>CP092866.1:55836477-55846519 GCA_030710605.1 Cordylochernes scorpioides
ATTTAACCCATAGGAGTCTCCTATGGTCATAAACGCCATTATGATATAATTGCAAACTCCTTATTCAAATACTTATATCTTCTACAGAAGTTAGCTTGACAAGCTCAATTTAAAAGACAATACTAGGGGTTTGAATTTCATCCTGTTAATCTTTGAATATAATATTCAATCAGAATGAAATCGCGACCCTGACCACACCTCTGAAGGGCTCAACCCGCGTCGTCCTCCAGTGTGACAGACAACCCCAATTCAATCTGCCCCCGTCTGTATTATCACTTTCTAGTAAACTTATTTCGGTCCTATAATACTACACATTATTACATAGAAAATGTTGAATAACAATATTTTCAGGAATAGAGCAAGCTGTTATGTGTGATGAATACACCAAATATTGCCCCTTAATAAACAGAATATTCGAATAAAATTAGATTCAACCCATTGAAGTCCCCTATGGTCTTAAACGGCATTGAGATATGATTTCAAACTCCATATTCAAATACTTATACCTTCTACAGAAGTTAGCTTGAAAAGCTCAATTAAAAAGACAATACTAGGGGTTTGAATTTCATCCTGTTAATCTTTGAATATAATATTCAATTAGAGTGAAATCGTGACCCTGATCACACCTCTGAAGGGCTCCACCCACGTCGCCCTCCAGCGTGACAGACAACCCCAATTCAATCTGCCCCCGTCTGTAATATCACCTACTAGTAAACATATTTCGGTCCGATAATACTGCATATTATTACATAGGAAATGTTGAATAACAATATTTTTCAGGAAAAGAACAAGCTGTTATGTGTGATGAAAACACACAATTTTACACCTTAAAAAAACAGAATAATTCAATAAAATAAAATTTAATCAAGCAAAAATCCTTTTGGTCTTAAAGGCTATTTATATATATTTGTAACTACTTATATAATTTTCAGAAGTGATGCTTAAAGAGCTCAATTTATATACAATAATTTATATTTGAATTACATCCTGTTAATCTTTGAATATAATATTCAATCAGATTAAAATCGCAACCCTGACCACACCTCTGAAGGGCTCCACCGACAACGCCTCCAGCGTGACAGACAACCCCAATTCGATCTGCCTCCATTTGTAATATCACTCTCTTACTAGTAAAACTTATATCAGTCCTATAATACTGCATATTACTACATAAAAAATATTGAAGTACAATATTTTTCATTTATAGAGCACGACTTCATGTGTGATAAATTCACAAAATTCCACACCGTAATAAACAGAATAAATGGATAAACTAAAATTTAACCAATCAAAAACTCCAATGGTTATAAATGTCATTGAGATATAATTGCAAAGTCCATATTGAAATACATTTACTTTTTTCAGAAGTACTACTCAAAGAGCTCAATTTAAGAGAAAATACTGGGGTTTAAATTTCAACCTGTTAATATTTGAATAAAATATTCAATTAGATTAAAATCGCAACCCTGACCACACTTCTGAAGGGCTCCACCCACGTTGCCCTTCAGCTTGACAGACAACCCCAATTCAATCTGTCCCCATCTGTTTTATCACTTTCTAAGACCTTTATTTCGCTCCTATAATACTGCTTATAATTATATAGAAAATGTTGAATAACAAAATTTTTCAGGAATAGAGTATGCCATTATGTGTGATGAATACACACAATTTTAAACTTTCATAAACAGAATAATTGAATAAAATAAAATTCAACCAAGCAAAAATCCTTATGGCTTAAAGGTTATTTATATATATTTTCAAACTACTTATATCATTTTCAGAAGGGATGCTTAAAGAGCCCAATTTATATACAATAATTTATGTTCGAATTTCATCGTGTTAATCTTTGAATAAAATATTCAATCAATTTAAAATCGCGACCCTAACCACACCTCTGAAGGGCTCCACCCACGTCGCCCTCCAGCGTGACAGACAACCCCAATTCAATCTGCCCCCGTCTGTAATATCACATACTAGTAAACTTATTTCTGTCCTATAATACTGCATATAATTACATAGAAAATATTGAAACACTATATTTTAATTTATAGACAACGCCTTTATGTGTGATAAATACACACAATTTTACACCATAATAAACAGAATAAATGGATAAAATAAAATTTAACCCATAGGAGTCCCCTATGGTCATAAACGCCATTAATATTTAATTGCAAACTCCTTATTCAATTCCTTATATCATTTTTAGAAGCGATGCTTAATAAGCTAATATAATATACAATAATTTAGGTTTGAATTCTATCCTGTTCTTTTTTAATATATTATTCATTTAGATTAAAATCGCGACTCAGACCACACCTCTGAAGGGCTCCACCCACGTCGCCCTCCAGCGTGACAGACAACCCCAATTCAATCTGCCCCCGTTCGTATTATCACTTTCTAGTAAACTTATTTCGGTCCTATAATACTACACATTATTACATAGAAAATGTTGAATAACAATATTTTTCAGGAATAGAGCAAGCTGTTTTGTGTGATGAATACACCAAATATTGCCCCTTAATAAACAGAATATTCGAATAAAATTAAATTCAACCCATTGAAGTCCCCTATGGTGTTAAACGGCATTGAGATATGATTTCAAACTCCATATTCAAATACTTATACCTTCTACAGAAGTTAGCTTGAAAAGCTCAATTAAAAAGACAATACTAGGGGTTTGAATTTCATCCTGTTAATCTTTGAATATAATATTCAATTAGAATGAAATCGTGACCCTGACCACACCTCTGAAGGGCTACACCCACGTCGCCCTCCAGCGTGACAGAAAACCCCAATTCAATCTGCCCCCGTCTGTAATATCACCTACTAGTAAACATATTTCGGTCCTATAATACTGCCTATTATTTACATAGAAAATGTTGAATAACAATATTTTTCAGGAATAGAACAAGCTGTTATGTGTGATGAAAACACACAATTTTACACCTTAAAAAAACAGAATAATTCAATAAAATAAAATTTACCATGCAAAAACCTTTTGGTCTTAAAGGCTATTTATATATATTTGTAACTACTTATATCATTTTCAGAAGTGATGCTTAAAGAGCTCAATTTATATACAATAATTTATATTTGAATTACATCCTGTTAATCTTTGAATATAATATTCAATCAGATTAAAATCGCAACCCTGACCACACCTCTGAAGGGCTCCACCGACAACGCCTCCAGCGTGACAGACAACCCCAATTCAATCTGCCTCCATTTGTAATATCACTCTCTTACTAGTAAAACTTATATCAGTCCTATAATACTGCATATTACTACATAAAAAATATTAAAGTACAATATTTTTCATTTATAGAGCACGACCTCATGTGTGATAAATTCACAAAATTCCACACCGTAATAAACAGAATAGATGGATAAACTAAAATTTAACCAATCAAAAACTCCAATGGTTATAAATGTCATTGAGATATAATTGCAAAGTCCATATTGAAATACTTTTACTTTTTTCAAAAGTACTACTTAAAAAGCTCAATTTACGAGAAAATACTGGGGTTTAAATTTCAACCTGTTAATATTTGAATAAAATATTCAATTAGATTAAAATCGCAACCCTGACCACACTTCTGAAGGGCTCCACCCACGTTGCCCTTCAGCGTGACAGACAACCCCAATTCAATCTGTCCCCATCTGTTTTATCACTTTCTAAGACTTTTATTTCGGTCCTATAATACTGCTTATAATTATATAGAAAATGTTGAATAACAAAATTTTTCAGGAATAGAGTACGCCATTATGTGTGATGAATACACACAATTTTAAACCTTCATAAACAGAATAATTGAATAAAATAAAATTCAACCAAGCAAAAATCCTTATGGCTTAAAGGTTATATATATATATTTGCAAACTACTTATATCATTTTCAGAAGGGATGCTTAAAAAGCCCAATTTATATACAATAATTTATGTTCGAATTTCATCGTGTTAATCTTTGAATAAAATATTCAATCAATTTAAAATCGCGACCATAACCACACCTCTGAAGGGCTCCACCCACGTCGCCCTCCAGCGTGACAGACAACCCCAATTCAATCTGCCCCCGTCTGTAATATCACATACTAGTAAACTTATTTCTGTCCTCTAATACTGCATATAATTACATAGAAAATATTGAAACACTATATTTTAATTCATAGACAACGCCTTTATATGTGATAAATACACACAATTTTACACCGTAATAAACAGAATAAATGGATAAAATAAAATTTAACCCATAGGAGTCCCCTATGGTCATAAACGCCATTAATATATAATTGCAAACTCCTTATTCAATTCCTTATATCATTTTTAGAAGCGATGCTTAATAAGCTAATATAATATACAATAATTTAGGTTTGAATTTTATCCTGTTCTTTTTTAATATATTATTCATTTAGATTAAAATCGCGACCCAGACCACACCTCTGAAGGGCTCCACCCACGTCGCCCTCCAGCGTGACAGACAACCCCAATTCAATCTGCCCCCGTCCGTATTATCACTTTCTAGTAAACTTATTTCGGTCCTATAATACTGCCTATTATTACATAGAAAATGTTGAATAACAATATTTTTCAGGAATAGAGCAGGCGATTACATGTGATGAATACACACAATTTTACACCTTAAAAAACAAAATAATTCAATAAAATAAAATCCAACCAAGCAAAAGTCCCTTTAGTCTTAAAGACTATTTATTTATATTTGCAAACTACTTATATCATTTTCAGAAGTGATGCTTAAAAAGCTCAATTTAATATACAATAATTAAGGTTTCAATTTCAGCCTGTTAATTTTTGAATAAATTATCAATCAGATTAAAATCGCGACCCTGACCACACCTCTGAAGGGCTCAACCCACGTCGCCCTACAGCGTGACAGACAGACAACCCCGATTCAATCTGTCCCCGTCTGTAATATCACTCACTAGTCTCTTATTTCAGTCCTATAATACTGTATATCATTACATTGAAAATAATGAAGTACAATATTTTTTTCATTTATAGAGCACGACTTTATGTGTGATAAATACACACAATTTTACACAATAATAAACAGAATAAATGCATAAAATAAAATTAAACCCATAGGAGTCCCCTATTGTCATAAACGCCATTAGGATATAATTTCAAACTCTTTATTTAAAACCTTATATCATTTTTAGAAGCGATGCTAAAAAGCTCAATATAATACACGATAAATTATGTTTGAAAATCATCCTGTTCTTTTTTTAATATAATATTCAATAAGATTAAAATCGCGACCCATGCCACACTTCTGAAGGTCTCCACCCACGTCGCCCTCCAGCGTGATAGACAACCCTAATTCAATCTTTCCCCGTCTGTAATATCACTCACTAGTAAGCTTATTCCAGTTTTATAATACTGCATATTATTACATAGAAATGTTGAATAAAAATAATCTCTTGAATACAGCACGCCATTATGTGTGAGGAATTCACACAATTTTACGCCTTAATAAACAGAATAATTGAATAAAATAAAATTCAACCAGGTATAAATCTTTATGGTCTTAAAGGCTATTTAGATTTCTTTGCAAACTACTCTTATCATATCCAGAAGCGATGCTTGAAAAGCTCAATTTGATATACAAAAATTTAGATTTGAATTTCTTCCTGTTGATCTTTGAATATAATTTTTAATCAGTTTAAAATCGCGACCCTATCCTCACCTCTGTAGGGCTCCACCCACGTCGCCCTCCAGCGTGACAGACAACCCCAATTCAATCTACTCCGTCTGTAATATCACATACTAGTACACTAATTTCGGTCCTATAATACTGCATATAATTACATAGAAAATATTGAAGAACAAAATTTCCATTTATAGAGCACGCCTTTATGTGTGATGAATACACACATTTTACACAGTAATAAACAGAAAAATGGATAAAATAAAATTTAACCCATAGGTGTCCCCTATGGTTATATACGCCAAATTGGGATTGAATTTTTTCCTGTTCTTTTTTAATATGATATTCATTCAGATTAAAATCGCGACCCAGACTACACCTCTGAAGGGCTCCACCCACGTCGCCCTCCAGCGTGACAGACAACCCCAATTCAATCTGCCCCCGTCTGTATTATCACTTTCTAGTAAACTTATTTCGGTCCTCTATAATACTGCATATTATTACATAGAAAATGTTGAATAACAATATTTTCAGGAAAATCGAGCAAGCCTGTATGTGTGATGAATACACACAATTTTACGCCTTAATAAACACAATAATTATATGAAATGAAATTCAACCCATTGAAGTCCCCTATGGTCTTAAACGCCATTGAGATATAATTGCAAAATTCCATATTCAAATATTTGTACGTTTTTCAGAAGTTTGCTTAAAAAGCTCAATTTGGAAGACAGAACTAGGGGTTTGAATTCCATCCTGTAAATATTTGAATATGATATTCAATTAGATTAAAATCGCGACTCAGACCACACCTCTGAAGGGCTCCACCCACGTCGCCCTCCAGCGTGACAGACAACCCCAATTCAATCTGCCCCCATCTGTATTATCACTTTCTAAGTCATTTATTTCGGTCCTATAATACAGCTCATTATACATAGAAAATGTTGAATTAAAAAAAAATCAGGAATAGAACACGACATTATATGTGAAAAATACACACAATTTCACACCTCAATAAACAGAATAATTGAATAAAATAAAATTCAACCAAGTAAAAATCTTTATGGTTTTAAAGGCTATTTAGATATCTTTGCAAACTACTTCTATCATTTTCAGAAGTGATGCTTAAAAAGCTCAATTTGATATACAAAAAATTTAGGTTTGAATTTCTTCCTGTTAATCTTTTAATATAATATTCAATCAGTTTAAAATCGCGACACACCCCTCACCTCTGAAGGGCTCCACCCACTTCGCCCTCCAGTGTGACAGACAACCCCAATTCAATCTGCCTCCGTCTGTAATATGACATACTAGTAAACTTATTTTGGTCCTATAATACTGCATATTATTACATAGAAAATATTGAAGCACAATATTTTTCATTTATTGAGCACGCCTTTATGTGTTATAAATACACACAATTTTACACCGTAATAAACAGAATAAATGAATAAAATAAAATTTAACCCATAGGAGACCCTATGGTCATAAACGCCATTAAGATTTAATTGCAAACTCCTTATTCAAATCCCTATATCATTTTTTGGAGCCATGCTTAAAAAGCTCAAAATAATATACAATAATTTAGGTATGAATTTTATTATGTTCTTTTTAAATATAATATTCAATTATATTAAAATCGCGACCCAGCCCACACCTCTGAAGGGCTCCACCCACGTCGCCCTCCAGCGTGACAGACAACCCCAATTCAATCTGCACACGTCTGTATTATCACTTTCTAGTAAACTTATTTCGGTCCTCTATAATACTGCATATTATTACATAGAAAATGTTGAATAACAATATTTCCAGGTAAATAGAGAAATACTGTATGTTTGATGAATACACACAATTTTACCCCTTAATAAACAGAATAATTGAATAAAATAAAATTCAACCCATTGAAGTCCTCTATGGTCTTAAACGGCATATTGAGATATAATTTCAAACTCCATATTCAAATACTTATACCTTTCACCTGGAGTTAGCTTGAAAAGTTCAATTTAAAAGACAATACTAGGGGTTTGAAATCCATCCTGTTAATCTTTGAATATAATATTCAATAAGAATAAAATCGCGACCCTATCCACATCTCTGAAGGGCTCCACCCGCGTCGTCCTCCAGTGTGACAGACAACGCCAATTCAATCTGCCCCCATCCGTATTATCACTTTCTAGTAAACTTATTTTAGTCCTATAATACTACATATTATTACATAGAAAATGTTGAATAACAATATTTTTCAGGAATAGAGCAGGCGATTATGTGTGATGAATAGACACAATTTCACACCTTAAAAAAAACAGAACAATTCAATAAAATATAATTCAACCAAGCAAAATTCCTTTTGGTCTTAAAGTCTATTTATATATATTTGCAAACTACTTATATCATTTTCAGAAGTAATGCTCAAAGAGCTTAATTTAATATACAAATATTTATATTCAAATTTCATCCTGTTAATCTTTGAATATAATATTCAATCAGATTGAATTCGCCACCCTGATCACACCTCTGAAAGACTCCAACCACGTAGCCCTTCAGCGTGACAGACAACCCCAAATCAATTTGCCCCCGTCTGTATTATCACTTTCAAGTAAACATTTTTAGGTCCTTTAATACTGCATATTATTACATAGATAATGTTGATTAACAATATTTTTCAGGAATAGAGCAAGCAGTTATGTGTGATGAATACATAAAATTTGCCCCTTAATAAACGAATAAAATTAAATTCAACCCATTGAAGTCCCCTATGGTCTTAAACGGCATTGAGATATAATTTCAAACTCCATATTCAAATATTTATACCTTCTACAGAAGTTAGGTTGAAAAGCTCAATTTAAAAGACAATACTAGGGGTTTGAATTTCCACCTGTTAATATTTGAATAAAATATTCAATTAGATTAAAATCGCAACCCTGACCACACTTCTGAAGGGCTCCACCCACGTTGCCCTTCAGCGTGACAGACAACCCCAATTTAATCTGTCCCCATCTGTTTTATCACTTTCTAAGACCTTTATTTCGGTCCTATAATACTGCTTATTATTACATAGAAAATGTTGAATAACATAATTTTTCAGGAAAAGAGTACGCCATTATGTGTGATGAATACACACAATTTTACACCTTAATAAACAGAATAATTGAATAAAATAAAATTCAACCAAGCAAAAATCCTTATGGTCTTAGAGGCTATTCATATATATATTTGCAAACTACTTATATCATTTTCAGAAGGGATGCTTAAAGAGCCCAATTTATATACAATAATTTATGTTCGAATTTCATCCTGTTAATCTTTGAATAAAATATTCAATCAGTTTGAAATCGCGACCCTAACCACACCTCTGAAGGGCTTCACCCACGTCGCTCTCCAGCGTGACAGACAACCCCAATTCAATCTGCCCCCGTCTGTAATATCACATACTATTAAACTTATTTCGGTCCTATAATACTGCATATAATTACATAGAAAATATTGAAGCACAATATTTCAATTTAAAGACAACCCCTTTATGTGTGATAAATACACACTATTTTACTCCAAAATAAACAGAATAAATGGATAAAATAAATTTTAACCCATAGGAGTCCCCTATGGTCATAAAAGCCATTAAGATTTAATTGCAAACTCCTTATTCAATTCCTTATATCATTTTTAGAAGCGATGCTTAATAAGATTAATATAATATAAAATAATTTAGGTTCAAATTTTATCCTGTTCTTTTTGAATATATTATTCATTTAGATTAAAATCGCTACCCAGACCACACCTCTGGAGGGCTCCAGCCACGTCGACCTCCAGCGTAACAGACAACCCCAATTCAATCTGCCCCCGTCTGTATTATCACTTTCTAGTAAACTCATTTCGGTCCTATAATACTGTATATTATTACATAGAAAATGTTGAATAAAAACATTTTTCAGGAATAGAGCAAGCTGTTATTTCTGATGAATACACACAATATTACCCCTTAATAAAAGGAATAATTGAATAAAATAAAATCCAACCCATTGAAGTTTCTATTGTCTTAAACGGCATTGAGATATAATTTCAAACTCCATAATCAAATACTTATACCTTTTACAGGAGTTAGCTTGAAAAGCTCAATTTAAAAGACAATACTAGGGATTCGAATTTCATCCTGTTAATCTTTGAATATAATATACAATCAGAATAAAATCGCGACCCTGACCACACCTCCGAATGGTTCCACTCACGTCGCCCTCCAGCGTGACAGACAACCCCAATTCAATCTTCCCCCTTTTGTATAATCGCTTTCTAGTAAACTTATTTCTGTCCTATAATGCTGCAAATTATTACATAGAAAATGTTGAATAACAATATTTTTCAGGAATAAAGCAAGCT
>CP092866.1:55846619-56018185 GCA_030710605.1 Cordylochernes scorpioides
GTTATGTGTGAAGAATACACATAATTTTACTCCTTAATGAACAAAATAATTGAATAAAATAAAATTCAACCCAATAAAGTCCCCTATGGTCTTAAACGGCATTGAGATATAATTCCAAACTCCATATTTAAATACTTATACTTTCTACAGAAGTTAGCTTGAAAAGATCAATTTAAAAGGCAATACTTTGGGCTTAAATTTCATCCTGTTAATCTTTGGATATAATATTCAATCAGAATAAAATCGCGACCCTGACCACACCTCTGAAGAGCTCCACCCACGTCGTCCTCCAGCGTGACAGAAAACCCCAATTCAATCTGCCCCCGTCTGTATTTTCACTTTCTTTGACATTTATTTCGGTCCTATATTACTGCATATTATTACATAGAAAATGTTGAATAACAATATTTTTCAGGAACAGAGCACGCCATTATGTGTGATGAATACACACAATTTTACACCTTTATAAACAGAATAATTGAATAAAATAAAGTTCAACCAAGTAAAAATTCTTATGGTCTTAAAGGCTATTTAGATATCTTTGCAAACTACTTTTATCATTTTCAGAAGTGATGCTTAAAAAGCTCAATTTGATATACAAAAATTTAGATTTGAATTTCTTCCTGCTATTCTTTGAATATAATATTCAATCAGTTTAAAATCGCGACTCTAACCACACCTCTGAAGGGCTCCACCCACGTCGCCCTCTAGCGTGACAGATAACCCCGATTCATTCTGTCCCCATCTGTAATATCACTCGCTAGTTTCTTAATTCAGTCCTATAATATTGCATATTATCACATTGAAAATATTGAAGTACAATATTTTCATTTATAGAACAGGACTTTATGTGTGATAAATTCCCCCATTTAACACTATAATAAACAGAATAAATGGATAAAAATGACATTAAACCCATAGGAGTCTCCTATTGTAATAAACGCCATTAGGATATAATTTCAAACTCCTTATTTAAATCCTTATATCACTTTAAGAAGCGATCCTAAAAAAGCTCAATATAATACACGATAATTTATATTTGAAAATCATCCTGTTCTATTGTAATATAATAATCAATAAGATTAAAAACACGACCCAAGCCACACTTCTGAAGGGCTCCACCCACGTCGCCTTCCAACGTAACAGAAAACCCCAATTCAATATCCCCCCGTCTGTAATATCACTTACTAGTAAACCTATTTCAGTCCTATAATACTGCATATTATTACATAGAAAATGTTGAATAACAATATTTTTCAGGAATAGAGCACGACTTTATGTGTGATGAATACACACAATTCTACCCCTTAATAAACCCAATAGGCAAATAAAATAAAATTCAACCCATTGAAGTCC
This sequence comes from Cordylochernes scorpioides, assembly GCA_030710605.1. NCBI lineage: Eukaryota > Metazoa > Arthropoda > Arachnida > Pseudoscorpiones > Chernetidae > Cordylochernes > Cordylochernes scorpioides. The sequence goes on from CP092866.1 coordinate 55,847,976, forward strand.
CCTATTTTCTTAAACGCCATTGAGATATAATTGCAAAATTCCATATTCAAATACTTTTACTTTTTTCAGAAGTACTACTTAAAAAGCTCAATTTAAAAGACAATACTGGGGTGTAAATTTCATCCTGTTAATATTTGAATGAAATATTCAATTAGATTAAAATCACAACCCTGACCACACCTCTGAAGGGTTCCACCCACGTCGCCCTCCAGCGTGACAGACAACCCCAATTCAATCTGCCCCCATCTGTATCATCACTTTCTAAGACTTTTTTTTTCGGTCCTATAATACTGCTTATTATTACATAGAAAATTTTGAATAACAAAATTTTTCAAGAATAGAGCACGCCCTTATGTGTGATGAATACACACAATTTTACACCTTAATCAACAGAATAATTGAATAATATGAAATTCAACCAAGTAAAAATCATTATGTTCTTAAAGGGTATTTAGATATCTTTGCAAACTACTTTTATCATTTTCAGAAATGATGCTTAAAAAGCTCAATTTGATATACAAAAATTTGGATTTGAATTTTTTCCTGTTAATCATTGAATATAATATTCAATCAGTTTAAAATCGCGACCTTAACCACACCTCTGAAGGGCTCCACCCACGTCGCCCTCCAGCGTGACAGACAACCCCAATTCAATCTGTCCCCGTCTGTAATATCACATATTAGTAAACTTATTTTGGCCCTATAATACTGCATATAATTACATAGAAAATATTGAGGCACAATATTTTTCATTTATAGAGCACGCCTTTAGGTGTGATAAATGTCTGATGTGTGATGATTACACACATTTTTACACCTTAATAAACAGTATAATTCAATAAAATAAGATTCAACCAAGCAAAAATCCTTATGATATTAAAGGCTATTTAGATATCTTTGCAAACTACTTATATCATTTTCAGAAATGATGCTTAAAAAGCTCAATATAATATACAATAATTTAGGTTTGAATTTTATCCTGTTTTTTTTTTTAAATATAATATTCAATTAGATTAATATCACGACCATGACAACACCTCTGAAGGGCTCCAACCACGTCGCCCTCCAGGGTGAGAGGCAACCCTAATTCAATCTGCCCACGTCTGTATTATCACTTTCTAGTTATGTTATTTCGGTCCTATAATACTGCATATTATATTACATAGAGAATGTTGAATAACAATATTTTTCAATAATAGAGCACGCCTTTATTTGTGATGAATACACACTATCTTACCCCTTCAATAAACAGAATAATTAAATAAAATAAAATGCAACCCATTAGAAGTTCTCTGTGGTCTTAAACGCCATTGAGATATAATTGCAAACTCCATATTCAAATATTTATACCTTTCACAGAAGATAGCTTAAAAGGCTCAATTTAAAAGACAAAACTAGGGGTTTGAATATCATCCTGTTAATCTTTGAATATAATATTAATTAGATTAAAATCGCGAACCAGACCACACCTCTGAAAGGCTCCACCCACGTCGCCCTCCAGCGTGACAGAAAACCCCAATTCAAACTGCCCCCGTCTGTATTTTCACTTTCTAAGACATTTATTTCAGTCCTATAATACTGCATATTATTACATAGAAAATTTTAAATACCAAAAATTTCAGGAATAGAGCACGCCATCAAGTGAGATGAATGCACACAATTTTACACCTTAATAAACAGAATATAAATCAATAAAATAAAATTCAACCAAGCAAATATCCTCATGGTTTTAAAGCTATTTAGATATATTTGCAAACTACTAATATCATTTTCAGTAGTGATACTTAATAAGCTCAATTTAATATACAATACTTTAGGTTTCAATTTCATCCTGTTAAACTTTGAATATAATATTCAATCAGATTAAAATCGCGACCCTGACCACACTTCTGAAGGGCTCCACCCAGGTCGCCCTCCAGCGTGACAGACAACCCCAATTCAAACTGCTCCCGTTTGTAATATCACTTGCTAGTAAACTGATTTCGGTCTTATAATACTGCATATTATTACATAGAAAATATTGAAGTACAATATTTTTCATTTATAGAGCACGCTGTATGTGTGATAAATACACACAATTTTACACCGTAATAAACAGAATAAATAGATAAAATAAAATTATCCCATAGGATACCCTATGGTCATAAACGCCATTAAGATATAATGGCAAACTTCTTATTCAAATCCTTATATCATTTTTAGAAGTGATGCTAAAAAAGTTCAATATAATATATAATATAATATAATATTTTCAAGACAACCTCTTTCTAATACAAGGGATGAAAAATAGCTGGAGGACTATGTTCATTAATCTTATCCATCACTTCTGAAGAGCTTCAAGCACTGTCTTTGAAAGAGATGAAGGTTTGTACAGAGCAAGATCCTTTCTTTCAAAAACTGAAAGAGATGGTTCAAAAGGGAGTTTGGCCACATCCTTTGACTGAAGAATTCAATTTTTTTATGAGTTTGAAGATGAACTCTCAATTTTTGATTATCTTATCTCTAAAGGAAGTAGATTTTGCTACCTTCAAAACTAATAAAGAGAGTCTTGAGAATCGCACATGAAACATATCAAGTAATAAAAAGGACCGAATACCGTTAAGAGAAAAATATTTTGGATAGACATGGACTTTGACATTGATATTTTAATAAGAAACTATCCATTTTGTTTAAGGAATCAACCATTGATAAATGATCAACCATTGCAAATAGTTCCGTTACCATCAAAACCTTGGATTAAACTTGGAATTGAAATAGTTGGTCCAATTGGCCATCATTATGTTTTAACAGTGATCGACTACTATCCTGCATATCCTGAAGTAATGATAATAGAAGACATTTCCAGCAATGCAATTATTAAAATATTGATTGAGATTTTTGCAAGACATGGTTATCCACGTGAAGTTGTAACTGATAATGGCTTACAGTTTGTAAATGCATCAATGGAAAGTTTTTAAAAGAATGTGGAATCAGGCATATCAAAGTCTCACCCTATTACCCAAAAAGTAATGGGAAGATAGAAAAATTCCATAGATTTTTCTAGAGAAACAATTTAATTCAAGTTCTGAAGAAGGGGAAGATTGGAAAGAAGATTTTATCCAGAATTTTAATGCCTTGCCGAACTACTCCAAACAGATCTACAGGAAAGACTCCAGCATTCTTATTATTTTCAAAAGAAATCAAGACTATATTAAGCTCACTTGTTAATGATACAGAAGAAGATGAAGCCAACATCAAATAATTCAATATGATCTACAAAGAAAAAATGAAAACATTTAATGATATATTTTGGAAGGCTGGTCCTCATAATTTTGAAATTGGAAATTGAGTTTATGTGGCAAAACCAAATAATGGAAACCTTGATTCAAATTTCAGATCAGAACATTATGTCATTCTTGGAAACACTTCAATAAATTATTTTAAATACTCAACACTAAATATGGTAAAATAGTTCATAGACATGCTAATCATGTTCCTACTCAAGAAACCAATCAAGACATTTCTGACTTGATTTCAGAAGAGAGCCAGGAAAATCATAGTTCAGATTCAACAAGAATTGAACACCCTAACTCTTCGGATGTACAAAGGACAGATATTAATTCCTCAAACCAAGACAAGGACACTTCTTTAAACCGACCAAGTTCAAGTAGAACAGGGTCTACATTTAACCCAGTTGTTTCAGATAGACTTGATGCTGAGACTCTTCACCAGTTGCCACCAGAGGTTTCTCCACCCTTGCCGACTACCAAGGAACCCGTGATAACCAGGAGTGGATGTGTCGTCGAGCCACCATCAAGATATAAAGACATGATTCCTTTCCTCTAAAGAAAGGAAGGAATGTAGTATTCTGTGTGTTCAGAATATAAAAATATATCATCATCATAGAAAACATGGATCGTAAACATTGGATTTAAAGGCATTAAATAAATAGTAAAAATAAAATAAATACAACTTTTTAAATATATATAATTGAAATAAAATAATTTCATCTAGTGAGTAATATATACAATACATCATCAGCAATATAGAAGGTATCGAAACAATAGCAATATTGATAACTCATTTTTTGGATATTTGGCTGCAATTTTTTTATAATAAAGTATAAAAACATCATAGAGTGCAACAATAGGCTTCAGAGTAAGAAATTATTTGTCACCCTTGCCGTTGTTGCAAGTATTGAATTTTTCTGTGGATATGAAAATGAAGTTCGTAGCCTAAGAACAATCCTGAATAAATTCAACAATAACTATCTTCAATGTCTATTGAGAGGTGACACACGTTCAAAATGTTATAAAGATACTTTTAACCTGAGAACCACTAGAATTCCATTAGTGTTAGGCGTTAGAAGCTCGAGGAAGCATAGTTATCTTAATATAGTCGCTCTGTTTTCTAAGATTACTCTCACTGAACATCAGATAACTCGCCTTAAATTGATTCTGATTAGATAGGTAAATATATAGATCAATATATCTTCTGAAATATTATAATAATGATAGCATATTCAAGAAACACCATGGGAATTCACTTTGTGAGATGATATCTATCAACCTACCCTTATATTCTGCTTTATGAAAAGATTATTCTCTGATGCTCTGCTTAGAAGTGTTCTGCTCTTTATGAATTCTAGTTTTACTTTATATTTATTCATTCTGTCAAGATTCATTATTTTACCTGAATAGCGCAGTGACTTGTTAAAACCATGTAAAGATACTTGAAGATAAAGATATCATAAACACTTTTGAAAATAATAAAATCATCGTTTTATACTCTAGAAATGGGTTAGAAATACACATGTGTATATATGATGATAGAGGTTAACTTACCTCTTTTTATATCGCCATGTACTGAGGATTTTTAAATGCTTTGATTCATTGGCGTTCAGAGCTCCAGGAACCCAGGTTATATCTTTATTTCCGTTGGTCGACCAAGATTCGTCATTCTGGACACCACTTTATTCGTTAAAATCATCGCATAAAGCGTGAAAATAGAGTTCCTAAGAATATGATAACATGTTTTAATCAAATGGAGAGCAGCCCGAATATATGCATACTATAAAAATTCAATAAAGGAAGACAAGGCTTCGAGATCAATCCATAAATGATAATGCTTGATTTGGATAATCTAATAGAAAAGGACCACTTGAATACATCAAGAGCTATAATTCTGGACTTGTGATTAAAGTTGTCCACCGAGATAATGAGTCAATATAATAGAATTTGCGCTAAACTCACAGATATATAGAAAACCCACAAGAATAAACCGAAGGTTTCAAGAGAGGACCATAGAGAAATAGTAATGTATCTAAAACGACGAGACAAGGTAGCAGATATAGTACTGACCACAAGTGAAAGTAATAGAATAAGCTAGGATGAAGATACTGACCAAGCCTGAACTTAAGATTAAAAAGAATGTACAACGGACTAAGATAATGGGTCATAATAATAAAAAGGCAACGAGAAAAAACAAATGACAATATAGCAAAGAACGCCAGGACGGACATGATTTTCAGAGAGAGTGGACTCTAAGACTTGAGTTAGGACAATTGGGAATGTCTAGGGACCACAATTCACATTGGACTAATTTTCACCAACTAGAATATAATAATTAATTATTTTAAAATCGCTCTCTCTCTCTCTCTCTCTTCTTCAAAAAACCTTTATTAATAAATTCAATTAAAAATAAAAATATATATATAAATATTTCTAGCTTCTATTGAACAATTAAAAATATTTTCGAGTCAAAATAAAAGCTGCCTGGGACGATCATCATAAATTGAGAGAAGAGTTAAAATATTCAGTGAAACATAAAAAACACTTGCTACTCAGTTTCTTTTTAACAAATCACATTAAGTCCGAAATTATTATGGCCGTTCTCCGCCGCTTTCATTTTGCCTCTAATAGATCTAATTATTTAAAGGTGGAAGCTGAATATTTATCTTCTCGAATTTTGTGCGAATTTTTATAAAAGCTTTTCAAAAATATATTTCAAGAATTATTTAGTTTTATCTATTTAATTTTTATTGTTGAATCATAAATCTAAAAATGCATCATCATATTTATTATGTTTTGAATTCTTAGTTAATTTTTATTTTATTTATCATGAATGATTATATATTTCTGTAGACAAAATATATGTATCCACCAATTATTCGTAGCTCTTCTTCGAAATAAAGACTTTTATTTAAGGCCAACCTCTCATTACTCTAAAATCTTTCTTCGTTTGATATATATATATATATATAAATTATCTTATATAGTCTATTCCACACCATCAGAACATTCGAGTAGTCAGATATTATGTATACTTGCAGTGTTATCTTAAATATGTGAGTGTGTATAAAATATTAGACTTCTACGTTGTCTAGAGGTATATTAAACATTGATCACAAAATTTGAAAAGTAATATAGAAAGTAGTCAAATCGGACAACACAGAAGTCTTAATTTTTTCAGACCGCGGCATTGTTAGAATTATCAAGCGAATAAACAAAATTTCAGAACTCTATATGGCCTGAAATTAAATTAAAAACTAGATCACACAAAATTATAAAGAAAATATAGAATATTATTCCAGTCCCGACAACCCGGACAATATTTTATGGTACTCAAACCGTTTAATGTGCCAAAAAAACGGCTGCGCCTATTTCTGTTCGTTTGAAAGAAAATTCTCTTCTCTTATCTGTTTTTGATCCTCGCGGCCATCTAATAGTCAGAAATTATGTACACTATCAATGTTATTTGTGTTAAGTTATTCTATTAAATACCATGCTTCTATATGGTCAGAAGTATATAAAAATATTATCACAAATTGTATGGAAAATATATTCCATATCGATCACTCAGAAGGCTGTAATTTTGTCAACATAAATTATCAGCTCTATTGAGTGGGTCTACAAATTTTCAGACTTCTGATCGTTCTGGAAGTATATTGAATTAGATGTAAATATATCATATCTATTATTATTATTATTTTGAATGACGCCAAAATGTGTTGATTCTTTTCAGTTTTAAAATTATAAATATCAGCGTCAACTTGGTGTTTCTATGAATGTCCATTCCGACATTGGACTAAGTGAACTGACTACTTCATATGAAATTAGAAAATCCATTAGGATTCTTCATCCAATTATATTTTCTTATTTCTAACCTTTATTAAAAGAAACCAACGGAAGGGGTTTTATTTATTTTTATTATCCTATTAGTGTTGTTATACAGTATAATATCCGAATGCAATGTTCACGAGTCACCTTTAAAATGCCTTCATTGATGCATTCTATTTTCATTGTATATTCGAGAGGCGAATGATGATATATTATTTTTTTGTGAATTGATATAAACGAATTTATTAAACATTGATTCATAACATTTCATCTATCTCGTCCTTTTCTACAAATAAGAGAGAGAGACAGGTTTGCTCTTAAAAGAAGAGATTATACAATAGAAGTTCATCATAGACGCCATATTCTGATAATTCCCGGACTACTACTCAGAGTTTGAAATAAGACATTAAATATCTCAGAAGCTGTTGGTAATTCCCTTTATTGACTACTTGCTGGGAGACTTGTCTTTCCTAGTGGTTGTCAATCTCTGCATTACAGACCAGCCACATCAGCAATATAGGGATCATTTATATATACTCTGGGCTCTTTTACCAATTATAAAATAAGTATATAAACTTTAGTGTGAATCTAAATTCCATATATCACAGATTTAGGCCTGATATAGGCGTTTGAATTACTTTTTTACCATGTCTAAAGGAATCTTATTAAGAGAACAGGATTCGATTATTTCAATCAAAATACATATTTATTATTAAATTTGAACATAAAAAAGGGTTCTTCAAGTTTCTGTATATATGTAGGATATATTTTAAAAAATGGCGATTCGCGCGCCCTCCTAAAAGTGACTCGATTTATGACAGAAGAATAGTTCCGACTAGATAGATAGAGTATTTTAAGATGTCCTGTTTGATGACAAATGAAATTTATTTGAGTAGTTAAGGTAATATTGAATTATTATTGAATATAAAATTGCCAATTTCGATATCACATAAAAAGTGAAATAAAATGTCCTCTAGAATATTCAATCAATAAGATTTTAGGGTCTTAGGATTAAAGTGATTTATAAAATTTCTAAATTCTTGAGTCTTAAATAATTTGAGGTAATTCAATAAATGCAATAAATAATACATTTGTATATTTAAAATTATCATCAGAATATTTCAGAATCTTGATATAAAGTTATATAATTTGATTAAAAAAATTGAACATGTGAATATCAGAAACAAAGATTTTGAATCTATAAAATTTGCAGTTCAGATTACAAAATTTGAAAAAAAATGCAGCTATCACTAGATAAATTTATCAATTAGAGATTCTTTACAAACGTCTTTCCGAATATACTTCAAAATTGTTCGGAAAAGAAAACATTATTAGAGGAGTTTTGAATAAGACATATCGTTAAAGAAAGTCATTTTTAAAATTATGTTGATGAATGAAAATAAATAAGCTCAAAAAATTCCAAAGACTGGCGAATATAATACTCTGAATGAAGATGATTCATCTTAAATTCGGATATTCTGTTTATTGTTCAAAGAGAAAAATTGATCAAAGGGCATAGCACAATTATAAGGTTGAATGAAAGCTCAAAGTATTTAAATTTCAAGAAAGATCCATACATCGGCACATCAACACATTTTTTTTGCTCATCCCTAAGTACACGGGGTACAGGCCATGATAGTCATGGAGGGTAGATAGCGACTGCTTTTACTGTAAGCGCACCACATGTCTACACATGATGAATTCATGAAATAAATCAGATTTTGTATCACAAGATTGCAACGTTGATTTTTTAGAATAAATTTAATCAAAATTAAAATGGTATTGATAGAGAGGTATATAAAGGCGTATTCTTAACAGCTTCAGTTTACATTGGAAAATTTGAAGATGATCAATATGAATGTTTTAAATCATGAAAATATCAATCAAAATAATTATATTTTTCAAAGGCAACTCTTAAATATTATTTCATGCGGGCTAATCAGTACCTGAGTCAGAGAAAAGAGTTTTTAACATTTTATATAGATTCAATGGTGTCCATAGCAAAATAATCTATTTTCATTTTTCATGTAGAAACTCTCAATATATTGACTCTTATTTAATTTTAAGGTAGTAGTTTGGACAAAAAGTTGACTCATATAAGAATAAATATTTTTAAAATATTCTCAAAATAAAAGTCTTTAAAAAGAGAAAATAAAATTAATTTATTAAAATAAAGCAAAGAGCCGACTATACATGTTTTGCCTTATTGTGCAATTCTTCCTAATAAAGTAACAGTTTTATATAAAAAAGTTGAATATCCAGAGATGAATACACAAACACTTCAAATGTTAACATTCCCCCTACTTATATAACCTCACAATTAGAATGGTCATTCCTAGGCCAATGCCTAAATGACGTCTACGTCTTGGACCATCTGTCCAGATGGGTCATGGTATGTTTACATCCTTTAGACGTCAGCGAGGCCTTTGACTCTCCGGCTTTTTCTTGGTTCCCCTAACGGCTCTATTTCATAGGTAGCATCAGCCAACTTCTTGGTATTTCGTCATGGTTCGAAGTACCACTTCGTTAGTTTTATCGCACAACCCTACACGTCGTACTGGTATATAGATCCATAGCAAGTTTCAAAGGCGCCATTTTGTTTTTCTGTAGCTGGACGGAATTAATGGTATCGGCTTCTTGAAACTTGAGGAAATCAAACCGTGAAATTTGTCTCGCCTAATCTGCTGTTTGTTTATAAATTTTGGGTAGAATAGCCGCCGTCTATTATTTCTGGATAAGGAAATAAGACGTCAAGAGGAGTCTCAGCCTGCCTAGAGAGATATTTATAACCTAAGTTCCTAGAGCGCAGAACGCCAACTACCCGAGAAGCTTGTGTAACATGGATCTAAAAAAACGTCATATGGCCGATTGATTCCTGTTTTGCGGTATTTTAAGGTAGAGTAATTAAAGACAATATTTCTCAAATTACTCTTCTCGAGGTCTAGACACATGAACAATATATCAGTCATAGTTCTGCCTTACTATTCTGTTAGTCAATTGGCTTGGGAATGACACGCCGTAGTGGTCCTCTTAATAATTCTTCAACATATGGTGAATTTCTGGATGAGCTTAGACTCAAAATGCGGCCGTGATTCGCCGAATTCTCTCTAGTGGCTTCCTAAACAAATATAATTTTCTTCAAAAAGGGAATTGGCGACTTCCTGGGCTTCTCCAGATGCTAAGCTATATGTAATCGCGTATTTGAATAGTCAGTGAATATTATTATATAATTATAATTAATATATAAATTGAATATTATATTTTATTTCCATTCGATAATGGGAAGCTTCAAAATATCCAGATGACCTGTCATGGGAGCGTCGTGCAGTTCTTTCAATAAAATTAGTTGTTTTGAAATAAACAGTATGATACTACTGTGCCGATTAGGTCAAAATAACAATCTTGAAACGGTTGCCCATGGAGGAAGGTTCCCCTAACTAATCAAAATTATCTAAATATAAGGTTTTTCCCGTTTTATGTCCATCCTTAATGGTTTCAAAGATTGTCAAAACAGGAAATATTAATCTTCAGTTTCTTAGAATGTTTGCTTTTTAGAATATTCATCGAAAGACAATCAGCGCCATATTGTGCGTCTTTCCAGTCTTAAATATGAATAAAATATTTTATTTCTGTAGATGAAGAGCCCATTCAAGGTCTTTCAAGTTTGTTAACCAGAACAATGAATGGTGATCAATCATAACATTAAAGGGGTGTCCAAATAGATAAGGTCTAAACTTACCAATCGCCCATACGACTACTATGCATTTTCTTCTATTTTTCGAGTATGTCTGTTTGGCTTTTATAAGGTGTGAGCTGCTAGAGTGATAACTTTCTTTTCCTATTTTGAATATGTATTAAAATGGCTTCTATTCCATACCCGTTAAAGTCACTGTAAAACGTTGGATTGCGAATCATTGCAAGATAAAAATATCAGTATATAGCAACCTATAACCGAACAAACAAATTTAAACCTATTTTTATTTATAAAGAAAGAAGGAGAAATATTTTGTGCATTGAACTAATTGCATAGAAAGTTTAAGGTTTATTTTTAAGGACAAAAAAATAATATTTTATTATATATATATATCATAAAATCTAAAAATTGTAAATAATGCGTAAACAAAAATGGTTCAACTGTGCTAAACACCCGAGGTACAAGAGTGGAAGGTATCTTGAATACAAGGCGAACTCCAGCGAATGTCCTCTGTAAGAAACCCAGATGGAAATAGTAATGCAAAGAACTCAATACCATTCAGATGAATGATAACAATATTAGGTGTATACAATTTAATGCAAGGAAAATTATGATGGCAACTAGTGAATTAAGTATAACAATTGCAGGTAATCCTCCTGACATCATATTTCTGCGAGAACCATACATGTGCAATCATACAGTTAAATTTGACAAGAATTCACGAATAGTATATTCTAGCCCAGATAGGCAAATTTATACTGCTACTATTATTTTGAACCGCAACATAATACATGATAAAATTAATAGGTTTACAAATTCCTTCTGTACAGCGATCACTCTCTATTTCAATGGGAAAAGAATAGTTATTGCCAATATTTATATACATCCAAACTTTATGGCTGCATTTCATATTCAATTCATCTCAGAAATACTTGAGGCCTTCGGTCAGCTTCTAATTATCCTTTGTGGAGATTCCAATTCAAGACATCCACTTTGGTTCTATTCAACGACAAATTCAAACGGATATATTCTAAAGTCTATTATTGAGGAGCAGAATCTATTTTTTCATAATCTTAAAATCCCATATTGCAGAAATGCTAGCATAATTGACATGACATTTTCTAATGAATACTCCATTGGTCTAATACATAACTATCTTCAATATGATGAACTTGACAAAAACAATAATAGGCAGACATCGACATGGAAATTCAGAGAAAAATCGGCGAATTGGACTAAATTTGCTGAGGGTATTTCGCCTTCGGATTTACTGGATTCGAATTCAGCTTCTAAACACATTGTCACTTGTGAAGATGTTAATAATGTGGTAAATAAATTTACAAATTTAGTCATTGAAGCTGCATACTCTTCTCTCGACGTCAAGCATGACACCTCTATAAACACGACAACTTCCAAAAATTGGTGGAATAAAGAGCTTGAACAATTAAAAAAAAAAGCATTTACATTATCTCAGGAATTTGCATTATAGAGGGGGTAACCTGAATCCGAGCATTTTCAGAGCGGCAAAAATAATAGAGCAAAAACTACGTCGTGGAGAATATTGAAGAAAATGAGTCTACGAACTCTTTCAGAAATACATACAAAGTTTTTAAACGGTTAAAATCGGCCGACATTCAAGTGGGCATACCATTACTGGATAAAACTGCAGAGTGAATGAGAGAGCAAAAGATGAAGGAAATGCTAACTGTATTTTTCCTGATGATGATGTGCGGTTCGGCAATAAAGGACACACTCTTTAATTAGAAATCACATCCTAAGTTTTACCAACAGTAAATTCATTTTTAATACCGAAAAGAAAATACAGGATTTGTGCTCGAATCTCAATGTCAGAAAGGCTCCTGGTCCAGATAACGTGAGTAATAATATGATTAAGCACCTATTATCAATCCTGCCCAGTTTATTTAAACTCTTTAGAAGGTCTTTAGTGCTAAGTTACTATCCTGAAAGCTGGAAACATTCGGTTTTGAAAATTATTGCGAAACCGCAAAAAGCTGACTACGGAACAATTAATAGCTATCTCTCAATTTCGCTAACATCAAATTTCTCACAAATATTTGAAACAATCATTAAAAATAAAATGTCCGATTATTATAATCATAATGACTAAATGAGCCATAGACAAAATGGATTTACGAAAATAAAATCTACAATAACGGCAATGGATAAAATAACCGAGACCATACTGAAACACAGACAAAACGAATTGGTTGCATTGATTGCCATTGATATAAGTGGTGCGTTTGATAATGCGTGGTGGCCTGCCTTAATAAAAAAGAATGGACGAATACCACGTCCCAGCAGTTCTTATAAAAATCATACATTTCTGAATCAGAGGAAAAAAACAAGTCTCACCTTCTCGAATACTAGAATTTAAAAATATTCATCAAAGGGATGTCCTCAGGGCGGACCATTATCACCTTTATTGTGGAATATACTGCTGAATGATTTGCTGATCAACTTCGTATCCCTAAATTCTGAAATAATCTGTTATGCAGATGATGTTTCCATTATGTGCTGGCACAAGACCATAGAAGTTGAAAAATGTAACAGAAAATACTTTAAATTATGTAATACAATGGTGTACAAGTAACAAGCTGAGGCAAAGCCCGTCGAAAACCAAATTCATACATATATACGGCAAACAAAATATTCCAATGGGAGCTCCAAACTTAATAATAAAACCGGTAGAAGAAGTAAATATTTAGGTATAAAATTTTCTAATCACAGAATTAAGTCAAAAAATAAATCACACCTCACATTAATGATATTCTTTGTAAAACCAACCCTATGAAAAATCTGTTATTTCACTCTGTGGGAAAATGTGGGGATTGGATGCTAAAAATAGATTAATTTTATATAAAACTCTTTTCAGGCCAATACTAACCTACAGATCTGAAATAAGGTATGAATTTATTAATAAAAGAATTAAGCAAATATTAAACTCTCAGCAAAATCAGATTCTTCTTTGGGAAAATTGAGCTTATAAAACGACCTCATCAAATTGCATACATAGTTTGGCAAAAATACCTATTCTCACAGATCACATAGAATCGTTGATAATAAAATACGAATTGGCCAATTTATCAAAGAATAAATTAATTTATTTAGACCGCATGCCCCAACACACACACAATAATTCAAAACTTCATAGAATCAAGAATGGCTGAAACTATAGAGAACACTAATGAAAGATTGCGAAATTTTTCCCATTTAGAATTTCTTTTTATTTCTGTCCAAATTTTTATAACTCACAGTTCATCACAAATCATGGTAATTTTGGAGAAATTCTATCTAAAATCTGGGCAACGGATGATCCTAGTTTCTGGAAAAAAAAAAAACTCAATTAACTTATTATAAGAATGTCCGTTATTTCACAGCTACAGAAGTAATCATTTTTATCCCATCGAAGAAATTTGCGAACTTGTATATAACAAAGACACTTATGTAAAATTCAATAATTTTTGTAAATTCATTTTAGATTTTTTATTCTGATTGAGAAAACCTTCGTTTCAGTTTTAATTGTGTTTTTATTCCGGTTATTAATTTGTATATAATGAATTGTATATAGGTTGCTAAAATAATTCATTTTAGATTTTTTCTTCTGATTGAGAAAACCATCGTTTCAGTTTTAAATATGATTTTAGTCCGGTTATTGAATTGTATATAATGAATTGTATATAGGTTGCTGAAATTTATTTAGGCGCAAATATCCCGAGCTGGGATATCGCGTCCGATATGAAAAATAAAATAAACACATCGAATACTCGTATATAGCCCCATTTTTTATACTCAAAATAAAAAGTTTTTTTATTTAAAATATAAACCTACCATTTTACTCTTTACCTTTATAAGATATATATTGTTTATAACCTACGTCAAAATTATATTTAACATGCTTTTCAATTTATTTGTGTTGCTAGAAATATAACAGTATGTGAATCCAAGAATTCGTTGAGTAATATCAATTTAGAAACCGGAAATAAGAAAATGTTCAATGTGTTTTTACTCCTGTGACAGCTGTCGATCATGATTAAATTTTTTTTGCAAAAAAAAAAAAAATAGAAAGATAGACTATTGTTATTCAAAAGAAGAAACGCATTCGTCGTTCTGAGAGATACTTGGAGCGTTATAAAGTCGGGTAAAATTGAGAAATCACATATATCCTCATAAAAATATAATTTATATATATTCATTAAATTACCTATAGTGTACCTGAGTGAGATCAAATCAATATATGATAGGATATTCAAGAGACACCATGGGAATTCACTTTGTGAGATAATATCTATCAACAATGCCCTTATATTCTGCTTTATGAACTGATTATTATCTGATGCTCTGCTTAGAAGTGTTCTGCTTTTTATAAATCCTAGTTTCACTATATGTTTATTCAGTCTGTCAAGATTCACTCTTTCACTTGAATAGCACAATGACTTGTTAAAACTATTGTAAAGATATTTATAAATAATGATATTATAGATACTTTCAAAAATACTATAAATTCACGTATTAAACTCAAAAATGGGTTAGAAATACAAATGTGTATATATGATGATAGCGGTTAACTTACCTCTTTTTATATCGCCATGTACTGAGGATCTTTATATGTTTTTATTCATTGGCGTTCAGGGCTCCAAGAACCCAGGTTTTGTCTTTATTTCCGTTTGGTCGACCAAGAATTGCCATTCTGAACACCATTTTATTTGTTAAAATCATCGTATAAGAGTTCACAAGAATATGATAACATGTTTTTCTCAAATGGAGAGCATCTCGAAAATATGCATACTTTATCAATTCGATGACAATGCAAATGCTTGTTGATTATATATAGAAACAAAGATATAAATAATCTAAAGAGAAGTAAGTCAATATATATTTTGAAAATAAAATATGTTGTTTTATTATAATGCACTAGAAATATCAAATAATGTTTCCATATCAATCAGCAAAAAGCAATATAGGTGTTTTTAAGCCGAAGCAATTAATATATTTACCTGTAAATAAAATATTAGCTTAATTGGATTAAAAAAACCTCGATGAAGGGAGTCAAGCTGCCCCTTGGGAGAAAATTGGGAATTTAATTTATACCTATTTATGTAGATATTGTTACGCCGGGTTGCAGTTTACGCAAGGTCATCGACCATTATTTTCTTTTTTAATCGTCATTTAATGACTATTTAACTATAATTTTAATCAAGATCTATAATACTAAACTTATATATATATATATATATATTTATATATATATAATATAAACAAAAGGGAATTTGTCAAGACCGAAATGTTCTAAAAGCTAATATCGAATAATTTCTTCAAATATCTTCACGATCATGCCTTTAAAATACCGGAAATATTAGCAGAACAGCCCAAGACAATAATAGAATCGTCTGTTTTATCAAAATAGCTAAACACCTATGATAGGGTTTACCACTGATTAGTAAGGTCATTCCAATACTTCCAAGAAAGTGAGAGTAGATAGACTTTCAAATTCCTGACACGAAAAATATCGTTTAAATGTTTCTATTATTTTGTAACGCGTTATATCTTTATACATAACAATTATTATTAGGTTGGAGTCAGATATTATGCAATAGTTTGATCAGTAATACATTGGATCAATCACAAACAATAGTTCAAGTAAAGTAAAACTAGTCTTAAAACTAATATAATTGAACAAGTACTCTGAGAATGAACAATGGGCTAGATTTTTAAACGTCTGCAATAGGCCCAGGTCCAGCAGACTTTGAACCGCAGCAATTTGACAAGTTCAACGAAATTGAACCAAAGATCATAAGGCTAAATATTAAAACCAATATAAAGTGGAGAGTGGCACAGGACCCCTATTAAAGTCGTTATTACACCTACGAAATATAATTGACCAAGAGATCAATCCAAAGATGATAAGGCTTGATTTGGATAATCCAATAGGAAGAGACCACTTGAATACATCAAGGGCTATAATGCTGACCTTGTGATAAAAGGTAATATATCGAGATACTGAGTCAATATTATAGAATCAAAGCTATAATTACAGAGACATATTGAAACACCACAAGAATAAACCAAAGGCTATAAGAGAGGACCATAGAGAAATAGTAAAGTATCGAAAACGACGAGACCAGGCAAGATATATAGTACTGAACCCAACGAAAGTAATACAATAAGCTAGGATGACGATACTCGACGAAGGCTAAACTTAAGATTAAAAATAATGTATAACGGATAGTGGGCCATAGGAATAAAAGGATAAAGAGATAAAACAAACAGCAATGCATCAAAGTCCGCCAGGCCGGTCAAGATATTTAGAGAGTAGACTATAAGATTTGGGTAGGGACAATTTGAAATGTCTAGGTACTACAAGTCACATTGGACTAATTTTTACCAACTAGAATATAATAATCAATTATTTTAAAATAGCTTTTTTAAAAAAAAAACCTTTATTGTTAAAATCAAATAAAAAGAAATATCGCCATGTACTGAGGATTTTATATGTTTTTATTCATTGGCGTTCAGAGCTCCAAGAACCCAGGTTTTGTCTTTATTTCCGTTTGGTCGACCAAGATTTACCATTCTGGACACCACTTTATTTTGTAAAATCATCGTATAAGTGTTCATAAGAATATGATAACATGTTTTTCTCTAATGGAGAGAATCTCGAAAATATGCATACTTTCTCAATTCGATGACAATGCAAATGCTTGTTGATTAAATATATAAATAAAGATATAAATAATCTAAAGAGAAGTAAAAGTCAATATATATTTTGAAAAATAAAATAGGCTTTCATATTATAATGCACTAGGAAAGATCAAAAGAATTTATCCATTTACAATTATTAAAAAGTAATATAGGTGTTTTTATGCTAAGGCAATTAATATCTTTATCTGTAAATAAAATATCAGCATAATTGGATGAAAAAACCTCGATGAAGGGAGACAAGCTGCTCCTTGGGAGAAAATTGGGATCTTTATTTATACCTATTTATGTATATATTGTTACGCCGGGTTGCAGTTTAACAAGGTCATCACAACCATAATTTTCTTTTCAACAAATCATTTAATAACTATTTAACTATAAATTTCAGTCAAAATATATGATACTAAACTCAGAATATATACAAAGGGAATGTGAAAAAAAAGAGAAAAAGGTTCTTAAAGCTGATATACAATAATTTCTTCAAACATCTTTACAAGGATGCTTCTAAAACACCGGAAATATTAGCAGAACAGCCCAACTCAATATAAGAATAGTTTGTTTTATCAAAATATCTAAACACCTGTGAGAGTGTTCACTGCTGATTAGTAAGGTCATTCCAATACTTCCAAGAAAGTGAGAGTAGATAGACTTTCAAATTCCTGACACGAAAAATATCGTTTAAATGTTTCTATTATTTTGTAACGCGTTAAATCTTTATTTATAACAATTATTATAGAGTTGGAGTCAGATATTATGCAATAGTTCGATCAGTAATACATTGGATCGATCACAAACAATAGGTCAAGTGATGTAAAACTAGTCTTAAAACTAGTACAATTGAACAAGTACTCTGAAAATTTACAAAGAACTAGATTTTAGACGTCTGCAATAGGCCCAGGTCCAGAAGACCTTGAAAATTGGAATGTGACAAGTCCAACAAAATTCTAATAAAGTTCATAAGGCTAATTATTAAAACCAATATGGAATGGAAAGTGGCACAGGATCCATATTAAAGTCGATAATTACACATACGAACGATAATTGACCAATGGCTCGAGATCGATCCAAAAATGATAATGCTTGATCTGGATAATCCAATAAGAAGGAACCACTTGAATACTAAAGGGCTAAAATGCTGGAACTGTGATTAAAGTACTGCACCGAGAAAACGAGTCAATATAATAGAATTAAGGCTGAACTCACAGATATATAGAAACACCACAAGAATAAACAGAAGGCTATAAGAGAGGACCATAGAGAAATAGTAATGTTTAGAAAACGACGAAACCAGGCAAGATATATAGTACTGAACACAGGCGAAGGTAATACAATAAGCTAGGATGACGATACTCGACGAAGCCTAAACTTAAGATTAAAAAAATTTACAACGGACTAAGATAGTGGGTTATATGAATAAAAAGACAAAGAGATAAAACAAACGAAAATGCATCAAATACCGCATCTAAGAAATTTAGAGAGAGTGGGTTATAAGATTTGAGTAGGGACAATTGGGAATGTCTAGGGACGACAAGTCATATTGGACTAATTTTTTACCAACTAGAGAGAGAGAGAGAGAGAATATAATAATTAATTATTTTTAAATGACCTTTTTCATAATACATTTTTATTAAAATCAACTAACGCAAAAAATATATAGAAATATTTCAGCTTCCGCCATTGAACAATTACTTTTTTTCGATTCAAAATAAAGCGGCAGAGGACGATCATTGTATATTGAGGAAAGAGGTAAGCCATTTAATGAAATATTAAAAACTTGCTAATCAGCTTCTTTATATCAAATCACATTAAGTTCGAAATTTTTATGGTCGTTCTCCGCCGCTTTTATTTTGCCTCTTATAGATCTAATTATTTAAAGGCAGAAGTTGAAATATTTATCTTCTGAATTTTAGTGCATTTTTATAAAAGCTTTTCAATATAAATGTAAAAATTCAATATCATATATATTATATTTTTAATTCTATAAGATATTTCATTTTAGTTATTATGTATCATTATATATTTCTGAAAGACAAAATATAATTATCCTCCCAATTATTCGTATCTCTTCTCCACGCTAAAGACTTTTATGAAAAGCCAGCCTCTCATTACGCTTAAAGAGGTAATTTTCCTCTTTTGATATATACAAATTATATTCATTAGTAAATCTCAGACCATCTGAGCATTCTAGTAGTCAAATATTATGTATACTTGCGTTGTTATTTTAACTATGTGAATGTATAAAGTTTTAGACTTCTACGTTGTCTAGAAGTATATTTAAAAATTGATCACAAAATTTGAGAAGTAATATAGAAATTAGTCCAATCGGAACAACCCAGAAGTCTTAAATTTTGTACACCGGCATTGTTAGAAGAATCGAGCGAGTATTCAAAATTTCCTAATTCTATATGGGCTGAAATTATATTAAAACTTGATAAAAAAATTGAAGGAAATATGGAATAATATTCCTGTCCCGACTACTCTGCCATATTTTATGGAACTCAAAGCTTTTAAAGTGCCAAAGAAACGGCTGCGCCTATTTCTGTTCGCTTGAAAGGAAATTCTCTTCTCTCGTCTATTTCCGATCCTCGCGGCCACATAGAAGTAAGAAATTCTGTACATTTTCAATGTTAGTTGTGTTGAGTTGTTCTATTATACACCATACATCTAGGTAGTCAGAAAGTATGTAAAAGGTTTATCACAGATTTATAGAAAAAAAAAATCCCATATCGATCAACAGAAGGCTGGATCTTTAATTATTAGCTCTATTGAGCGGGTCTACAAAATTTCAGACTTTTGGGCGTTTTGGAAGTATATTGAAATACATTACATGTAATATGACATCTATTATTATTATTCTATATATAAATATATATTTGATTATTTTGAATGACGCCTGAATGTGTTGATTCTTTTCAGTTTTACATTTTTACATATAAGCGTCAACTTGGTGTATCTATGAAAGTCTTCGCCATTTCCACATTGGAATATGCGAACTGACAACTTTATAAGAGATTAGAATATCTATTAGGATTCTTCATCTAATTATATTTTCTCATTTCTAACCTTTATTGAAAGAAACCAACGGAAGGGGTTTTATCTATTTTTATTATTCTCTTAGTGTTGTTATACAGTATAATATTCGAATGTAGTGTTTACGAGTCACCTTAAAATTCCTTTATTGATTTATTCTACTTTCTATGTATATTCGGGGGGCGTAATGATTATATATTATTTTTTTAATATTGTGGTAGAAACGAATTTATAAAACATTGATTCATAACAGTTCATCTGTCTCGTCCTTTTCTACAAATGAGAGAGAGAAGTTTGTTCTTAAACGATAAGATTAAACAAGAGAAGATTATCATAAACGCCATATACTGATAATTCCTGGACTACTACTTAGATCCTGAAATAAGACATTAAATATTTCAGAAGCTTTTGGTAATTCCCTTTATTGACTACTTGCTGGGAGACTTGTCCTTTCTAGTGGGTGTCAATCTCTGCATTACAGACCAGCCACATCAGCAAACATTGCTAACATGTAAGCAAATATATAGGGATCCTTTATATATGCTATGGGCCTTTTTACAAATATTAAAAAATAAGTATATAAACGTGGAAAATTTGTCTAAACTTCATATATCACACAGAATTAAGCTTGATATATATATAGGTTTGAATCCTTTCTTTTTTGCCATGTCTAAAGGAATCTTATTAAGGGACCAAGGTTCGATTATTTCAATCAAAATGCATCTTTATTATTAAACTTTAACATAAAAATGGCATGTTTGAAGGAAAATTGAATTATCATTGAATGTAAAATTGGCAATTTCGATGTTATAAAAAAATAATAAAATGTTATCTAGAATACTCAATGAATAGGATTTTAGGGTCATAGGATTAATGTGATCACTGAACTCACAAAATTATTGAGTCTTAAATAGGTTGAGGTAGATCAATTAGAGCTATAGATTATACATTTGTATTTTTCTTTTTAATCATCCATCGGAATATTTCAGAATCTTGATATAAAGTTATAAATTTTGATAAAATTATTGAACTTGTTTAATCAGCAACAAATTCAGCTATCACTAGCACATCTATTAATCAGAGATTCATTACAAACGTCTTGCCGAGTAGTATTCAATAAGATTTAGAAGAAAAAATATGATTAAGAGAGTCTCATATATGAATAAATCGTTCAAGAAATTTATTTTTCAAATTGCAATGTTTTATAATAAAGAAATAAATTCAAAGAATTCCAAATAGTGGCGAATTTAATACTCAGAATGAAGCTAATGCATCTTAGATTCGGAAATCCTGCTCTTTGTCCAAAGAGGCGTATTTATCAAAGGGCATAGCATAATTTTAAGGTTGCGAGAAAGCATAAAGCATTAAAATTTCAGGAAAGATCCATACATCCTCACATCAATACATTATGAATTTTTGAAAAACATCAGATTTTGTACCACAAGAGATTGCAAAGTTTAGAAGAAATTTAATCAAATATCAAATGGAATTGATAGAGATATGTAATGTAGTATTCTTGACAGCTTCAGTTTACATTATAAAGTTTAAAAATAATCAAAATAATTTTTTTGAATCATTAAAATGTCAATCAAAATAATTATATTCTTCAAGAGCAAATCGTAAATATTATCTCAAGCTGGATAATCAGTACCTTAGTCAGAGAAAATAGTTTTTTAAATTTTATATATATAAATTCAATGGTTTCCATAGGAAAATATTCTCTTTTTTTTTCAATGTAGAAAGTCTTTCGATTAAATCTTATTTAATTATAGATAGTAATTTGGACAAAATATGGCCCTTTTTTAATATAAAATATTTTTTAAAATCTCAAAATAAAGGATTAAAAAGAGAAAATAACATTGATTTATTAAAATAAAGCAAAGGCCGACTATACATATTTAACTTCATCATGCAATTCTTCCTAATAAAGTAACAGGTTCATATAAAAATATTGAATATCCAGAGATGAATACACGCACACACACACACTTCAAATGTTAACATTCCCCTTACTTATATAACCTCACAATTAGAATGGTCAATCTGGTGTAACTTTGAAGCACTGTTCGATGGCTTACTGGCTAAAAGTGATCACGGCCTTATTGATAATTGGATGTATAGAACTAAATCCAGGGCCGAAAAGACAGGCCACATTGACAAATATACCTCACTCAACTCCAGACCAGGCCACATTGACAAATATACCTCACTCAACTCCAGACCAGGCACCAATGGACGATTTAAAGCTACTGATAATTAACCTTTCGGCTGAAGTGAACAGATTGGGAGAGAAAATGGATGCAAGGTTGCTTAATATTGAGCAGAAGATGGAGGATTGGGAACGAAGAATGACGGGAATTGAAACATCTATAGCTTCGTGCACAGATGCACTGGCGACTAACACGAGGTTAATTTCTCACAATACCCTAAAAATAAGGAATCTGGAAGAACGCGCGGAGGCTTTGGAGAGACGAGCCCGAGAAAACAACTTAATAATATATGGCATTGAATCAGCAGAGACTGATAGTCGGGAACTGCTGCTACAAAAGTTCAAGAAGATAATGGCGGAAGATATGCAGATTACTGATGATGTGGTAATTGCCGAATGTCATCGCCTGAGCAGGGGACCAAAGGCGCCTATTCTGATTGAAGTCCCTGATCACGAGTCCAGAATAAGTCTCCTAAAGAACTCATCCAAACTTCGAATACTCAATATTTTTATGAGCAGGGAATACAGCCCCCAGATTAGAGAGCAGAGAAAAATCTTGATAGAAAAGAGAAGGGAACTTTACAAGAGAGGTATAGGATCGAAGTTGAGGGATAATAAACTTCTTCTAAACGGCATCAACTACATAGTAGTGGAGGGACAGGTGGTGAATGCCAAAGGAGAACTAATATAGCTAGAGGCACACCAGCGGATCTCTGTAAATAGAGAGATGTAAATATTCAGGTAATAAAATACATACAAATGAAGATGTACAATCTATAAACAAAACTCAATTCACAGGAACTCCTCATATTTCACATAGCAAGACTCATACTATTAAAGAAAGTCAACCTAAGGGCACAAATCTGACACATAATAAAACTAAGATCGAAAAAATAAAACCAATGGTTGACATAGCTAAAAACGAACGATTCATGTATTGGAATATAAACAGCTTTTTTAGGATAAATTCTCTCTTTCCACTGTTCGAATATTTGAAACAATATGAGATGTTCGCGCTTACAGAAACTTGGTGCCACTTCAATATCGACTTGAACCTGGCGAACTTCGGAATGTATCAATCACCTGCTGTAAAGTCATCAGATAAAGGGAGAGGCTCCGGAGGTATAATTCTCGGCATAAATAAACAACTACAGCCCCAAATTGACAATGTTGAAATCGAAACCACTTGGATTGCAGTCACACTCAATCCAAGTTTAGACAATGACTCTCCAGCGATCTGTGTAATATTAGTATATCTACCCCCAAACGATACGCATGCTAAAAAACTTGGACGACTATTTCATTTGATGGAAAATGAGATATATAACGGGTTTGAAATAATACTGGTCGGCGAACTGAATGTCCGTATTGGCAATCTGGGGGGTTACCATAATTTGATAGATACTTCAAACCTTATTTCAACCACCCGAAATTCCTGTGATATAACAAAATCTGCCAAAGAGGAAATATTTATTGACTTTCTCGATAAAATCACTTAACTATAATAATAAATGGTAGATCCATTATTGATAAAAGTGGTAAATTTACATTCATCTCCGGAAGAGGCTCTTCTGTGTTAGATCTGGCGATTGTCTCACCTGCGGTGCTTGAACACATAGCAGATTTTGAAATTGGTTGTATGCCATATACGGATCACTTACCAATAATTTTAAAGTTTATCGGCCCTAATAATAAAACTGAAAATTGTTACATGGAACCTAGGGCCAAAATTAAATTTTCCTGGTCAGTAGATAAAATCCCAACATATATAGAAACTTCAAAAGAATTAACTCCCGAACATCCAGCTGACTCCACAATTGATACTCAGGCTAGGGATTTTACTGGTTTAATTCAAACAGCAATGTTACGCTCGGGGACGCGGATGGAGGCAAAAACAAAAAATATAAAATCTAAGCCATGGTTCGACAAAGACTGTTATTTGGCTAAAAAGGAAATGAAACAAAATTTTAAATTATACGTAAAACATAATATCTCGGCCAATAAAATAACATACATGTCGAGTAAGAAGAAATATTCAGCTATCCTAAAGCTCAAAAAAAGGGAATATACTGACAAAATTCAAGTTATCCTCAGTAATGTAAAAGATCCTTCCCAATTTTGGAAGACTATTAATTCACTTAAATATAGGAATAACCTACAAGGTGAAATTTCTACTGCAGACTGGCAGGTCTTCTATCGGGAGTTACTTGGTTCAAATTTAACAAAGGTTGTACAGTTACCACTTGAGATATTGAACATTGACCCCGAATTAGATTGTGAAATATCTCTAACTGAG
This sequence comes from Cordylochernes scorpioides, assembly GCA_030710605.1. Taxonomy (NCBI): domain Eukaryota; kingdom Metazoa; phylum Arthropoda; class Arachnida; order Pseudoscorpiones; family Chernetidae; genus Cordylochernes; species Cordylochernes scorpioides. The sequence goes on from CP092866.1 coordinate 55,873,019, forward strand.
GTCACCACGGAAATTTTCAAATTGGGTAAAAATAAGGCTACAGGACTTGATGGAATTCCTAACGAAGCGATTAAATATTTATTAGAAGAACATACAATTTATCTCAGGAACTTATTTAATAAAATCTTAGGGACATCCCAAGTTCCTCAACAATGGACAAAAACGATAATCCACCCAATATTTAAAAATGGAGATCCGGACGGACAACCCGTCAAATTACAGAGGAATATCCCTGATTTCTAACTTATCGGAATTATTTACATCTATCTTGAAGACAAGATTGAATGATTGGATGGAGAGAATGTCAATTTTGGCGGAAAATCAGGCTGGTTTTAGAAAAGGCTACTCTTGTCAGGACCACATTTTCACGCTCGTATCATTAATTCAAATGACCCATAGCCGTAGAAGGGGAAAGTTATATGCCTTCTTCATTGACCTAAGGAAGGCCTTTTATACTGTGCCGCACCATCTACTTTGGAAAAAACTAGCATTAAATGGTCTGAGCTGTCGATTTATTAAACTAATTAAGAATTATTATACCCAAATGACGGCAACAGTGAGATGGCGGGGTTCCTTCACGGAGGCTATCAAAATACAAGCGGGAGTATTGCAGGGGGAGCCGTTGTCACCTTAATTATTCATTCTCTTCCTAAACGATCTGGTACCGATGAATCATAATTGCCAGGCATAAATCTTGAGAATTATGGAACTATACACCTTTTACTGTATGCAGACGACATAGTAATCTTAGGAGAATCGAAAATTAATTTGCAATTGAAGATTAACTTACTTAAAAAGTACTTAGAAGAGAACTGCCTAACGTTAAACCAAAATAAATCTAAAATAATGGTGTTTAGAAACGGTGGAAGAACAGCTCGTTCCGAGACATGGTTTTGGGGTCAGCAACCCCTGACAATAGTAGCTAAGTATACATATCTGGGTTACCCTCTGACTACAAAAATCTCGACCCAATATGCTTCCCAATACTTTAGAAACAAAGCACTGAATGCAATTAATGCACTTTGGAGAATCCTTACAAAGGCGCGAATAAAGTCCTTTACCTCAGTGATGAAACTTCTTGACACTATTGTTCTTCCTACTTTACTATATGCAGCACCAATGTGGGCAATTAACCAGCTGAAGACAGTCAATAATACCCACATAATAACTTCACACCAGGATATGTCCTCAGAAGAGAATGTGAAAGAATATCAACTGAACTTAATGCTGTAAAACTCACATTAAAGTTTTGGGTCAGGATTTTAAAAATGGAGACGAGCAGATTACCACATGCTTGCTTAAACTATCTCTGGAAAGTCACCGCGAAAAAAGGAAATAGAAAACAGTTTTACTCAAAATTTAATAAAAATTCGAGACTCTAAGGGATATTCCTTTCTTAAGGGCTGCGAAGACTACTTAGCCATTCAGAAAGAATTGCCAGGCATATTTAGAACTACCACAGACCAACTAATTCAAAACGATCAGATGAAAATCACTGATTCAACCCACTTTGCTCACTACAAATTTTTGAGTGAATCATTCATGACAGAGGAGTACCTACGATTAAATATCTCGCTTCCCAACAAAAGACAATTGCACAACACTTCGCCCTCCAGCGTGACAGACAACCCCAATTCAATCTGCCCCCGTCTGTAATATAACTTTCTAGTAAACTTATTTTTCGTTCCTATAATATGACATATTATTACATAGAAAATGTTGAATTACAATATTTTTCATTCATAGAGAACGCCTTATGTGTGATAAATACACACAATTTTACACCGTAATGAACAGAATGAATGGATAAAATAAAATTTAACCCATAGGAATCCCCTATGGTAATAAACGCCATTAAGATATAATTGCAAACTACTTATTCAAATTCTTGTATTATTTTTAGAAGCGATGCTTAAAAAGCTCCATATAATATACAATAATTTAGGTTTGAATTTTATCCTGTTCTTTTTGAATATAATATTAATTTAGATCAAAATCGCGACCCAGACCACACCTCTGAAGGGCTCCACGCACGTCGCCCTCCAGCGTGACAGACAACCCCAATTCAATCTGCCCCCGTCTGTATTAGCACTTTCTAGTAAACATATTTCGGTTCTATAATACTGCATATTATTACATAGAAAATGTTAAATAACAATATTTTCAGGAAAATAGAGCAAGCCTGTATGTGTGATGAATACACACAATTTTACCCTATAATAAACAGAATAATTGAATAAAATAAAATTCAACCCATTGAAGTTTCTATGGTCTTAAACGGCATTGAGATATAATTTCAAACTCATATTCAAATACTTATATCTTTTACAGGAGTTAGCTTGAAAAGCTCAATTTAAAAGACAATACTAGGGGTTTGAATTCCATCCTGTTAATTTTTGAATATAATATTCATTCAGAATAAAATCGCGACCCTGACCACACCTCTGAAGGGCTCCACCCACGTCGCCCTAAGCGTGACTGACAACTCCAATTCAATCTGTCCCCATCTGTATTATCACCTTCTAAGACATTTATTTCTGTCCTATAATACTGCTTATTATTACATAGAAAATGTTGAATAACAAAATTTTTCAGGAATAGAGTACGCCATTATGTGTGATGAATAAACAAAATTTAACACCTTAATTAACAGAATAATTGAATAAAATGAAATTCAACCAAGCAAAAATCATTATGGTGTTAAAGGCTATTTTGATATCTTTGCAAACTACTTATATCATTTTCAGAAGTGATGCTCAAAGAGCTTAATTTAATATACAATAATTAAGGTTTGAATTTCATCCTGTTAATCTTTGAATATAATATTCAATCAGATTAAAATCGCGACCCTGACCACACCTCTGAAGGGCTCCACCCACGTCACCCTCCAGCGTGACAGACAACCCCAATTAATTCTACCCCCGTCTGTAATATCACTTACTAGTAAACTTATTTTGGTCCTATAATATTTAATATTATTCCTTAGAAAATTTGAAGTACAATATTTTTCATTTATAGAGAACGCCTATATGTGTGATAAATACACATAATTTTACACCGTAATGAACAGAATGAATGGATAAAATAAAATTTAACCCATAGGAATCCCCTATGGCCATAAACGCCATTAAGATATAATTGCAAACTACTTATTCAAATTCTTGTATCATTTTTAGAAGCGATGCTTAAAAAATTCCATATAATATACAATAATTTAGGTTTGAATTTTATCCTGTTCTTTTTGAATATAATATTCATTTAGATTAAAATCGCGACCCAGACCACACATCTGAAGAGCTCCACCCACGTCGCCCTCCAGCGTGACAGACAACCCCAAATCAATCTGCCCCCGTCTGTATTAGCACTTTCTAGTAAACATATTTCGGTTCTATAATACTGCATATTATTACATAGAAAATGTTAAATAACAATATTTTCAGGAAAATAGAGCAAGCCTGTATGTGTGATGAATACACACAATTTTACCCTATAATAAACAGAATAATTGAATAAAATAAAATTCAACCCATTGAAGTTTCTATGGTGTTAAACGGCATTGAGATATAATTTCAAACTCATATTCAAATACTTATATCTTTTACAGGAGTTAGCTTGAAAAGCTCAATTTAAAAGACAATACTAGGGGTTTGAATCCCATCCTGTTAATCTTTGAATATAATATTCATTCAGAATATAATCGCGACCCTGACCACACCTCTGAAGGGCTCCACCCACGTCGCCCTAAGCGTGACTGACAACTCCAATTCAATCTGTCCCCATCTGTATTATCACTTTCTAAGACATTTATTTCGGTCCTATAATACTGCTTATTATTACATAGAAAATGTTGAATAACAAAATTTTTCAGGAATAGAGCACGCCATTATGTGTGATGAATAAACAAAATTTAACACCTTAATTAACAGAATAATTGAATAAAATAAAATTCAACCAAGCAAAAATCATTATGGTGTTAAAGGCTATTTTGATATCTTTGCAAACTACTTATATCATTTTCAGAAGTGATCCTCAAAGAGCTTAATTTAATATACAATAATTTAGGTTCGAATTTCATCCTATTAATCTTTGAATATAATATTCAATCAGATTAAAATCGCGACCCTTACCACATCTCTAAAGGACTCCACCCACGTCACCCTCCAGCGTGACAGACAACCCCAATTCAATCTACCCCCGTCTGTAATATCACTTACTAGTAAACTTATTTTGGTCCTATAATACTTAATATTATTCATTAGAAAATTTTGAATTACAATATTTTTCATTTATAGAAAACGCCTATATGTGTGATAAATGCAGACAATATCACACTGTAATAAACAGAATAAAAGGATAAAATAATATTTAACCCATAGGAGATCCCTATGGTCATAAACGCCATTAAGATATAATTGCAAATTCCTTATTCAAATCCTTATATCATTTGCATAAATATGCTTAAAAAGCTTAATTTAATATACAATACTTCGGGATTAAAATTCATCCTGTTGAAATTTAGAAATAATATTCAATTAGATCAAAATTGTGACCCAGACCACACTTCTTAAAAGCCTCACCCAACCCGCCTTCCAGCGTGACAGACAACCTCAATTCAATCTTTCACCGACATAATTATCGCGTTTTAAGGAACTTATTACGGTCTTTATACTGAATATTATTACATAGAAAATATTTAATTACAAAATATTCCAAAAATAGAGCAGGAATGTATGAGTGATAAATACACACACTTTCAGAACTCATAAATCAGAATAATTTGATAAAAAGACACGAATCAGGCCACAATTCTGAAGCATCCATCCTCGTCGCCTCCCATCTTAATTTCGAAACAACTGATCGGATTTCAAAAAATAATTAAATTAAATACCTAAACACTAATATAAAACAATTTTTCCATAGCACACACTTTTACCCTATGATTTATGTGTTACTTCTCAATTGCTATTCAATGGCATTTCTATTAATTATTAATGTACTTTCAGTATGAAGGAAATTGCACTCAGTAGAATACTCGGGTAAAGCCGGGTCATTCTTTTACTAAAAATGTATATTGTTTATTCCTGAAAATTATATTTAACATGCTTTCAAATAATTCATGTTGCTAGAAAGACAACAGTATGTGAATCCAAGAATATGTTGAGTAACAACAATTTGGAAATCAGCAATAAGAACATTTTCAATGAATATTTCACTCCTGTTACATCTGTCGACAATAATCAAACCTTTAAAAAAAATAGATATAAACAATTTTGTTTAAAAGAAGAAACACAAATGTCTCTATTCGTCTTCCGAAAGAGATACTTCGATGATATCAAGTAAGATAAAAATTGAGGATTCACATATCTTTAAAATTAATTAACTCTATATATTCATTGAATGACTAATAGTGTATGGGATTCGGGTAAAATCATAACAAATTTGGTTATATAAAAACTCTAAGACCAACGCAAAAGGATTAAACAACAATGTCTAATAGAGAGAATTATACTCTGGCAATATGGAAGATTTCAACAAAATTTCAATATTAATAACCCATTCTTAAAATTTGGTAAATTTCAAATAAAGTATAAAAAGGTATGGTGTGCAACAAATAGAACCACTAGGATTCCATTAGTGTTAGGCATTAGACGCTTTAGGAAGTAAAGTTCACTTAATATTATCGCTCTGTTTTCTAAGAATATCTTCCTGTACCTCTATTAAATCCTATAAAATTCATTATGATTAGACAAATAAATATATAGATGAATAAACTTAAAATAATATAAAATATGATATTGTATTCAAAGGAAAGGTAAGATATTGTTTGTAAATAAGTTGAATTATATATAAACTAACATTTATATTTTGATTTATTAACCGATTACTATTTGAGACTCTTATAGTAGTTTTCAGCTTCTTATAAATTCTTGTCTCACTTCATATTTATTTAGTAAGCAAAGATTAACTTCTCCTTCTGGATAGCACAGTAACTTGTTAAAATCATTCTGATAGACCAAGTAAATAGACTTTTTTATATTTAAATAGGGAATTATACTCTAGAAATGGGTGAGAAATACAAATGTATATATAGGATTATAGCAGTAAACTTACCTTATTTTTTCATCGCCGTGTACTGAGGTAATTTATTTGCTTTGATTCACCCGGATTAAGAGCTCCCAGAACCCAGGTGTTTTTCTTTATTTCTGTTTGTTCGATCATATTTTGTCATTCTGGACACCACATTATTCATTTGGTCAAAAGTAGTATATATCATTACATAGAAAATGTTGAATTACAAATTTTCTATGAACAGTAAACACGTTTTATGAGTGATTTACAAAAAAATACTCTGAATTTATTGAACAGAATAATTCATAAGAATAAAATTCGACCCAGAAAAGACCATTAAGGTCCTAATCTTTATTCTGATTCAATCATTACAAAATCCCTTTTAAATATCGCTATTTAATTTTAATTAATAGTGCTAAAAATGTTTAATTTAATATACAATATATTGATTATAAAATAAGGTAATAACACCAAACCAAATAAAAAAATAGTGTGTGATGTTTTGGTAACAGCGTTGTTAAACTCTTCCAACAAAAGTACTTATTACCTTGTTTTATAATTCATAATCCATATTGTACTTATCAATATATTGATTATAAAATATTATCAGGTTGTTCTTTGTAAAATATGAGACCATATCTCTAAAGAGCTCCGCCCACGTCTCCCCTTCAGCGTGACAAACAACCATAATTCAATCGAGTGATATATTTACGAGTGATAAATGAAACACAATTTTACACCTCATCAAACAGAAAATATAAGTTAAATAAAATTAAACCCAACATAGACCACTATGGTCTTGAACGTCATTGCGATATCATATTTGCAAATTGCTCCATTCAAATCCACATATCATTTTTTCAGAAGTGATGCTTTAAAAACCTAATTTGATATGCAATATTTTGGGTTTAAATTTCATTCTGTTAATCTCTTAATATAATATTCAATTAGATTAAAATCGCGACCCAGACCACACCTTTGAAAGGCTCCACATATGTCAATCCACAGCGTGAATTTCTCCAATTCAATCAGCCCCAGTTTATATTTTCACTTTCAAGGAAATTTATTTCGGTCTTTAATAATAAATATAATTATTTAAAAAATATTGATCTAGAATATTTCCATAAAAAGAGCATGCCTTCATGTGTGATGAATTCCCATAATTTTAAACCTTGATAACGAGAATGATTAAATCAAAATAAAATTAAACCCAGCAAAGTGTACTATGGTCTTAAAGGCCATCACAATACCATTGCAAACTCCATATTTGATTACTTATATCATTTTCAGAAGCGATGCTTGAAAAGCTAAATTTTTTTATTCAAAACTTAGCGTTTGAATTTCATTCTGTTTATCTTTGAATATAATATTCAATTAGATTGAAATCGCGACCCGGACCACACTTCTGAAGAGCTCCACCCACTTCGTTCTGCAACGTGACAGACAACCGCAATTCAATCTGCCACCGTCTGTATTTTCACTTTCTAGGAAACCTATTTCGGTTCTATAATACTGCATATTATTAAATAGAGAATGTTGATTTACAATATTTTTTTCATAAATAGAGCACGCCTTTATGCGTAATAAATTTAAACCATTTTACACCTGAATAAAAAAGGAAAATTTGAATAAAACAAAATTCAACCCAGCAAGGAATCCTATTGTCTTAAATCCTCTTTCGATATAACCACTTCGCCCTCCAGCGTGACAGACAACCCCAATTCAATCTGCCCCCGTCTGTAATATCACATACTAGTAAACTTATTTCGGTCCTATAATACTGCATATAATTACATAGAAAATGTTGAAGTACAAAATTTTCATTTATAGAGCACGACTTTATGTGTGGCAAATACACACAAATTTACCCTTTAATAAAAGAATAATTGAATAAAATAATATTCAACCAAGTAAAAATCCTTATGGTCTTAAAGGCTATTTAGATATCTTTGCAAAATACTTCTATCATTTTTAGAAGTGATGCTTAAAAAGCTAAATTTGATATACAAAAATTTAGGTTTGAATTTCTCTTCCTGTTAATCTTTTAATATAATATTCAATCAGATTAAAATCGCGACCGTGACCACACCTCTGAAGGGCTCCACCCACGTCGCCCTCCAGCGTGACAGACAACAATTCAATCTGCCTCCGTCTGTAATATGACATACTAGTAAACTTATTTCGGTCCTATAATACTGCTTATTATTACATAGAAAATATTGAAGCACAATATTTTCATTTATATAGCACGCCTTTATGTGTTATAAATATACACAATTTTACACCGTAATAAACAGAATAAATGAATAAAATAAAATTTAACCCATAGGAGTCCCCTATGGTCATAAACGCCATTAAGATATAATTGCAAACTCCTTATTCAAATTCTTATATCATTTTTATGAGCGATGCTTGAAAAGCTCAATATAATATACAATAATTTAGGTTTGAATTTTATCCTGTTCTTTTTTAATATAATATTCAATTAGATTAAAATCGCGACCCAGACCACACCTCTGAAGGGCTCCACCCGCGTCGTCCTCTAGTGTGACAGACAACCCCAATTCAATCTGCCCCCGTCCGTATTATCACTTTCTAGTAAACTTATTTCGGTCCTATAATACTACATATTATTACATAGAAAATGTTGAATAACAATATGTTTCAGGAATATAGCAAGCTGTTATGTGTGATGAATACACAAAATATTGCCCCTTAATAAACAGAATATTCGAATAAAATTAAATTCAACCCATTGAAGTCCCCTATGGTCTTAAACGGCATATTGAGATATAATTTCAAACTCTATATTCAAATACTTATACCTCCTACAGAAGTTAGCTTGAAAAGCTCAATTTAAAAGACAATACTAGGGGTTGAATTTCATCCTGTTAATCTTTGAATATAATATTCAATCAGAATAAAATCGCAACCCTGACCACACCTCTGAAGGGCTCCACCGACAACGCCTCCAGCGTGACAGACAACCCCAATTCAATCTGCCTCCATATGTAATATCACTTACAAGTAAAACTTATATCAGTAAAATAATACTGCATATTACTACATATAAAATATTGAAGTACAATATTTTTCATTTATAGAGCACGACTTCATGTGTGATAAATTCACAAAATTCCACATGGGAATCGAACCCACGACCTTCCGCTTTCCGGGCAGATGCCATGACCATTAGGCTACCCTGGACATATTTTTCCGTTCACATTTTTATTTTATATTTTCAAGACACACACAGTTTGGGGCGGGACGTTTCATAAGAGAGACATCCACGGCGCCAATTTATAATTGTAACGAATAGTATTTTAATTAAAACATTTTAAAAATATTTACGCACTCAGGTAAAACCCGGGCGTTGCCCGGGCCATTCGTCTAGTTAGGATATAATTGCAAACTCCTTATTCAAATCCTCATATCATTTTAAGGAGCGATGCTTAAAAAGCTCAATATAATATACAATAATTTAGGTTTGAATTTTATCCTGTTCTTTTTTAATATAATATTCAATTAGATTAAAATCGCGACCCAGACCACACTTCTGAAGGTCTCGCCCACGTCGCTCTCCAGCGTGACAGACAACCCAACCCCTTATCTGCCCCCATCTGTAATATCACTTACTAGTAAACTTATATCAGTTTTTTAATACTGCATATTATTACAAAGAAAATGTTGAATAACAATATTTTTTCAGAAATAGAGCATGCCTTTATGTGTGATGAATACACACAACTTTACCCCTTAATAAACCCAATAATTATATAAAATAAAATTCAACCCATTGAAGTCCCCTATGGTCTTAAAAGCCATTGAGATATATTTGCAAATTTCCATATTCAAATACTTGTACGTTTTTCAGAAGTTTGCTTAAAGAGCTCAATTTGAAAGACAGAACTAGGGGTTTGAATTTCATCCTGTAAATATTTGAATATGATATTCAATTAGATTAAAATCGCGACTCAGACCACACCTCTGAAGGGCTCCACCCACGTCGCCCTCCAGCGTGACAGACAACCCCAATTCAATCTGCCCCCGTCTGTATTATCACTTTCTAAGTCATTTAATACGGTCCTATTATACAGCTTATTATACATAGAAATTTTGAATAAAATAAATTTCAGGAATAGAGCACGCCATTATGTGTGATGAATACACACAATTTTACACCTTAAAAAGAATAATTGAATAAAATAAAATTCAACCAAGTAAAAATCCTTATGGTCTTAAAGGCTATTTAGATATATTTGCAAACTACTTTTATCATTTTCAGAAGTGAAACTTAAAAAGCTCAATTTGATATACAAAAATTTAGGTTTGAAAAATCTTCCTGTTAATCTTTAAATTAGGTTTGAATTTTATCCTGTTCTTTTTGAATATAATATTCATTCATATTAAAATTGCGACCCAGACCTCACCTCTGAAGGGCTCCACCCACGTCGCCCTCCAGCGTGACAGACAACCCCAATTCAATCTGCCCCCGTCTGTAATATCACTTACTAGTAAACTTATTTCGGTCCTATAATACTACATATTATTACATAGAAAATTCTGAAGTACAATATTTTTCATTTATAGAGCACGCCTATATATGTGATAAATACACACAATTACACACTGTAATAAACAGAATAAAGGGAAAAAATAAAATTTAACCCATAGGAGGCCCCTATGGTCATAAACGCCATTAAGATATAATTGCAACCTCCTTATTCAAATCCTTATATCATTTTCAGAAATGATACTTAAAAGCTTAATATATTATACAATAAATTAGGTTTGAATTTTATCCTGTTCTTTTTGAATATAATATTCATTCATATTAAAATCGCGACCCAGACCTCACTTCTGAAGGGCTCCACCACGTCGCCCTCCAGCGTGACAGACGACCCCAATTCAAACTGCCCCCGTCTGTAGTAAAACTTACTAGTAAAATTATTTCATTCCTATATTACTGAATATTATAACATAGAAAATATTGAAGTACAATATTTTTCAATTATAGAGGACGACTTTATGTGTGATAAATACACACAATTTCACACTGTAATAAACAGAATAAATGGATAAAATGAAATTTAACCCATTGGAGTATTCTATGGTCATAAACGCCATTAAGATATAATTGCAAACTCCTCATTCAAATCCTTATATCATTTTTAGAAGCGATGCTTAAAAAGCTCAATATAATATACAATAATTTAGTTTTAAAATTTATCATGTTCTTTTTGAATATAATATTCAATTATATTAAAATCGCGACCCAGCCCACATCTCTGAAAAGCTCCACCCACGTCGCCCTCCAGCGTGACAGACAACCCCAATTCAATCTGCCCCCGTCTGTATTATCACTATCTAGTAAACTTATTTCGGTCCTCTATAATACTGCATATTATTTAATAGAAAATGTTGAATAGCAATATTTTCAGGAAAATAGAGCAAGCCTCTATGTGTGATGAATACACACAATTTTACCCTTTAATGAACAGAATAATTAAATAAAATAAAATTCAACCCAATGAAGTCCTCTATGGTGATAAACGGCATTGAGATATAATTTCAAACTCCATATTCAAATACTTATTCTTTTTACAGGAATTAACTTGAAAAGCTCAATTTAAAAGACAATACTAGGGGTTTGAATTCCATCCTGTTAATCTTTGAATATAATATTCAATCAGAATAAAACCGCGACCCTGACCACACCTCTGATGGGCTCCACCCACGTCGCCCTCCAGCGTGACAGACAGCACCAATTCAATCTGCCCCCGTCTGTATTATCACTTTCTAGTAAACTTATTTCGGTCCTCTATAATACTGCATATTATTTAATAGAAAATGTTGAATAACAATATTTTCAGGAAAATAGAGCAAGCCTCTATGTGTGATGAATACACACAATTTTACCCCTTAATGAACAGAATAATTGAATAAAATAAAATTCAACCCATTGAAGTCCTCTATGGTGATAAACGGCATTGAGATATAATTTCAAACTCCATATTCAAATACTTATTCTTTTTACAGGAATTAACTTGAAAAGCTCAATTTAAAAGACAATACTAGGGGTTTGAATTCCATCCTGTTAATCTTTGAATATAATATTCAATCAGAATAAAACCGCGACCCTGACCACACCTCTGATGGGCTCCACACACGTCGCCCTCCAGCGTGACAGACAACACCAATTCAATCTGCCCCCGTCTGTATTATCACTTTCTAGTAAACTCATTTCGGTCCTCTATAATACTGCATATTATTTAATAGAAAATGTTGAATAAAAAAATTTTCAGGAAAATAGAGCAAGCCTCTATGTGTGATGAATACACACAATTTTACCCCTTAATGAACAGAATAATTGAATAAAATAAAATTCAACCCATTGAAGTCCTCTATGGTGATAAACGGCATTGAGATATAATTTCAAACTCCATTTTCAAATACTTATTCTTTTTACAGGAATTAACTTGAAAAGCTCAATTTAAAAGACAATACTAGGGGTTTGAATTCCATCCTGTTAATCTTTGAATATAATATTCAATCAGAATAAAACCGCGACCCTGACCACATCTCTGAAGGACTCCACACACGTCGCCCTCCAGCGTGACAGACAACCCCAATTCAATCTGCCCCCGTCTGTATTTTCACTTTCTAAGACATTTATTTCGGTCATATTATACTGCATATTATTACATAGAAAATGTGGAATAACAATATTTTTCAGGAATAGAGCATGCGATTATGTGTGATGAATACACACAATTTTACACCTCAAAAAAAAAAAAGAATAATTCAATAAAATAAAATTCAACCAAGCAAAAATCCTTATAGTCTTAAACGGCATTGAGATATAATTTCAAACTCCATATTCAAATACTTATACCTTTTTCAGCAGTTAGCTTGAAAATTTCAATTTAAGCGACAATACTTTGGGTTTGAATTATCATCCTGTTAATCTTTGAATATAATATTCCATAAGATTAAAATCGCCACCATAACCACACCTCTGAAAGACTCCACACACGTAGCCCTTCACCGTGACAGACAACCGCCATTCAATTTGCCCCCGTCTGTATTACCACTTTCTAGTAAACATATTTAGGTCCTATAATACTGCGTATTATTACCTAGAAATGTTGAATAACAATATTTTTAAGGAATAGAGCAAGCTGTTATGTGTGATGAATACACATAATTTTACCCCTTAATAAACAGAATAATTGAATAAAAAAATATTTTGCCTATTGAAATCCCCTATATTTAAACGGCATATTGAGATATAATTTCAAACTCCATATTCAAATACTTATACTTTCTACAGAAGTTAGCTTGAAAGCTAATTTTAAAAGTCAATACTAGGGGTTTGAATTTCATCCTTTTTTTTTAATATAATATTCAATCAGAATGAAATCGCGACCTTGACCACACCTCTGAAGGGCTCCACCCACGTCGCCCCTCCTGCGTGACAACAACCCCAATTCAATCTCTCCCCGTCTGTATTTTCACTTTCTAAGACCTTTATTTCGGTCCTATAATACAGCTTATTATTACATAGAGAATGTTGAATTAAAAAAAAGTTTCAGAAATAGAGTACGCCATTATGTGTGATGAATACACACAATTTTACACCTTAATAAACAGAATAATTGAAAAAAAAAATAAATTTCAACCAAGTAAAGATCCTTATTGTCTTAAAGGCTATTTATATATCCTTGCAAACTACTTTTATCATTTTTAGAAGTACTACTTAAAAAGCTCAATTTGAAAGACAATACTGGAGTTTAAATTTCATCCTTTTAATATTTGAATAAAATATTCAATTAGATTAAAATCACGACCCTGACCACAACTCTGAAGGGCTCCACCCACGTCGCCCTCCAGCGTGACAGACAACCCCAATTCAATCTGTCCCCGTCTGTAATATCACTTATTAGTAAACATATTTGGGTCCTATAATACTGCATATTATTATATAGAAAATTTTGAAGTACAATATTTTTCATTTATAGAGCACGCCTATATGTGTGATAAATACACACAATTTACACTGTAATAAACAGAATAAATGGATAAAATAATATTTAACCCATAGGAGTCCCCTATTTTCATTAAGATATAATTGCAAACTCCTTATTTAAATCCTTATATCATTTTTAGGAGCGATGCTTAAAACGCTCAATATAATATACAATAATTTAGGTCTGAATTTCATCCTGTTAATCATTGAATATAATATTCAATCAGAATGATATGGCGACCCTGACCACACCTCTGAAGGGCTCCACCCACGTCGCCCTTCAGCGTGACAGACAACCCCAATTCAATCTGCCCCCGTCTATAATATCACTTACTAGTAAACTTATTTTGGTCCTATAATACTTAATATTATTCCATAGAAAATTTTGAAGTACAATATTTTTCATTTATAGAGCACGCCTATATGTGTGAAAAATACACTCAATTTTACACTGTAATAATCAGAATAAATGGATAAAATAAAATTTAACCCATAGGAGTCCCCTATGGTCATAAACGCCATTAAGATATAATTGCAAACTCCTTATTCAAATCCTTATATCATTTTTAGGAGCGATGCTTAATAAGCTAAATTTAATATACAATAATTTAGGTTTGAATTTCATCCTGTTAATCTTTGAATATAATATTCAATCAGATTAAAATCGCGACCTTGACCACCCCTCTGAAAGGCTCCACCCACGTCGCCCTCCAGCGTGACAGACAACCCCAATTCAATCTGCCCCGGTCTGTAATATCACTTACTAGTAAACTTATTTCGGTCCTATAATACTACATATTATTACATAGAAAATTCTGAAGTACAATATTTTTCATTTATAGAGCACGCCTATATATGTGATAAATACACACAATTACACATTGTAATAAACAGAATAAATGGAAAAAATAAAATTTAACCCATAGGAGGCCCCTATGGTCATAAACGCCATTAAGATATAATTGCAACCTCCTTATTCAAATCCTTATATCATTTTCAGAAATGATACTTAAAAGCTTAATATATTATACAATAAATTAGGTTTGAATTTTATCCTGTTCTTTTTGAATATAATATTCATTCATATTAAAATCGCGACCCAGACCTCACCTCTGAAGGGCTCCACCCACGTCGCCCTCCAGCGTGACAGACGACCCCAATTCAAACTGCCCCCGTCTGTAGTAAAACTTACTAGTAAAATTATTTCAGTCCTATATTACTGAATATTATAACATAGAAAATATTGAAGTACAATATTTTTCAATTATAGAGGACGACTTTATGTGTGATAAATACACACAATTTTACACTGTAATAAACAGAATAAATGGATAAAATGAAATTTAACCCATTGGAGTATTCTATGGTCATAAACGCCATTAAGATATAATTGCAAACTCCTCATTCAAATCCTTATATCATTTTTAGAAGCGATGCTTAAAAAGCTCAATATAATATACAATAATTTAGTTTTAAAATTTATCATGTTCTTTTTGAATATAATATTCAATTATATTAAAATCGCGACCCAGCCCACATCTCTGAAAAGCTCCACCCACGTCGCCCTCCAGTGTGACAGACAACCCCAATTCAATCTGCCCCCGTCTGTATTATCACTATCTAGTAAACTTATTTCGGTCCTCTATAATACTGCATATTATTTAATAGAAAATGTCGAATAACAATATTTTCAGGAAAATAGAGCAAGCCTCTATGTGTGATGAATACACACAATTTAACCCCTTAATGAACAGAATAATTGAATAAAATAAAATTCAACCCATTGAAGTCCTCTATGGTGATAAACGGCATTGAGATATAATTTCAAACTCCATATTTAAATACTTATTCTTTTTACAGGAATTAACTTGAAAAGCTCAATTTAAAAGACAATACTAGGGGTTTGAATTCCATCCTGTTAATCTTTGAATATAATATTCAATCAGAATAAAACCGCGACCCTGACCACACCTCTGAAGGGCTCCACCCACGTCGCCCTCCAGCGTGACAGACAACACCAATTCAATCTGCCCCCGTCTGTATTATCACTTTCTAGTAAACTTATTTCGGTCCTCTATAATACTGCATATTATTTAATAGAAAATGTTGAATAACAATATTTTCAGGAAAATAGAGCAAGCCTCTATGTGTGATGAATACACACAATTTTACCCCTTAATGAACAGAATAATTGAATAAAATAAAATTCAACCCATTGAAGTCCTCTATGGTGATAAACGGCATTGAGATATAATTTCAAACTCCATATTCAAATACTTATTCTTTTTACAGGAATTAACTTGAAAAGCTCAATTTAAAAGACAATACTAGGGGTTTGAATTCCATCCTGTTAATCTTTGAATATAATATTCAATCAGAATAAAACCGCGACCCTGACCACACCTTTGAAGGACTCCACCCACGTCGCCCTCCAGCGTGACAGACAACCCCAATTCAATCTGCCCCCGTCTGTATTTTCACTTTCTAAGACATTTATTTCGTTCATATTATACTGCATATTATTACATAGAAAATGTGGAATAACAATATTTTTCAGGAATAGAGCAGGCGATTATGTGTGATGAATACACACAATTTTACACCTCAAAAAAAAAAGAATAATTCAATAAAATAAAATTCAATCAAGCAAAAATCCTTATAGTCTTAAACCGCATTGAGATATAATTTCAAACTCCATATTCAAATACTTATACCTTCTTCAGCAGTTAGCTTGAAAATTTCAATCTAAGCGACAATACTTTGGGTTTGAATTTTCATCCTGTTAATCTTTGAATATAATATTCCATAAGATTAAAATCGCCACCCTGACCACACCTCTGAAAGACTCCACACACGTAGCCCTTCACCGTGACAGACAACCGCCATTCAATTTGCCCCCGTCTGTATTACCACTTTCTAGTAAACATATTAATGTCCTATAATACTGCATATTATTACCTAGAAATGTTGAATAACAATATTTTTAAGGAATAGAGCAAGCTGTTATGTGTGATAAATACACATAATTTTACCCCTTAATAAACAGAATAATTGAATAAAAAAAATTTTGCCTATTGAAATCCCATATACTTAAACGGCATATTGAGATATAATTTCAAACTCCATATTCAAATACTTATACTTTCTACAGAAGTTAGCTTGAAAAGCTAATTTTAAAAGTCAATACTAGGGGTTTGAATTTCATCCTTTTTTTATTTAATATAATATTCAATCAGAATGAAATCGCGACCTTGACCACACCTCTGAAGGGCTCCACCCACGTCGCCCTCCTGCGTGACAACAACCCCAATTCAATCTCTCCCCGTCTGTATTTTCACTTTCTAAGACCTTTATTTCGGTCCTATAATACAGCTTATTATTACATAGAGAATGTTGAATTAAAAAAAAGTTTCAGAAATAGAACACGCCATTATGTGTGATGAATACACACAATTTTACACCTTAATAAACAGAATAATCGAAAAAAAAATAAATTTCAACCAAGTAAAGATCCTTATTGTCTTAAAGGCTATTCATATATCCTTGCAAACTACTTTTATCATTTTTAGAAGTACTACTTAAAAGACTCAATTTAAAAGACAATACTGGAGTTTAAATTTCATCCTTTTAATATTTGAATAAAATATTCAATTAGATTAAAATCACGACCCTGACCACAACTCTGAAGGGCTCCACCCACGTCGCCCTCCAGCGTGACAGACAACCCCAATTCAATCTGCCCCTGTCTGTAATATCACTTACTAGTAAACGAATTTGGGTCTTATAATACTGCATATTATTATATAGAAAATTTTGAAGTACAATATTTTTCATTTATTGAGCACGCCTATATGTGTGATAAATACACACAATTTACACTGTAATAAACAGAATAAATAGATAAAATAATATTTAACCCATAGGAGTCCCCTATTTTCATTAAGATATAATTGCAAACTCCTTATTTAAATCCTTATATCATTTTTAGGAGCGATGCTTAAAACGCTCAATATAATATACAATAATTTAGGTCTGAATTTCATCCTGTTAATCTTTGAATATAATATTCAATCAGAATGATATGGCGACCCTGACCACACCTCTGAAGGGCTCCACCCACGTCGCCCTTCAGCGTGACAGACAACCCCAATTCAATCAGCCCCCGTCTGTAATATCCCTTATTAGTAAACTTATTTGGGTCCTATAATACTGCATATTTTCACATAGAAAATTTTGAATAACAATATTTTTCAGGAATAGAGCACGCATTTATGTGTGATGAATACACACAATTTTACACCTTAATAAACAGAATATAATTCAATAAAATAAAATTCAACCAAGTAAAAATCATTATGGTATTAAAGGCTATTTAGATATTTTTCAAACTACTTATATCAATCTCAGAAGTGATGCTTAAAAAGCTTAATTTAATATACAATAATTTAGGTTTGAATTTCATCCTGTTAATCTTTGAATATAATATTCAATCAGTTTAAAACCGCGACCCTGAACACACCTCTAAAGGGCTCCACCCACGTCGCTCTCTAACGTGACAGACAACTCAATTCAATCTGCCCCCGTCTGTAAGATCACTTAATAGTAAACTTATTTTGGTCCTATAATACTGCATATTATTACATAGAAAATTTTGAAGTACAATATTTTTTATTTATAGAGCACGCCTATATGTGTAATAGATACAAACAATTTTACACTGTAATAAACAGAATAAATGGATAAAATAAAATTTAACCCATAGGAGTCCCCTATGGTCATAAACGCCATTAAGATATATTTGCAAATTCCTTATTCAAATCCTTATATCATTTTTTAGGAGCGATGCTTAAAAAGCACAATATAATATACAATTATTTAGGTTTGAATTTAATCCTGTTAATCTTTGAATATAATATTCAATCAGAATAAAATCGCGACCCTGACCACACCTCTGAAGGTCTCCACCCACGTCGCCCTCCAGCGTCACAAACAACCCCAATTCATTCTGTCTCCGTCTGAAATATAACTTACTAGTAAACCTATTCGGGTCCTATTATACTGCATATTATTACATAGAAATATTTGTATAACAAACTTTTTCAGGAATAGAGCACGCCTTTATGTGTGATGAATACACACAATTTTACACCTTAATAAACAGAATAATTCAATAAAATAAAATTCAACCAAGCAAAAATCCTTATGGTATTAAAGGCTATTTAGATAATCTTTGCAAACTACTTATTTCATTTTCAGAAGTGATGCTTGAAAAGCTTAATTTAATATACAATAATTTAGGTTTAATTTCATCCTGTTTATCTTTGAATATAATATTCAATCAGATTAAAACCGCGACCCTGACCACACCTCTGAAGGGTTCCAACCACGTCGCCCTCCAGCGTGACAGACAACCCAAAATCAATCTTTCCCCGTCTGAATATCATTTACTAGTAAACTTATTTCGGTCCTATAATACTGTATATTATTACTTAGAAAATATGAAGTACAATATTTTTCATTTTCAGAGCACGCCTGTATGTGTGATGAAAACACACAATTTTACACCGTAATAAACAGAATAAAAGGATAAAATAAAATTTAACCCATAGGAGTCCCCTATGGTCATAAACGCCATTAATATATAAATGCAAACTCCTTAATCAAATAATTATATCATTTTTAAAAGCGATGCTTAAAAAGTTAAATATAATATACAATAATTTAGGTTTGAATATCATCCTGTACTTTTTTTTTATAATATTCAATTAGATTATAATCGCAACCATGACCACACCTCTGGAAGGCTACCCACGTCGCCCTACAGCGTGACAAACAACCCCAATTCAATCTGGCACCGTCTGTTTTTTCACTTTTTAAGACATTTATTTGGGTCCTAAAATACTGCATATTATTACATATAAAATTTTGAATAACAATATTTTTCAGGAATAGAGAACATATTTATGTGTGATGAATACACACAATTTTACACCTTAATAAACAGAATAATTCAATTCAATAAAATAAAATTTTACCAAGCAAAAATCTTTATGGTGTTAAAGGCTATTTAGATATATTTGCAAACTACTTATATCATTTTCAGAAGTGATGCTTGAAAGGCTAAATTTAATATACAATAATTTAGGTTTGAATTTCATCCTGTTAATCTTTGAATATAATATTCAATCAGATTAAAATCGCGACCCTGACCACACCTCTGAAAGGCTCCACCCACGTCGCCCTCCAGCGTGACAGACAACCCCAATTCAATCTGCCTCCGTCTGTAATATCACTTACTAGTAAACTTATTTCGCTCCTATAATACTGCATATTATTACATAGAAAATTTGAAGTACAATATTTTTCATTTATAGAGCACGCCTATATGTGTGATAAATACACACAATTTTACACTGTAATAAACAGAATAAATGGATAAAATAAATTTTAACCCATCAAGTCCCCTATGGTCATAAACGCCATTTGAGATAAGATTACAAAGTCCATAATCAAATAAATTTCCTTTTATAAGAAGTACTGCTTAAAATTTTCAATTTAAAAGACAATACTCGGGTTTAAATTTCATTCTGTTGATATTTGTATATAATATCAAATTAGATTAAAATCGCGAACTGACCACATGTCTAGGGGCTCCACCCACGTCGCCATCCAGCGTGACAGTCAACCCCAATTCAATCTGCCCCCGTCTGTATTATCACTTTCTAGTAAACTTATTTCGGTCCTATAATACTGCCTATTATTACATAGAAAATGTTGAATAACCATATTTTTCAGGAATAAAGCACGCCTTTATGTGTGATGAATACCCACAAATTTACCCCTTAATAAACCGAATATTTAATAAAATAAAATTAAACCCATTGAAGTAACCTATGGTC
Source organism: Cordylochernes scorpioides (assembly GCA_030710605.1). Classification (NCBI taxonomy): domain Eukaryota; kingdom Metazoa; phylum Arthropoda; class Arachnida; order Pseudoscorpiones; family Chernetidae; genus Cordylochernes; species Cordylochernes scorpioides. The sequence continues at coordinate 55,894,016 of CP092866.1, forward strand.
TTAAACCCCATTGAGATATAATTGCAAACCTCATATTCAAATACTTATACCTTTTTTAGAAGTTAGCTTGAAAAGCTCAATTTAAAAGACAATACTAGGGGTTTGAATTTCATTCTGTTAATCTTCGAATATATTATTCAATTAGATTAAAATCGCGACCCACCACACCTCCGAAGGGCTCCACCCCCGTACCCCTCAAGCGTGACATACAAAACCAATTCAATCTGTCTGTCTTCGTCTGTATTATCACTTTATATGAAACTTATTTCGGTCCTATAATACTACATATAATTATATTGAAAATGTTGAATTATAATATTTTTCATAAGTATTTTTCATAGCACATGTTCATAGCACTATTTTTCATAGCACAGTAACTTGTTAATATTATTCTGATAGACCAAGTAAATAGACTTTTTTATATTTAAATTGGGAATTATACTCTAGAAATGGGTTAGAAATACAAATGTATATATAGGATTATAGCAGTAAATTTACCTTATTTTTTCATCGCCGTGTACTGAGGTAAATTATTTTCTTTGATTCACCGGGATTAAGAGCTCCAAGAACCCAGGTTTTTTCTTTATTTCTGCTTGTTTGATCATGTTTTGTCATTCTGGACATCACATTATTCATATGGTTAAAAGTAGTATATATCATTACATAGAAAATGTTGAATTACAAATTTTCTATGAACAGTAAACACATTTTATGAGTTATTCACAAAAAAACTCTGAATTTATTGAACAGAATAATTCATAAGAATAAAATTCGACCCAGAAAAGACCATTAAGGTCCTAAACTTTATTCTGATTCAATCATTACAAACATTACTTTTAAATATTGCTATTTAATTTTAATTAATAGTGATACAAAGGTTTAATTTAATTTACAATATATTGATTATAAAATAAGGTAATAACACCAAACCAAATAAATAAATAGTGTTATGACGTTTTGGTAACAGCGTTGTTTCCCTCTTCCTACAAAAGTACTTATTACCTTGTTTTCTAATTCATAATCCATATTGTACTTATCAATATATTGATTATAAAATATTATCAGGTTGTTCATTGTAAAATATATTAATCAATTAGATAAACCAAAACTCGACCCAGACCACATCTCTAAAGAGCTCCGCCCACGTCTCCCCTTCAGCGTGACAAACAACCATAATTCAATCTGACCCTGCAGTATTATCACTTTCTTGGAAATTTATGTCAGCCTAAATACTGCATATCGTTACATAGATAATGTTGATTTACAATATTTTGCAAATTTACAATACTTATATATATAAGTAGAGAACGCCTTTACAAGTGATAAATAAAACACAATTTTACACCTCATATTTTCACTTCCAAGGAAATTTATTTCGGTCCTTTAATAATGTATATTATTACTTAGAAAATATTGATCTACAATATTTCCCCAAAAAGAGCACGCCTTCATGTGTGCTGGATGCACATAATTTTAAACCTTGATAAAAGAATGATTAAATCAAAATAAAATTAAACCCAGCAAAGTCCACTATGGTCTTAAAGGCCATCGCAATATCATTGCAAACTTTATATTTGAATACTTATATCATTTTCAGAAGCGATGCTTGAAAAGCTAAGTTTTATTCAAAACATACGTTTGAATTTAATTCTGTTTATCTTTGAATATAATATTCAATCAGATTGAAATCGAGACCCTAACCACACCTCTGAAGGGCTCCAACCACGTCGCCCTCCAGCTTGACAGACAACCCCAATTCAATCTGCCCCGTCTGTAATATCACTTACTAGTAAACTTATTTCGGTCCTATAATACTGCATATTATTACATAGAAAATGTTGAAGTACAATATTTTTCATTTATAGAGCACGCCTATATGTGTGACAAATACATACAATTTTACACTGTAATAATCAGAATAAATGGAAAAAATAAAATTTACACCATCAAAGTCCCCAATGGTCATAAACGCCATTGATATATAATTGCAAAGTCCATATTTAAATACTTATACTTTTTCAGAAGTACTGTTTAAAAAGCTAAATTTAAAAGACAATACTTTGAGTTCAAATTTCATCCTGTTAATATTCGAATAAAATATTCAATCAGAATAAAATCGCGACCCTGACCACACCTCTGAAGGGCTCCACCCACGTCGCCCTCCAGCGTGACAGACAACCCCAATTCAATCTACCACCGTCTGTATTTTCACTTTCTAACACATTTTTTTCGGGCCTATAATACTGCATATTATTACATAGAAAATGTTGAATAACAATATTTTTCAGGAATAGAGCACTCGATTATATGTGATGAATACACACAATTTTGAAACTTAAATAACAGAATAATTCAATGAAATAAGAATTCAAAAGCAAAAATCCTTATGGTCTTAAAGGCTATTTAGATATCTTCGCAAACTACCTATATAATTTTTAGAAGTGATGCTTAAAAAGCTCAATTTAATATATAATAATTTAGGTTTGAATTTTAACCTGTTAATTTCTCAATATAATATTCAATCAGATTTAAATCGCGACCCTGACCACACCTCTGAAGGGCTCCACCCACGTCGCCCTCCAGCGTGACAGACAACCCCGATTCAATCTGTCCCCGTCTGTAATATCACTTACTAGTTTCTTATTTCAGTCCTATAATACTGCATATCATTACATAGAAAATATTGAAGCACAATATTTTTCATTTATATAGCACGCCTTTATGTGTTATAAATACACACAATTTTACACCGTAATAAACAGAATAAATGAATAAAATAAAATTTAACCCATAGGAGTCCCCTATGGTCATAAACGCCATTAAGATATAATTGCAAACTCCTTTTTCAAATCCTATATCATTTTTAGGAGCGATGCTTAAAAAGCTCAATATAATATACAATAATTTAGGTCTGAATTTCATCCTGTTAATCTTTGAATATAATATTCAATCAGAATAAAATGGAATGTAAAAAAGTATAAAAAGGTTCTCAAATCTGATATACAATAATTTTTCAAATATCTTTACAAGAATGCTTCTAAAATACTGGAAATATTATCAGAACAGCCCAACCCAATAATAGAATCGTTTGTATTATCAAAATAGCTAACACCTGTGAGAGGGTTCACCACTGATTAGTAAGGACATCCCAATACTTCCATTGAAGTGATAAAAGAAAGGCTTTCGAATTTCTGAAACTAAAATATCGTTTATTTGGTTCTATCATTTTGTAACGCGTTATATCTTTATTTATAACAATTATTATAGAGTTGGAGCCAGATATTATATACAATAGTTCGATTAGTAATACATTGGATCAATCACAAACAATAGGTCAAGTGATGTAAAACTAGTCTTAAAATTAGTACAATTGAACAAGGACTCAGAAAATGAACAATGGTCTAGATTTTAAACGTCTGCAATAGGTCCAGGTCCAGAAGACTTTGAACGGCTGCAATGTGACAAGTTCAAAGAAACTGAACCAAAGCAGCTCATAGGGCTAAATATTAAAACCAATAGAAAATGGAAAGGAAATGGACTTCTATTAAAGTCGATAATTGCACCTACGAAATTGACCAAAGGCTTCGAGATCAATCCAAAGATGATTAGGCTTGATTTGGATAATCCAATAGGAAGAGACCACTTGAATACATCAAGGGCTATAAGGCTGGTCTTGTGATCAAAGGTAATGCACCGGGATACTGAGTTGATAAAATAGAATTAAAGTTAAAATCACAGAGATATATAGAAACACCATAAGAATAAACCATATACACTTCTACAAATAATTTTGATTTACCAAAATATGATGGACAAAGTTTTAATATAACTTCATGGATAAAGTTCTTTAACAAAAATTTCCAACAAACCATTTTGATGAAGACTATAAGCTAAAGAATATTCCAAATTATCTTGATGGAGAAGCTTTTAATTTTTATATAGAACAATTACAAGATATAGATAATTGGGGGGAACTAGAACAAAAATTACTTTCATATTTTACAGTTAAATATTCTAATCTATTTAGTTAATTCTTAAATTTAAAATATAATGATAAAGATGATCTTGATATTTATTTTAAAGAAAAATCTTCATTAGCAAAAAAACTTAATTTAGATACACCCCTATTATTAGAAGCTCTTACAGATGGGATGCCAAATTACCTAAAGAAATATTTAATTGCAGCAAGAGTTAAGGAAACCACAGAGATTGGATTAAAATAACCACTCAATTAAAATACTCTACCAATCAAGAAAAACAGGAACCACAATGTAAATATAACTCAGATAATCAGCAACCATCCACAAGTAATGATAATAGGCAGAATTTTCAAACTAGATCATATTACCCAGCAAGGTCAAGGTTTAACCCCAACTCTCCTCCAAGTCTACAATCCCAGCCACCTCCAAGGTCATCTCCAAGATCAACCAGTGCACATCATCCAGAAACAAATGCAAAAATAGAAAGGTTAAATTCCACTATCATTAATAGATTAAGATGTGAATACAATAGTAGTTTAAAAATTCCTTGGACAAAATACATTCCTAAAATTACTGAAAGCTATAATGCAACAATACATGCCATAACAGGCTTTACTCCTAAATTCTTATACTATGGAATACAACCACAGTATATAGAACATACCACTGAAAAACATACAACAATAGAAAATGCAAGAAAATTATCAATTGAAAGAACTATAAAATCACATGAACATAGTAAGCAGCTCTATGACATTAAACATCCATTGGTAAAAACTTTTATTTATCCAAACACAGGTAAATTAACCCAAGGATATATAGGTCCATTTAAAATTTTAAAACAACTTTCCCCAGTAACATATGAAATAGATAAGCCTAATATACCTCAAAATAAGAAAACTGAAATTATACATTCTAATAAACTTAAATTATTTTATCCTGAAACAGACTTTTTACTTCAAAATAACACTAACATAGAAAATAACTTAATCTTAACCCAAAATTCTAACCAAAAATTAATAGATATTGATGACAACCCATGTTTTTTGCATGAAGAACATATTTTAGATATGGAAAATAAAGAACCAATTTCAACACCAGCACTTTTACCTACAAAATATATTTGATTTTTATCTAAATACTCTATTATTTTCATAATGTAAGTTTTACTATTTTTAGAACAATTAATTTCAATGCATTGTGTATAAATAGGCTATTTTCTTTTGCTTAACAATATTTTGAAATCTAAGTCATATTTTAAATACCTTTTCTTTTTGTCTTCCTTTAAATTTTTGTATCTAATTTTCATTATTATTTCATACATAATTATTATATACATCATATTGTAAAAATATTATTTGTTTATAAACAAACTAATTAAACAGAAGATTTTGGACATTGATTTTTATCGTTTAATATTATATTCTATTTTGTAATTTATTTTCCTTTTAATATGACACCTTATATAAGTCTTTTCACAGGGGGAAAATGTTATATAATTTTTAAAAATATATAGAAATGTCATAAATATAAATCTTTGTAAATATTATTTTATTTTAATCATCTTTCTAAAATAACTCTGTTATTCTTTGGCCACCAGAGATGGCGCCACTTTAAATACATAAATTAATTGTTTTTGTTTTTTAGAGTAGGTTAGGTTAAGTTAGATATAACTTTTATAAATATGTAAATTGTAATATAGGATTAATTGCTAAATTCTATATTTACTTTAAATTTAATGTATTCTTTTGCTCAAGAGTTCACAAAATAAACTTCTTGAGATTAATTTTCTTTTTTTTTAAATTATATTCTTAACGAATGCACTTTTAACTTTAAAAAATCATTTTAAATTTACATAGTTTGTAACATGAATATATTTGATTAGTTTTAATGACGCCTGAATGTGTTGATTCTATTTATTTCTAATTATTTACATATCAGCGATAACTTTGTGTATATATGAAAGTCTACGCCATTTCCACATTGGAATTAGTGAACTGACAACTTCACATGAGATTAGAATATCCATTGGGATTCTTCATCCATTTAAATTATTTCATTTCTAACCTTTTGTTTAAAGAAACCAACGAAATGCGTTTTTATTAATTTTTATTATTCTCTTAGTGTGTTGTTAGACAGTCTAATAATCGAATGTGGTGTTCACGAGTCACGTTAAAAATGCCTTTATTGATGTATTCTATTTTCTTTGTATATTCGGTGGACGAAATGATGATATATTATTTTTTTAATATTGATAGAAACACGAATTTATAAATCATTGATTCATAACAGTTCATCTACCTCGTCCTTTTCTACAAATGAGAGAGAGAGAGAGTAAGAAAGGTTTGTTCTTAAGAGAATAGATTATACAAGAGAAGATTCCATAAACGCCATAATCTGATAATTCCCGGACTATTCTCAGGCTTGAAAAAAACATTAAATATTTCAGAACTGTTGGTAATTCCCTTTATTGACTACTTGCTGGGAGACTTGTTCTTTCTAGTGGATGTCAATCTCTGCATTACAGACCAGCCACATCAGTAAACATTGCTAACATGTAAGCAAATTGATAGAACTCCTTTATATATACTCTGAGCTTTTTTGTTAATTTCAAAATAAGTATATAAACGTTGAAAGTTTAAATCTATATTTCATATATCACACAGAAATAGGTTTGATATAGGGGTGAATCCTTACTTTTTCACCATGTATGAAGGAATCTTAATATAGAGGCCAGTATTTACTTATTTTAATCCGAATGCATTTTTATTATTAAACTTTAACATATGAAGAAGTGTTTCACAAGTTTATAGCAAGCATATATAAAGGTTTTTAAAACAGCGCTTTTCGCGCGTGCTCCTGAAAGTGGATTAGATTTATGACAAGGAGAATAGCTCCGCCTAGATAGAAAAATTACTTTAAGATGGCATGTTTGGTGATAGATGGCAATTTATTTGAGTAGTTAAGGTAATAATTAATTATTATTGAATGTGAAGTTACCAAGTTCGATTTAGATATATAAAAAGTGATAAAATGTCATCTAGAATATCCAATCAATAGGATTAATGAGATTTATAAAATCGCTAAATTCTTGAGTCTTATATATGTTGAAGTGATTCAATAAAGCGATAGATTATATATTTGTATTTGAAAAATTATCATCAGGATATTGCAGAAGCATGAAATAAAGTTATAGATTTTGATCAAAAATATTTAACTTGTGAATATCAGAAACAAATATTTTTTTTATAAATAAAATTGCACTCCAGATTACAAAATTTGAGAATAATTTCAGCTATCAGTAGTACATCTATAAATCATAAATTCATTACGAACATCTTGCTGAATGTTATTCAATAAGGTTCGGAAGAGATAATATGATTACGAGAGTTTTAAATATGACAAATCGTTCAAAAAAGTCGTTTTTAAAATGACGTTGATGAATAAGAAAGAAATAAGTTCAAAGAATTCCAGAACTGGCGAATGTGATTTTCTGAATGAGCTTATTCAACTTAGTTTCGGATATTCTGTTTTTTTTTTTTTTTGTCCAAAGAAACAAAATGATCAAAGGGCAGAGCACAATTTTAAGGTTGCGTGAAAAAAAGTATTGATATTTTAGGAAAGTCCATACACCGGTACATCAACATATAATTATTTCTTGAAATACATCAGATTTTGTACCACAAGATTAAAACGTTGCTATCTTTTTAGAATAAATTCAATCAAATGGATAAATATAAATAATGGATAAATTTTTAAAATCATGAAAATGTCAATCAAAAGGATTATATTCTTTAAAATCAGCTCTTAAATATTGTTTCAAGCGAGATAATCAGTACCTGAGTCAGAGAAAATAGTTTTAAACATTTTTATAAATTAAATGGTTTCCATAGAGCAAAAAAAAATTGTTTTTTTTTCATGTAGAAAGTGTGTGTGTTGAAAGTTTTCTAAAAAAAAAAAGAATCTCAAAATAGAAGTCTTAAAAAAGAGATAATAAAATAGATTTATTAAAATAAAGCAGCAAAGTGTCGAATATGGATGTTTTGCTTCATCATGCAAATCTTCCTAAGAGAGTAGCAGGTTTTTATAAAATAATTCAAATATTCAGAGATATAAATACACAGAGAATATACACAAACATTTAAAATGTTACCATTCCCCCTACTTACAGCTAGAATGGTCATTTTAAGCCAATGCTTCAATGACATCTACGTCTTGGACCACCTGTCCATATGGGCCGTGGTATGTTCATATATTTTCGGCGTCAGCGATATCCTTGACCCTCCAGCGCCTTTCCTAGTTCCCCTACCAGCTCTATTTCATAGGTCATATCAGATAACTTCCTAGTAAATTGGGAGGGGTCGAAGTACCACTTCGTTACTTTTATCGCACAACCCTACACGTCGTACTGGTATATAGATCCATAGCAAGTTTCAAAGGCGGCATTTTGTTTCTCTGTGTCTGGACTCGAAGTTAATGGTATCGGTTTCTCGAAACTTGAGGAAGTGAAACTGTGCAATATGTCTCACCCATTATTCTGTTTGTTTATAAATTGTGGGTAGAATCGCCGTCATGTGAATTAACTACTAAGGAACACGATACAAATCCAAGAACCAATTAGCTGTTGTATCACTGTAATGTGTGAATCACGGTCTCACGGTCAATATTTTACAAATGATTAAATGTTTCGACTTTGAATCACATCAAAATATGGAATTCCCTGAGACTGTCTCAAATTGGATTCGTACTATGGATGCATAAAATCGACCATGAATATTGAGATTGTAGAACAATATGGTGCTGGACTGAACTAAAAGACAATTGAATGGGCGATAGTACGCGACGCGAATATAAGAAAATATTATAAGCATAGACTTATAACTGTTACTATGAGCCAAAAACGTGACCTTGAATCATAACCTTTGAATTGATATTTGAAGCACCTTAATTAATTACTTTTTTTCTATTTTTCGCATCAGAATAGGTCAAGAGGCACAATTGGCAAAATATCTAAGATCAATATATCACTTTATATATAAAAACGGCGTCACTGAACCAAATGTGAAAAAACTGAAAAATCACTCAATTTGGTGGTTTTAGCCAATTCACTGCAAAGAAATCGCGGCACTAAACACTCAAATAATTTACTTTAGCGGGATGATCGCTTTCAAGAATCAATTACTTTGACTCGGAAACATGGCAATTAATGCAAGTCTGCTAGATTGAGTAAGTACTCTCTTCATCAATAATTTGAAGACCTGTAAACTATAAGTGCTTTCGAGAGTCAGTCAATACCATTGCAATGTGCTAAAAAAGACCATGGCCATATCAAGAGCTTCATAAATACAGAAAACCCTAAACCACTGCAATAGACCACAAATAGCACAAATATTAGAAATTGAACTGAATGATTGGGAACTAATTTTTAAGAGCACGATAAAGAACCGAGACTGTAGCAAGTGATCTGTGAGTGGACTTTAAACATTACATGTACCATCTATATTGTATCCGGTGTTATGAGACTGTACTCAGTAAACCTACAATACAATGAAGACACAGGAATGGATTTCGTAAAACTGCATTGACGAAATGGGAATGAAATCATTGATCAAGGACTCTTGACTACTCTCTAGATATAGTAATGAACGAAGGTCTGAAATACTGGGTCATGTGACTTCCCTCTGTTTTTAAATCACTTTTCAATAAGTCCCAAATAGGCACTAATTGCAGGATTATTTGCACTTAGAATCTCTCAAGCCTTTAAATCAAAAACCCCTAAACAAGCCCTGATCTAAAACCCCCCAAATAGTTGAACGTGTCATTTTCAAGTGCAATAATTAAACGGATATTTGGAAAAAAAAGGTTATCCATTAATTGCCTTCTAACCTCGTCCATTATCATTCTATTTTATGTGAAATTCCAAATATATTTTAGTCTGCAACCATTTATTTTTATGAAATTGAAATAGGTTTTTCCAACCAACTCGTGTTTCTTCACTTTAGAGATAATCTCTCTATTTTTGTAATAGTATTAATTCCAACTTTATTTGTGTTATTTATTACTGTTTTAGCCCAAATTTTGTAACTCATTTTTGTTACTATTATTCGCATTTTCCTATTTATTTAACAATTTCACTGCGACTTTTAGACATATTCATTACCTTTAAAATCAACCTGAACCCAGCTTTTTCTATTATATTATAGCAAACTATTCATCTGTATATATCTCATTCTACAGAGCTACATATTTGAATTTTTACCACATCATTTTTACTTTTCTGATATCCCACAAATACTTATGGCACTATAATATTCGCAGTAGTATAGAAAGGTCAAATAGTACATTAAGATCTTTGAATCGAAATTTAATAACTAATTATTCATTTAGAAATATTTCGTATTTAATAATATTTTGAAAAAAAAAAGTAAAATTCTATTCCTCAAATATACAACTCTTTTATATACCACCTATTAATATAAAGAATTTTAAAAGACAAAATTAATTCAATAAATATTAAGATTATATTTAGGACACACTCTTTATCATAAATTGTTAAGACGGATTGTAGAATTAGTAATTACAATGCATTTATCACAATCATTTCATCATAGTTTCCTTCTTTGATTAAAGTACATTTCTTGTAGATTTCTATCACTCTTCCTTTTTACGACTGTATTAGAATAATATTTCTGAATAGGTGAAACCTTTCCGAAGATAAGTGGTTTTTAAGGTCATAAACCATTATAGTGAAATGTCAAGGTTAATAATTTAAATGTAATTACAGTTTGATTCACTCTACGGACTGCCAGGCTTGTTCGTCAGAGCCTCTCAAGGGGAAGTGCCTTTTGTAGAGGTCAGCGACATGTACGACTCCTGGGGTAAAAAGTCCCTAAAACCAAAAAAAAACAAGTATTTTAAAGGACCCTGCTTCTACATCAACTTACTTCACTGTCTACAAGTTCAAATTGTAGACCTATTTCTCTCGTTTTTTTTCTGATAATTATCTAAGAGACATATTTTTTGTGGAACTAAAAAGAGGGGTAAATATAGCGTTGACCAGAGATAGAATACATATCAAGCCTCTCTTTATTGTTTGATAAAATACCATGCCTAAGATCCCATTATTCATATTCCTATGTATAATCAGAATCGTACAATACAGTAATAGAGCTCTAAAAAGCGGTCTGATTGATTTAATTGGCGAAACATCTGGGAGAGTTCACTACTTATGAGCCAAGCCCTCCCACTATTTTTCATATCGCAGTAATATCAGTAGATTTTGCTATTAATTCAAAATAAACCTTAGGTATTAGTGGTTTTATTTCTTGTACTCGTATTATATGCGCCGTCTCATGCTAAGTTCTGCTGGGCTGAAGCCATTTGCAAGTGGTGTAGCTCGATATGCCAGCAAAGCCAGATAGGGATCTTTTGACTTGACAATTCTTTCTTTAACAATTCTTGCAAAAGATTCTATGAAGCCGTTACTCTGCGGGTATCTTGGACTGGAGGTGACATGAGTAAATCCGTAATCTTGGGCAAATTATTTAAATAGTGATCCGAACTGGGGGCCATTGTCACTCCGCACCTCTAAAGGAATCCCGTGCCTTGCAAATATGGACATACAGTGGACTATTACAGAAGCTGATGTCATGTCCTTTAATCTTGCAATTTCCGAGTATTTTGAATAATAGTCAGTTATTAACAAATAGTTTTGGTCCTTTATTGTAAAGAGGTCAACCTCAACTTTCTCCCAAGGACAACTAGGAAACTCTGAGGGTAATAGTGGTTGATGTCGATTTGTTCTTTCCTCAATACACATAGGACACGTTCGGACCATCTCCTCAATTTCGCTTGTGATCTGGGTCCACCAGACGGATCCTTTGGCCCTTTCACGACATTTGACTATCCCAAGGTGTCCCATGGATTCTTTGGTGCAACCCTTTCCTGATATTCTCCGGGATAACGTATCTTGACCCTTTCAGGAGAATACCATTCTCAACGGAGAAATCATCCTTTACTGGCCAATATTGACTTTCGGACATGGAGACATTTGTTCTCTCCGGCCATCCTTCCTGGTCTTTGTTTTGTCTTTCTTTGATTTCTTTTAATCGGACATCAGATATGGGCATAAATGAGATAACCTGTTGAACGTAGGCACATAACTCCTCCTCCAATTCCTGAGTCCCGACTTTTATCCAAGGTGACTTAGGTAGCGCATCCGCCACTATCAAGTTTTTTTCTGGCTCATGTAATATCTTATACGAATATCTCATCATCCGTAGTCTCAATCTCTGAATCCTAGGTGTGAGATCATCGATGTTTTTGGAAGTAAAGATCGGTACTAGTGGTTTGTGGTCGGTTTCAAGATTGATCACCAGGCCTTGGATGTATTGCTTAAATTTCTCACAAGCCCAGGTGATAGCAAGCGCCTCTTTATCGATTTGAGCATAACGCCTTTCTGTTTCAGAAAGCGTTCTAGAAGCATATGCGATGACCTGTCTCAGTCCATCTTTGGTTTGCCATATTACTGCGCCTAGCAAAAGAAGGATCATACAAGGCTAGCCCTTGCGCAGAAGTAGACTTTTCTTTATTTGGTCAAATGCCCGATCTTGAGCATCTTCCCAAATCCATTCTTCTTTCTTTGACAGTAACTTGTTCAATGGATGCGATGTCTCCGCTAAGTTAGGGACAAATTTAGACGAAATATTTACCATTCATAAAACCTGTTTTAGGTCCTTGACAGATCTCGGTTTGGGAAACTCCAGTATAGCTCGTTTTCTTTTGGAGTCTACTTGAATCCCGTTAGGATCAATTTTATGACCTAAAAACTTAATAGTTGTAACTGCAAATTTACCTTTATCCTTGTTCAAGGTAAGTCCCGATTTAGAAAGTTTTGTTAATACTGCTTCGAGTCTTTTATCATATTCTTCTTGGCATGAACCATAAACCAAGATATCACCCATATGGCATAAAGTTCCTTCCAGTCCTTCCAATATTTGACTCATTCTTTTTGAAAATTTTCCGGAGCGGAAGGGATACCGAAAGGTAACCTCTTAAACCTAAATCTCCCAAATGGAGTGATAAATGTGGTAAGTGCTGACAACTCTTAAGTGGTATTTGCCAGAATCCACTATTAACAACCAACTTTGTGAATAACGTAGCTCCTTTCAACTGAGCTAGCCTATGTTATACCACCGGAATCGAGTGTATTTCCCTTAGAATATTTTGATTGAGTATCGAGGTATCGACACATATTCTTAATTTTCCCGAAGGTTTTGCAACGAGAACCATGGGCGAACACCATTCGGAAGAACCCTCAACTTTTTCAATTACGCCATTTGATGTCATTCTCTCCAGTTCCATTTCAAGTTCTTTCATTAGAGGTATAGGTACTCTTCTTGGTGTATATATCGAACAAGGTTTTGTCCCTTCATTCTACTTTATTTCGTACGACATATCTATTTTTCCAAGTCCAGTAAAACTTGGGAAATTTGAGCATTGGGTCTAGCTGGGTAGGAGCATGATTTTCGACAATATTTATCTTCCTAACGAGACCTAGAATCTCGCTAGCCCTACAGCTTAGTAAAGGTCGGGCAACCCGCTTACCGATGTAGATGTTCTCTTTGTACTTCTGCCTTTTTGATTCCAAAAAATCCTGGAACATTTCATTTACCTCCATATTCTTGGAAACAGCAAAAATATTCTTATCGGCCTTCTCCGTCTTAAGGTATCCAAAATACTGTAAGTAAATCTCTTCTGGCATAACCGAAACCTCTGCTCCTGTATCGATTTTAAACTTTATTGGCTGGTCATTCACCTTTATCACCTCACACCACTTATCTTCCGTATTCTCCTGCTTTCCCACTATTCCATTGAATTGATTATCTTGGGAGCTTGATACTTCTTGTATGGTTTTAGTGTGACAAACCTTGGCAAAATGACCTTTCTTTCTGCACTTGTTGAAAATTGCATCCTTAGCAGGACATTGTTCCTTCGAGTGTCCTTGGTATTATCCACATCGGAAACATTTACGTTTCTCATTAGAAGACCATCCTTGATGATTCTTTGTAAAATTAGAATTATACCTTTTTGTACCTTTCAGTTTTGTTTTCTGGGAAAATGTGCCATTTCTCCCTCCTTTCTTGTCTAACGCATCCACGTTCCGATTATCAGTGTCTTGTCTCATTTCTTTTTGTTAATTTTTTAACATTTCTGATTGGCGCACTATCTGGATTGCCTTCTCCAGTGTTAGTTCCGATTCCAATTGTAATTTTTCCGAAAGCTGATAGTTTTTCACTCCAACTACCAAACGATACCTGATCATGTATTCCTTTAATATTCCATTCCAGTTGCAGTTCTCTGCCAGGACGTAGAGACTAATTATAAACTCTCTATTTCCTTGACTTCTTCTGTTAAACTTAGCTCTCTCATGATGTTACTTTTGCCTATGAAGTAATTTTGAAATTTAGATACTACAAGTTGATAATCTTCATTTTGGGCTTCATTTAAATTGAGCAAAATTAAATTTTCTTCTGCCTTTTCACCCCTAAAATATACTAGAGCATTTACTTGTTCATTCTCACTTTTCTCTGAAAGTCCTGAAGCGATTCTATATCTTTGAAATATTTTGAACCATATCGGCCATTCATTAGGTTTACCAAAATTAAACCCTTCTAGAGCAGCAATTTGTATATAATTAGAATTTTTTTTCTTAAAAAAAAATTACATATATATCAATTTTATATTATTAATAATTGCTTTTACGCTTTATTTCCAACGCGGTTAGGCTTAGCTTAGCACGTTTTAAAATTACTTACAGCTTTAGGCTTCTTTTCCTTTTACCGCTGCCACCATGTTTCGTTTTCTTTACAAATCAGAATGCGAAGATGAACAATTAATTATTTTCATTTAAAGAGAGGGAACTTCCTAACATATGGTCTATCTATCACAACTATATATCCACATCCTACGAGCTGTCTGTATATAAAAAACATAAACAATCATGATGATATATAACCTTTCTTTTTACATTCTATGAATTATTTACAGATTACATCACAGATAATACGATTATAGATATTAATAAACGATTGCAGTAAGGCTTAGAGTTAAGAGAAAAGATTCCCATCTCGCATCATTAGCGCTAGGTCAACGACACTTCTATTCCAGAGAACTCCAAGACAAAGAACCCCGGAATTGAATTCGCTAAAAACAACTTCTTTGGGTCAACGCTCCATCCTCACATTTTCTGCTATAACTTATCAAAAATGGCTCCCAATTTGGACCAACCAAGGTGATTATTCATCTTCCATGACGTAATGAGTGACCAATCCAAATCTCGATATAGGTCACATGACCCGACTCGACTGGGATAGCCGTAGTAGCGTCTCCTAGTATCATCCGTACTAGACGTATCTCCTGATCCAGCGTAAATCGCGGGGCTTAAACTCACTCTCCTCTTATGTTCTCTGCCTGTCAGAATCGGTTCCCTTGACCAATCTATCCTGTATCCTAACTCCTTTAATCACGACTGCTAAATAACCCCCAATCTAATCTCAAACTTCCAGTTGACAGCACCTTCGCTGTCACAATTTCCACAGGGTAAACAGAGAGTCGACAGGATTCGACATATATATATTGTCCCTAATTTTTAACAATTAGCAAGAGGACTTACTTGTTATAGGACATCTTGTGAAATTATAGTAGTGGATGTCTTTATCCATACCCTATATCTATCATCATTATCATATCCGATAAGATAACATAAATCTGCTTTTTTATCCATTCGTCTGCGTTTTTGACGAGAAATATGCACATAGCATACTGATCCAAGTATATTCCCATATATAGCTAAAATGTGGACTTAAACCTTCTACAGAGCCTTTTCCTGTTCCGTTCAAGATATATACTGAAGCATTTACTAACTCTGCCCATAGCGCATAAAGATATAAATTTTTATTGTTAGAGTACTTCAATGTCCTCGCCATTTCTACTATGGTTCGATTTTCTTTCTCACTTCCTCCATTTTTTTCTGGACTATATGGAGCTGTTAGTCTCTGAATTATTACATTTTCTTCATAATATCTTCAATCTCCAAGTTGTTAAATTATTCTCCATTATCACTCAAAAATTCGCTAATGTGATGTCCTAAATTCTTTGCATGTACAAGCATATCTCTTGTCCAACTTGAGACTTTTGTCGTGAAAAAACACATATCTAAACTTTGTGAAATTCTCTCTGAAGAAAACAAAGTACCGAAACTTCCTATAAGATCCTCCACGAACATCTTCTGAGATTATTTCTTAAGGCTTCGTTAGCTTTGGTCTATTGTCGAACTTCAAACGATGTACTTTTCCACAGATACATGCCTCATATAATTATTTGGACAAATTGCCTTCATATCTAATTGGTGTTCCAGAATATTCTTAATATGACGTTTGTCTTGATTTCCCCCCAGCGCTCATGATATACCTGTAATATTGAATCATTTGCAGTTATTATACCACTGTGTTATCTGACCTTAGGACTTTCGTGTCACCTTTGCAGAAACCTGCACTGACTTTGCGTACATTTTTGTTGTTTAACTTCAACCAGCACTCCTTTTCAGTTGACACAAAGACACTCTTTATATTTCTGTCCTGGGTTTCTATGACAGAAAATAAATTATTTTTTTATTTCTGGGACATACCAAAATTATTTTAGTGCTCCTATGAGTTCTTTGTCATTTATTATAAAATAATTTATGAGAACCCCCTTTCCTTTGGCAGGTATCATTTTACCGTTCGCAGTAGGTACACCATGTGGAGAATCGAAACTCTCAAACTCTACAAAGAGATACCAATTCTTGGTTAAATGCCTTGACGCACCGTTATCAATAAACCACACACACTCCTGCAAATTTATTCTTCAGAAAATACTCCTTCCTCAACTACTTCCAAGCAATGCCAGCACAGGTATTTTCCTTACTTCTAATTATTTATCATCTACTCGCTTAGATGGACTGCCCTCACTTTGGACAGCATTTCATCCAATGACAGTTGATGACAGTAATTGTACCTTCTTGTAGGTTTCTTAATATATACGAAGTTTATTTTGGTATTGATGACTTTAACTGCGAGAGCTTTTGCTCTAAGAAATTACTGAATCTGGACTTTCCTCGAATTTCCCTCTCATAAGAACATAGTTGTGTGGTTATATCATCAATTGTTCGACGTGTTCCTTTATCAACAACCAACTTGATTTGAAAGTTCTAAAGTGGTCAAGTAAAGTAACCAAGTTTTGCGTATCAACATTTCTGGAATCCTTGTTTCCTTTTTTCTTTCTAATCCTAAGTTGAGTTCTTTCCACAAATTCTTAATCTTTGATATGTATCTGGTCATATCGTAATGGGTTGGCCACTTGAACTGAAAGAATTGCAAAAATAAAATCATAAAGTTGATTCTCTGATGTTACCTCAAACAGCTTATTGATTCTAGCCATACTTCTCGTGCAGAATCAAACCTCATGGCCTTATGCATGGTTTCTTCTGTCATCTAGTTGATCAGAATCTACACAGCAGAACTGATTTATTGTAAATTCTTAAATGGCTCATGTTCTTCCTTCAAGCGATTTGTTTTTGTTTAGCGTTTAATTAACTTTCCTTCTATAACGTCTAAAACACCCGTATGATAGTTAAGTGCAAACCTTATTTTATATTTCTAATATTGCCAATCTTGCTCACCTCCTAATGGTATTACATTTGAGACATCCATTTCCATTCATTTCTTCTTAGGTCGAAATTGAAATATTGAATTTATTACATAAATTTGCATTAACAAAAACAAGGAAATATAATCATGCAGGTATGCCTAAACGATTGAAATAAAACTTCGCTTAAAGAAATTACCTCAAGAAGCGGGTGTCTGGCCCCATAACCTGTTTGGATATTTAGGTCAAAAGTGACCTTCAAGAACTCTCGTGAAATACAAAAAAAAAAGACAACAACAACAAATAATGGCTGTATATTCTCTACAGGGTTGCTAAACTAGAAGCAGAAGTATTTCTTTTTTTTTCACTGAAACAAAACATCTCTAATAATAAAATGTTTACTGTATTTTTCACTTCTGTGACTGCTATCGAAGGTGGTTGAGCATTTTTCGCAAAATCACAAGAGGTAACTTGATTGATATATATTCAGTTAATTACTAATAGTGTGCAGGGGTGGTATTAAAACATGACACAAAGAGAAAATAGATTTTAGAAAATTTCAAATCTGACACTAAATTGCTTTTTCAAGCAAAACTTTTGATACAGAAAATGATACCTTAGAATATATAGTGAATTCAAAACTATAACAATTCTTGAAAATTTGGTTGAAATTTTCAAATTAATGTATAAAAAACCTTATGTTGCAACAATTTCTATGTGATAATTACTGTATGAGATCATTTGTCACTTGCGCTGTTGTTGCAAATTGAATCTCGTAGAAAATATTGTGGATATGAAAAAAGGTTGCATAGCTTAATATCAATTCTGAATATATTTATCAAGATCTACTTCAACATCTACCGAGGGGTCGCCGATGTTCTAGGTGCTACATCAAAGTTTTAAAATTTCATAAAGACAGGTATAATTGAAACACTAGAATTCCATTTTAACGTAAGACTCTAACAAATAACATGCCCCTTATTACCAGCTCTTTTCATTGATTTTATTTTGATGCTCTGTTTTACTGGCGTTCTACGCTCCATGAAGCCGTCTTTCTATATTTGAAATCAATTTACTAAGATCTCTCTCCTTCTTTCTGTCGACATAAAATAACTTTTTAAAATCATGGTGAGAGGCCAAGTGAATAAATAAAGATACTTCGTAAAATAAGAGAATCATCAAATCATAAATAAAAGACAGGTTGGAAATATATTTTGTGTAATATCATTAAAATGAAATTACTCTTCAGCTTTGTTCCTTGATCATTTTCTAATGGTCACTTTACTGACAATCTAAGCTCAAGAACCCGGGTTGTATATTCGCTCGTTTTACTTAAATTATTCCTCCTGGAAATCACGCTGACTTGTTAAATTCCTTATGATTTGACAGGTGAACAGGTAAATAGACATTATATATTATGAAGAATTATTATATCATATTCTCAAGAGATATGTTAGATTTATGCAAGATCATATCTTTGAGCTCACATCTTATTTCCAGCTTTATGCATTGTTGATCTACTGATGCTGGTTTTGTTGGCTTTAGAGGCTGGAGGATCCACAGTTATTTAAATATAATCACTACATTTTCTGAGATTTGTCTTCCTGTAAATCAAATAACTCGTCTTAAATTCATTCTGTCTACACAAGAGCAAATGAAAATATATTCTAGAATAATGATAAAATATGATATCATAATCAAGAGACATGTTGAAGATTTATTTTGTAATATGAAATCTATCAACTTACCCTTTATATTGAGCTTTGTGAGAGAGAGAGAACAAATTATGTTCTCTTATGCTCTGATTCCTAGCATTCTGCGCTCAAAGAATCCGAGTTTTTAGTTTATATTTGTTTAGTCTGCCCAGATGCTCTCTTTCACCTGGACACCAAACGTTGACTTGTTAAAATCATTGTGATTGACCAAGGAAATAGATAAAGACTCTCTAAAATATTCAAATCATTATATCCTACTCAAGCGAGGGGTTAGAGATGTGTATCATGATGATAGTTAACTCACCTCTAATTTTCATCTCCATCATCAGGAGATGATTTTTATCTGCTTTGAGTCATTGGCGTTTAGAGCCCCAAGAACCCGGGTTTTATCTTTATTTCCGTTTGGTCGGACAAGATTTGTCATTCTGGACACCACGTTGCACGTTAAAATTATTGTTAAAAGCGTGGTGAATAAAGTTCCTAAATATCTGATGTTTTAATCAAATGGAGCTTAGATTAAAATATGCACACATTTTCAATTCTGAAGACAATGCAAATTAAAAAATATTCAGACTTCAGGTCGGCTCAACAAGTATGTTAGATACAGATGAAGGTATAGAAAAGTCTAAAGAAAGGTAAATAAAATTTTGAAAAATCAAATATGCTTTTATTAAAAATACAGTAAAAAAGAAAGTAATTTCGCCATCTATCATGATTAAATATATAATAGGTATTTTGAAGATGGAGACATCCATATCTTTTACTCTGTAAATCCATTTCGTTATCTTGTTGTCTCCTTGAAATGGTTCGTGATATTGGGGCAAATGATATGGGACTGGACTAAAGGCCACACTAATGGTCAAAGAACCGCTATACTGAACTGATGTCTTAGAAAATGACTTATAATCATTGCAGTGGAGCTTAAATATTAATATCAGAACAAGTATTATAGAATTTTATACACAACTATAGCAATGCCCTGAAAGTACAATATTATTTAAATGTTATATTGAGGTCTCTTTTAATTGACCTAGAATAGCCGGGGATGAAATGAAAGAACCAGAGTTAGATTCTACTATGGGGTCTCGAACCTCGTGATACCATATAACTGGACTTTGGAGAACTAAATATGTTATAAACGCAGCACACGAACTCTATAAGGATTAAAATGGACTCAAAATCACCTCAGTTTTCAAGCATCGAATTATATAAAATTATTCTTAAAAAGCACTTTAAAATATCAAAAATGGTAGGGTTCAGCATTCTCAAACTATAGAAAAAGGATGTCTTTAAGACCTCTTAATAAGCTAGCTATACTGGATAAAAATATAAACCCTCTTCGAAATACATTTTCCTCTTTGGCGCTATATCCAAACTTAGGAAGACTTGCAGTCTTAAAAGTATTCACTTAATGAAATTCCTTTTGCCATTAAATGTATTTAGCAGCGCTGACTCAAAGCCTCTCTAATATGAGTAAATTCCAACATGTTCCTTCATTTTCTTCAAAACCAGAGCAGGCAAGATCAAGCTAGACTATTCTGGTTTCGATATTAAAGACAAGTAAAATGCTAAAAATGAAGAGAAAAAGTTTTCTTTATTAAAATATATATGTTACAAGCTTTCGTGAACCAAGCCCTTCTACAGGTACAACGTATTGTGAGAAACTAAAGCTATATATAGAATCGATATGTGAAGAATCTGCATATTTTAACTTTGTATGAGGCAAAGATATCAAAATAAGATTTGGAAAGAAGGCTTTTTTAGAAATATTTAACAAAATATAGGATATGATAATTGACAAAATTATGATAGATTTAGCATACTACTAATAGAACTATTGCGAAATAAAATAACACGTGATCATCTCTGGATGCCAAACAACGGAAAAATACCATACACACCGTAACGCTAAAAAGTATTAACAGAGAGGAAAATAGGTTTGACCCGCCATCAGCGTAATCCTCGGATTATGAAAAATAGGGGTCGGGGGGGAAGGGGAGGGGGTTTGCGGGGGGTTATGGCAAGATCAGGGGAATGAAGTGGCCGGCCTAAAGATTATTACATATATCTAGGTACTGTATTGGTATATCAATGTGTCTGTTAATACTGTTGTTACTGATGGATAATACTGCTTCGATAATTAACCTTTGATATTTGCTGTTGATATTAGAGTATAGGGTGGTAGGGGAGGATAGATTGAATGAGTGGCCAGTGGTGTCAATATGGTTGAATATAAGGGATCTATTGTCTTTGTTGGTGATGCATCTACCGTGCTCAGTCATCCTGATGGCTACGGACCTACCAGTCTCGCCTATGTAAGACGCGCTGCAATCGTTACATGAGACTGAGTAGACCGAGCCACCAGATGACTGAGCAACGGTAGATCTGGGTAGTCTGGTGATAGGATGTCTGAGGATGGCGCCAATACTTTTGCTATTAGAAAAATAGGTGTTGATCCCGTGTGTTCTGAGGATGCGGGAGATGGCGACTGATTGGTCGGAGAAGGGCAATAGACAACTGTTTCTGCTGACTGTAGTAGGCCTAACGGAAAGAGGGTTATATCTATACTTATGTATAAAATGGGGAGGGTATTGGGATAGGGCCAGCTGTTTTATGATTAGAGATCCAGAAATTTCATTCAGTTTAGAATTGGAGGACAGATCTGTATTGCCGTTCCTGGATATACTTGTTATACGTACCACCTCCCATTATCACACTACCGTATACCACAAGATCAATAATCCCACATTCTACACAGACTTCAATTCTTCATGCCCCCTATCACATAAAATAAATACTGTTCGAACGCTTACCAAGAGATTGGTCACCCACTGCTCCCTTCCCCTATTCAGAACTATTGAATTTTCTCTAATCATAAAACAGCTGGCCCTATCCCAATACCCTCCCCATTTTATACATAAGTATAGATATAACCCTCTTTCCGTTAGGCCTACTACAGTCAGCAGAAACAGTTGTCTATTGCCCTTCTCCGACCAATCAGTCGCCATCTCCCGCATCCTCAGAACACACGGGATCAACACCTATTTTTCTAATAGCAAAAGTATTGGCGCCATCCTCAGACATCCTATCACCAGACTACCCAGATCTACCGTTGCTCAGTCATCTGGTGGCTCGGTCTACTCAGTCTCATGTAACGATTGCAGCGCGTCTTACATAGGCGAGACTGGTAGGTCCGTAGCCATCAGGATGACTGAGCACGGTAGATGCATCACCAACAAAGACAATAGATCCCTTATATTCAACCATATTGACACCACTGGCCACTCATTCAATCTATCCTCCCCTACCACCCTATACTCTAATATCAACAGCAAATATCAAAGGTTAATTATCGAAGCAGTATTATCCATCAGTAACAACAGTATTAACAGACACATTGATATACCAATACAGTACCTAGATATATGCAATAATCTTTAGGCCGGCCACTTCATTCCCCTGATCTTGCCATAACCCCCCGCAAACCCCCTCCCCTTCCCCCCCGACCCCTATTTTTCATAATCCGAGGATTACGCTGATGGCGGGTCAAACCTATTTTCCTCTCTGTTAATACTTTTTAGCGTTACGGTGTGTATGGTATTTTTCCGTTGTTTGGCATCCAGAGATGATCACGTGTTATTTTATTTCGCAATAGTTCTATTAGTAGTATGCTAAATCTATCATAATTTTGTCAATTATCATATCCTATATTTTGTTAAATATTTCTAAAAAAGCCTTCTTTCCATATCTTATTTTGATATCTTTGCTTCATACATAGTTAAAATATGCAGATTCTTCACATATCGATTCTATATATAGCTTTAGTTTCTCACAATACGTTGTACCTGTAGAAGGGCTTGGTGCCCGAAAGCTTGTAACATATATATTTTAATAAAGAAAACTTTTCTCTTCATTTTTAGCATTTTATAAGCCATTAAAGAGAAATTTCGTGATTTTCGTTCTAATATTAAAGACAAGTTTTCGGAATAATATTATATGGTAGTACAAATATTTTGAAAGCGCAAAAGAAGCAGTCGAAAAATCATATGTCTTCTATAAACATTATCACAACCGTCAGAGAAGCTTAAAATACAAACATTCAAAATTTTGATTATCAAGTTGTAGTCCTTTACATCAATTACGAATTTTGCGTCTGGTGAAAGGCAGCTTTAAAAAAGAAAGTTGATAATAAAGTTCCTATAGAAATCATTCACTGGAAATATTTAATGGGTAATTAGAAAAACTGTATTATTGACCGCTTGTACCATATCTCGACACTATATCTAGATCTGGAGATCCTATGTCAATATTAGCTTCATAACTAAAACAAATACAGCATCGAAGACAGGCCTCATCCCCGCTTTAGTATCAGTTGCACTACCGCCCATATCGATTTAGCCTAAAGGTAATCAAATACGATAGTGACACATCAGTAGAGTCGCCTCAAATTTTCTCTTGGATGAATATCTAGACGGCCTTTCCAAAATTGTCTAACACGAATAGGATGTTCATAAATTCCCTAAGGAAACATTAAATGAAAAGAGACACATCAGATTATAGGTTAAGACTGCTCTACTTTACAGGCAGAATTCCTAGAAATTGGCATGCCAGATAACTCAGAAACTGAGGAGACCACAGTTATTCACAACTACAGTAAACAAATCATTAAAGCAAAAGAAACCGACACCTGGATATTTAACTAATTAATAATATCCATAGATATATAACAAGTTCAAAAGCGATGAAGAAATGTTTATTTTTATTAAAACTTTAAAGCACAAACTTTCTAACCACGCTATTCTTTTACAAGTGTAACTCCAATGCTAAGTTATGTAAAACTAAAAACTAGTACAATTGAACAAGGACTCTGAGAATGAAAAATGGAATAGATTTAAGACAATTTTATGTAAACTTGCGTTGTTATCTTAACTATGTGAGTGTATAAAAGTTTTTTACTTTGTCTAGAATTATATTCAAAATTGATCACAAAATTTGGGAAGTAATATAGAAATTAGTTCAATCGTAACAACCCAGAAGTCTTACATTTTGTCGACCGGCATTGTTAACAGAATCAAGCGAATATACAAAAAATTTCAGAACTCTATATATAGCCTGAAATTATATTAAAACTAGATCACACAGATATTTAAAGGAAATATATAAATTATTCCAATCCCTACTACTCGGCCACATTATATGGAACTCAAACCGCTTAATGTGACGAAGAAAGGGTTCGCCTATTTCTGTTCGTTTGAATGGAAATTCTCTTCTCTCATCTATTTC
Source organism: Cordylochernes scorpioides (assembly GCA_030710605.1). NCBI lineage: Eukaryota > Metazoa > Arthropoda > Arachnida > Pseudoscorpiones > Chernetidae > Cordylochernes > Cordylochernes scorpioides. The sequence continues at coordinate 55,918,680 of CP092866.1, forward strand.
TTATCTTCGCGGCCATCTAAAAGTCAGATATTTTGTACACTTTCAATTTTAGTTGTGTTGAGTTAGTCTATTAAATACCATACTTCTAGGTAGTCAGAAAATATATTAAAAATTGATCACAAAATTCATATTAAAAATATTCCACATCGATCACTCAGAAGGCTGGAATTTTGTCAACTTCAATTATTAGCTCTATTGAGCGGTTCTACAAATTTTAAGACTTCTGGGCGTTCTGGAAGTACATTTAAATACATTAGATTTAATATCACATCTCTCTATTATTATTCTATATATGAATATATATTTGATTAATTTGAATTACGCCTAAATGTGTTGATTCTATTCCTTTGTATTTATTTACATATCAGCGTCAACTTGGTGTTTCTATGAAAGTCTTCGTCATTCCGACATTGGAAAAGGCGAACTGACAACTTCATATGAGATTAGAATGTCCCTTGGGATTCTTCATTCGTTTATATTATCTCATTTCTAACCTTTTGTTTAAAGAAACCAAAGAAATGTGTTTTTATTCATTTTTATTATTATCTTAGTGTTTTGTTATACAGTATAATATTTGAATGTAATGTTCACGGGTCACCTTAAAAATGTCTTTATTGATGTATTATATTTTCTTTGTATATTCGGGGGCGTAATGATAATATATTATTTTTTTTAATATTGATAGAAACGAATTTATAAAACATTGATTCATAACAGTTCATCTGTCTCGTCTTTTTCTACAAATGAGAGAGAGAAAAGTTTGCTCTTAAGAGAAGAGATTATACAATAGAAAATTATCATAGACGCCATATTATAATAATTCCCGGACTAATTCTCAGAGCTTTAAATAAGACATTAAATATTTCAGAAGCTGTTGGTAATTCCCTTTATAGACTACTTGCTGGGAGACTTGTCCTTTCTAGTGGATGTCAATCTCTGCATTACAGACCAGCCACATCAGCAAACATTGCTAACATCTAAGCAAATATATTGGAATCCTTTTTATATAATCTGGGTTTTGACAAATTTTAAAATAAGTATAAAAACGTTGTGTTTGAATCAAAATTCCATATATCACACAGAATTATTTTTGATATAGGCATTTGAATCCTTTTACCCTGTCTAAAGGAATTTTAATAAAAAGACCATGGTTCGCTTAATTTGATCAAAATTAATCGTTAGTGCGTTAAACCTTAACATATAAAGAAGCCCTCTTGAGGCTTCTATATATATATATATATATAGGAAGCATATAAAAATAAATGGCGATTCGCTCGCGCTCCTAAAAGTGGCTCGATTTATGGAAGTGGAATAGCTCCGCCTAGATAGATAAATTATTTTAAAATGTCATGTTTGATGATAGATGACAATTTATTTGAGTAGTTAAGATAATGTTGAATCATTATCAAATGTGAAATTTCAAATTTCGATGTCATATATAAAAAGTAATAAAATGTCATCTATAATACTCTATCAATAGGATTAATGTGATTTATAAAATCGCGAACTTCATCAGTCTTAAATAGGTTGAGATGTATCAATAAGAACCTATTGATTATAATTTGTATTTTTGAATATTATTCATCAGAATATTGCAGAAGCTTGAAATATTTATTTATAATTTGATCAAAAATATTGAATTTGTGAAAATCAGAAACAAAGATTTTTAATAAATAAAAATTCCAGTCCAGTTTACAAAATATGAATATAATTTCAGGTATCACTAGCACATCTATTAACCAGAGATTCATTACAAACGTCTTGCCTGGTAGTATTCAATATGAAGAGAAAATATGAAAAAAAACTTTCAAGAAAATCATTTTTAAAGTGACGTTGATGAATGAGAAAGAAATAAGTTCAAAGAATTCCAAAGACTGGCGATAATAATATTCTGAATGAAGCTGATTCATCTTAAAGAGATTCGGATATTCTGTTCTTTTCCCAAGAAACAAATTTATCAGAGAGCATTACACAATTCTAGGGTTGTGTGAAAGCATAAAGCATTAAAATTTCGGGAAAGATCTACATCGTCACATTAACATATAATGAATTCTTTAAATACATATTATTTTGTACCACAAGATTTCAAAGTTAATCTTTTAGAAGAAAATTAAACAAAAATCAAATGGAATCGATAGAGGTGTATACAAGCGTATTCTTGACAGCTTCAGTTTACATTATAAAATTTGAAGATGATCAAAATATTATTTTTCAAATCATGAAAATATCAATCAAAACTTTTATAAAATTATATTCTTTAAAAGCAAATCTTAAATATTATTTAAGCGGGATAATCAGTACCTGAGTCAGAGAAAATAGTTTTTAACATTTTATATAAATCTAGTGGTTTCCATAGCAAAAATATCTCTTTTCATTTTTCATGTAGAAAATCTCTCAATTAAATCTTATTTAAATTTAGGTAATATTTGGACAAAATATAGCCTTATATAATGTAAAAAAAAAAAATTAAGAATTCAACATAGAGGTCTTAAAAAGAGATAATATAATTAATTTATGAAAATAAAGCAAAATGCCAACTATAGATGTTTTGCTTCATCATGCGTATTTATGCGTAACACGTATTTTATGCAAATTAGTAGGTCAAGCAATAATCTTCTTGATGTCAGTGCATAAATATCTTGGATATTGTTGTTAATATGGGGTGTAATCGCCTTTAACTGATAGACAGGCTCTACATCGGTGACCCATACTGAGAATTAGGGAGTTTATTAGCTCCTGTGGAATCAACGCCCACTCTTGTGTCAAGGCTTTTTCTAGCTCATGAGTGTTTCTAGGAGGGGGTTGGAGGGATGAGATCCGCTGTTCTAGGTTGTCCCATACATGCTCAATGGGATTTAGGTCTGGGGATCGAGCTGGCCAATTCATCCGAGCAATTGCCTGGTTTTGGAGAAAAGTGTCGACCACACCAGCCCTATGAGGACGGGCATTATCATCCATTTGAAGAAAGTTTTCTCCCATTTTCAATGCTTGAGGCATCACATATGCTGCCAAGATCTCGTCCCGATACCTCTGTCCAGTCAGGGTTCCTTGCCGAAAAATATGGAGTGCTGTGCGACCGCCCAAGAAGATTCCAGTCCAGACCATAAAACCTTGGCTTCTGTAGGGATCCCTTTCAACCATATTTCGGGGATTATTTCTGGTTCCTACCTCTCTCGAGACAAATACACGACGAGAATCGCTGTTTAGAGAGAATCTGGACTCACCAGTGAACATTACCCGCCTCCATTCATCTGGATTCCAGGCGACATGTTGTCTGCACCAAAGTTTCCTTGCTCGCTTTTGAGGTGATGTCAATGGCGCACAAATTATGGGTCGTCGAGAGGCCCTTCTTGTGAAGCCTTCTGCGTATTGTATCAGTTGATACTAAGACTCCTGTAGCTGCATTGAGGTCACTTCGTAGTTGCGATGCTGTCATTCTTCTATTTCGACGCACAAGGAGACTCAAATAACGGTCTTGATTTAAGGTTGTGACCCTTGGCCGTCCTTGTCCGGGTGTTCTGACAACATTCGCTGTCGTTTGAAATTTTTTCCAAAGCCTTGAGACAACGTTTCTTGTCACTCCAAGCCATCTTGCTACTTCTGCCTGTGATTGGCCTGCTTCCATCCTTCCAATAGCTTGCCATTTTTTTTTCTTGTGAAAATGTTGCCTATAAGCCATGGAAACTTCAAAAAACAAAAAGGTTCAATAAATATCTAGTGGAGCGTAAAATTAGGACGCTTTGAGAAAGACTCAGGCACGTTCTGGAGGCGGAGTCAACGTAGACGGTGGTATTTTGCATATTCGGAACAACTTTATTTTTTTCTGTTTTACATACTCTCTTAATTCATGCAAGCTTTTGAATATACCAAAACCTGATATATATCCCTTAATATAACTTTTCTTTTTCTTAAACATGTCTTGTTTCTTTAATTTTGCGGACCATTGTATATATAATTCTACTGTGTTTCTTAAAATACTATATTCATCGTTTGATTAAATACCATACCTAAGATTCTATTCTTCATTGTCTCCTATATAAGCAGAATCGTAAAATACAGTTATAGAGCTCTAAAAAGCGGTCTGTTTTATTTAATTGGCGGAATAGCTGGGAGAGTTCATTATTTATGAGCCAAGCTTTCCCACTATTTTTCATCGCAGTAAGATCAGTATATTTTGGTATTAATTTTAAAAAACATTCGTTTTTGTAGTTTTATTTCTGTAAATATATATGTCTATGATAGTTTATATATTAATAAATTCCAGCTTCAAATTAAATTTATGTTGTAAGATAAAATAAAGTCAGTATAGGAATCTATAACTTCACAAATTCGACTTAGTGTTAAATATATATATATATATATATATATATATATATATATATATATATATATATATATATATATATATATATATAGAATGGAAGAAAAGTATTTTGTACCAAAAATTAATACCATAGAAAGTTAAAGAGTAAAGGCTAAAATAGGTTTAGTTAAAATCAAGAATGTTTTATTTCAAATAACATATCAGAACCTTATCTTCTATCTTATAATATATATTGTTTAAAAATCTACATGAAATGGAATTTACGATTCTTCTCATTTTATTGGAAAGAGAAGAAAATGTGAATTCAAGAATATCTGTTGAGTAATACCAATTATGAAATCGGTAATTAAACATATTTGAATATATATGGCAAATAGGTAAGAATTTACTATATATGTCTATTAAGAACTCTTTTGTGAGGAATACACAAATGACAACAACAAAAATAGCTGTATTTACTCTACAGGATTGCCAAACTATGAAAAGTATTTCCTTTTTTTTCACCTAGGGAAAAACACTACATCTCTAATACCCCCCCCCCTCTCCAGTTTAAAAAGGTAAAGAAGGCAAATCAGTCATCCAGTCCCATCATGTGACATAACTGCAGTAGTGTCGGCTTATGGCAGAGGCATTGTCATCATACCTACAATCTGTTCTTCGGTAGTAATTTGCAAAACAGCAATCTTTCCTTCCCAAACCTTTTTTCCTGATGAAAAAAGCACTTAAGGATAATATTTTCTGTTCTTTGATGAAATTCAGGTTTCTTTGCCAACTTTAATGCAGAATTATTATCAATGTAGACGATTGATTCCATTTCCGAAGCTGTGACTCCGTTAATCAGTCTCTGTAGCCAAATCACCTCTCTGGTAGCTTCATTATCTCCAACGATATCTTCTTCAGTAGTCGATGTAGCAACCATTTACTGATGCCGAGCCAGATATTGCTCCTTCTGAATACTTGACAAGAATACCTGTTGTCGATCGAATAGTTTGTAGACAGCCTCCGAAATCCGCATCACTGTAGCAATAAAGAATGCCGTGATTGCAATCTGGTGATAAGCAATGCCCTTCTCCTCCGAGCTAGATATATACCGTAAGAACCTCTTTAGCTTATAAAATATTTTTTTAAAGGGTTTTCTAATTTCCTTGAGTGTACGCTAATAGTTACGTCTGGTCTGGTTCCCATCATAAGATACATTAGGGCTTAAACTACTTCTCGATATTAAATTTAAAATTTATCTAGTTTCTTCGCTTCTCTGTTCTGGTTTTATAAGTTTATTTCAAAATCGGAGTCTGGACTGGTCTACAACCGCTCATACCGAAGCACTGAGGTAGTTTCTTAGTATAGGCTTGCTGTCCAATCTTGACACTTCCGTTTTCGCTCTGAAATTTCAATAATCCAAAAAATAAGAAGCAGGCGCTCTTTGTAATCCTGAATCTTGTTTTTTTTTTCAGAATTTCAATAAATTATTTTGAAACATTTTCATCTATATCAGCAACTAACCCATCATCTACATACAAAAAACAATTAATTTCTTGCCACCTTTGCGTAGAATATATAAACACACACACGTGTCTACTCTAATAACTCTAAATCCAATATTACTAAAACCTCTTCAAACACGTGGGGCTTACTTTAAACATACAAACTACGCTTGAGTCTTCATAACTCTCGTTATGTTATCTTTATATCCATCTGGCTGTTCCCTGTAGATAAGATCATCTAGATCACCATGAAGAAAAGCGGTGGATATGTCAAACTGCGTCAGATGCATCTTTCTACTTGCAGCTTGTACTTATAATTGAACGCACTGTTTCCAATTTCGCTGAAGGACTAAATATTTTATTTTAGTCCACTCCATAACGCTGTTTAAAACCCTTATTGACAAGCCAAGCCTATTATCTGTCAACGGAATCATCTGGGTTACTCTTAACCATGTATACCCATTTTCAAGGGATAGTTTCGCAACCTTGTGACAAATGTTCCAATTCCAAAGTCATACTTTATTTCAAAGAAGCTATCTCGGAATCTATAGCATCCTTCCATATATCTCCATCTTCGGAATTTACTGCTTCTTCGTATGACTCCGGTAGACTAATTTCTGTCATTTAAACTTTACCAGCTTTAATGTAGTCGTCAAAATAGTTGGCATTTACCAGTTCATTGAGATCTCTTAATTCCATTTTATAAATGATGCTTCATTAATTTCACTCTTATTTTCATCTTATAAAATTGAGTTAGCATTTCGATCATCTGTTACTTTTACAATTTATCTTTTTTTTTTTTTTTCAGATTCGTATAGTCGATCTTCTAGTTCAACTAAAGGTTTTATATAAATATATTGTCCCTAAATTTTCACAATTAGCAAGAGGACTTTCTTGAAATAGCACATCTTGTGAAATTAGAATTGTATTGGATTCCTTTATCCATACCCTATATCTCTCATCATTATCGTATCCGATAAGATAATGTTTATCGGCTTCGTTATCCATTTTTCTGCGTTTTTGAAGAGGAGAATGCACATAGCATACTGATCCAAGTATCCTCATGTATCTAAATCATGGTTTATTTCCCATACATAACTCATAGGGACTTGAACTTTCTACAGAGCTTTTTTTCTGCTCCGTTCAGGATATATACTGAAGCATTTACTAACTCTGCCCATAGCGCAGAAGGATAAAAAAATATTGTTAGAGTACCTCAATGCCCATTCCATCTCTACTATGGTTCGAATTTCTTTCTCACTTTCTCCATTTTGTTCTGGACTATATGGAGCTGTTAGTCTCTGAAATATCACATTTTCTTTATAATATCTTCAATCTCCATGTTGTTAAATTTATCTCCATTATCACTCGAAATTTCTCTAATGTGATTTCCTTATTTCTTTGCATGTACAAGCATATATCTTGTGCAATTTGAGACTTTGTCGTAAAAGAACGCATATCTAAACTTTATCAAATGCTCTTTGAAGACAACAAAGTACCGAACACTCCCTATAAGAATCATCAAAATCCCCACAAATATCTGCTGAGAGCCGTTCTCCAGGCTTCGTGAGCTTTGGTCTATTGTCGAACTTCAAACGATGCGCATTTTTATAGATACATTCCTCACATAATTATTTGGGCAATTTGACCTTCATATCTAATTGGTGTTCCAGAATGTTCTTAATATGACGTTTGCCTTGATGACCCCAGCACTCATAATATAACTGTAATAAAATCATTTGCAGTTATTATACTACTGGGTTATCTGACCTTAGGGCTCTCATGTCAACTTTGTACAGACCTCCACTGACTTTGCGTACATTTTTGTTGTTTAACTTAAACCAGCACTTCTTTGCAGTTGACACAAAGACACTCTTTATATTTCTGGGTTTCTATACCAAATTTTTTTTTTTTCTGGGACATACCAAATTCTTTTTGTTCTCCTATGAGTTATTTGACATTTATTCTAGAATCAATTATGAGAACCCCCTTTCCTATGGCAGGTATCATTTTACCGTTCGCAGTAGTTACACCATGTGGAGAATCGAAGGTCTCAAACTCTACAAAGAGATACCAATTCTTGGTTAAATGCCTTGACGCACCATTATCAATAAACCACACACTCTCCTCTAAATTTTATTCTTCAGAAAATACCCCTTCCTCAACTACTTCCAAGCAATGCCAGCACATGTATCTTCCTTACTTCTAATTATTTTATCCTCTTCTCGCTTAGGTGGACTGCCCTCACTTTGGACAGAATTTCAACCAATGACACTTGATGGCAGGAATTGTACCTTCTTGTAGGTTCATTAATATATACGGAGTTTATTTTGATATTGCTGACTTTGACTGCGAGAGCCTTTTGCTTTAAGGAATAACTGACTATGGAATTTCCTCGAATTTCCCTCTCATAAGAACATGGGGGATGTGGTTAGATCATAAATTGTTTTGCTCTCTTCCTTTATCAACAACTAACTTGATTTTAAAGTTCTAAAGTGGTCAAGTAAAGTATTCAATATTTTGCGTATCAACATTTCTGGAATAACTGTTTCCTTTGCGCTTTCTAATCCAAAAATTAGTTCTTTCGATAAATTATTAAGCTTTGATAGGTGGCTGGTCATATTGTCATGGGTTGGCCACTTGAACTGAAAGAATTGCAAAAAAAAAAAATTCATAGAGTTGATTCTCTGACGTTACCTCAAACAGATTATTAATTTTAGCCATACTTATCGTGCATACTCAAACCTCATGACCTTATGCATGGTTTCTTCTGTCATCGAGTTGATCAGAATCTACACAGTACAACTGATTTATTGTAAATTATTTAATGTCTTATGTTCTTCCTTCAAGCGATTTTTTGTTAGAGGGCGTTTAATTAACTTCCCTTCTATAACGTCTGAAACATCCGCATAATAGTTAAGGGCAAACTTTAATTTATATTTCTATTATTGCCAATCTTGCTCACCTTCTAATGGTATTACATTTGAGACATCCATTCCCATTTTTTTCTTCTTTAGGTCGAAATGGAAATATAGACTTTATTTAATGTGAGCATTCTAAAATTTTCATTAATAAAAACAAGGAAATATAATCATGCAGCTATGCTTTTCGTTAGACCTTTTCCTAAACGATTGTTATAAAAAACTTCGCTTTAATATTTTAACTCAAGAAGCGGGTGTCTGGCCCCATAACCTGTTTTGATATTTAGGTCAAAAGAGACCTTCAAGAACTCTCGTAAAATACAAAAAAAGACAACAACAACAAATAATTGCTGTATATTCTCTACAGGGTTTCCAAACTAAAAGGAGAAGTATTTCTTTTTTTCACTGAAACAAAACATCTCTAATAAGAAAATGTTCACTGAAAATGTCACTTCTGTGACTGCTATCGACAGTGGTTGAACATGTTTCGAAAAAAACAAGAGGTAAACTGATTGATATATTTCAGGTAATTATTAATAGTGTGCAGGGGTGATATTAAAACATGACACAAAGAAGGAATAGCTTTAATAAAATTTAAATCTGTAACTAAATTGATTTTTCTAAACAAAATTTTTAATACAGAAAATAATACCTTAGAATATATAGTGGGTTCAACACTATAACAATCCTTAGAAATTTAGTTGCAATTTTCAAATTAATGTATAAAATAACCTTATGGTACAACAATATATATGTGATAATTAATATATGAGATCATTTGTCACTTGCGCTCTTGTTGAAAGTTAAATCTCGTAAAAATTATTGTGGATATGAAAAAATAGGTCGCATAGCTTAATACCAATTCTGAATATATTTATCAAGTACTACTTCAACATATACCGAGGGGTTGCCCATGTTCTAGGTGCTACATCAAATTTTAAAATGTTATAAAGACAGGTATAATTGAAAAACTCTAGAATTCCATTAGTATACAACTCTAACAAAGAACTTACCCCTTATTACCAGCTCTTTTCATTGATCTTATTTTGATGCTCGGTTTTACTGGCGTTCTACGCTCCATGAAGCCGTCTTTCTATATTTGAAATAATTTTACTAAGATCTCTCCTTCTCTTTTTCAACATAAAATAACTCTTTAAAACATGGTGAGAAGCCAAGTGAATAAATAAAGATACGACGTAAAATAAGAAAATCATTAAATCATACACAAAAGACAGGTTGGAGATATATTTTGTGTAATATTAAAAAAAATGTACTTACTCTTCAGCTCTGTTCTTGATCATTTTATGATGGTCACTTTACTGACAATCTGAGCTCAAGAACCCGGGTTGTATATTCGCTCGTTTTACTTAAATTCTTCCTCCTGGACATCACGCTGACTTGTTAAATTCCTTATGATTTGACAGGTGAACAGGAAAATAGACATTATATAGTATGAAGAATTATTATATCATATTCTCAAGAGATAGGTTAGATTTATTCAAGATCATAACTCTGAAATACCATCTCATTTCCAGCTTTGTGCACTGTTCTTATACTGATGCTGGTTTGCTAGCGTTAGGCGAGGATCCACAGTTATTTAAATATAGTTACTTTATTTTCTGAGATTTATCTTCTTGAGAAAATCAGATAACTTGTCTTAAATTCATTCTGATTGCAAAGGTAAAGAAAGAGAACTCCTAAAATAATAGATATAATTATTGTTGAAGATATTAATCTGCTATTTTAAATGTTTTTTTTTGTTTTGTTTTGCATTTCTGATATATTTCTTTTATTTTTTCTTCTTTTATTATGTGTTCTATATGCAAAGCTTTATTTTTTGAGACTTTGTGTGCTTTTAAAGTAAAAACACAACAGGTTATGGAACCAACCATGCTTTCACTGCGAAATATAACAAAAATGTAAGCCTAAAAATAATTCTATTTTGTTTATCACGTTAAAATTTGTATTAGTAATGGCTGGAATGGATAATATTAAAATGGGTATGAATATTCCCAAATTGGAAGGATTAATAAACTGGTCAGAATATATGATAAGTATAAAATTGATTTTAACAATAAACAAAGTAATATGCGTTGTTTCTGGATCATTTAGAAAGCCAATAAAAAAAGAAACAAATGAAGCAATAGAGGCATATGTAAAATGGGAAAGTGATGATGCAATATCCCAATTATTATTTACAAGAAGTATGATGCCTGATGTAAGTCAATTAATCATTCCCTGCTCAAGTGCTAAAGATATGTGTGTAAATTGTTAAGTGTGCATGAGCAAAGCTCTGGACAAATATTAGGCATGCTTTATAATCAGTTCTTTATTTTAAGAAGGATCCTAAAGATGAAATTTCAAAGCACATATCAAAACTTGAAAGCTTATGGAATGAAATTCAAAATGAACTTACTTAACAAGAAAATTTGAAATTGCCTGAATCCATGCTGATGTGCAGAATCATAAACACCTTGCCTGATAAATATTTTGATTTGAAAGTTTTTGGGAATCAGTTACTAAAGAAGAACGTTCTCTAGACATTCTCACACAAAGGCTTCATTCACTCTAGATAAGAATTCAACAGCGGGAGGAATGCAGCGCATCAAGTTCGACAGCACTAATGGCAAATTCATATGAAAATAAGCAAAAGATGAAGGGAAAGGTAAACAAAGGTAATGAAATTTTTCAGAAAACAAGATAATGTTACTTTTGTCATAGAAAAGGACACTTGGCCAAAGTTTGTAGGTTTGCAAAACAAAAGAAACTAAAGGATAAAGAAAAGGATGAAACTAAATTAAAACTTAATTCAAAATTTTAAGCGGAAGTTTAATTAATGGAAGATTCAATGAACAAGATAAAGACATTTGGATTGGTGTCTCAGGAGCTACTAACCATATTACAAGAAATGCAAGTTTTTATACTTCTTACGAGGATTTTCCTACTCAACAGACTGTTAAAGTTGGAAGTAATGAAATATTGATAGATTATGGAAGTGGAACTATAACAATTGAAACTTGTGTAAAAGGTAAATGGCAAACTCACTACCTAACTGATGTATGGTACGTTCCCAATTTCAGTCGTAATATGATGTCATTTCAGTCCACATTGGATAAAGTATTTGAAATAAAAATGGATAAAAAAAGGTTGTAAACTTTTTAAGACAACTACTGGGGAAGTTAGCTCTAGAATTACCACAGTTATCCAAGTAAATGTGTACGATCTAAGGAACCATAACTGATTTAATGAGCCATTCGCGGTTTCGCCTTGCTAGGGCGTGTACTTAGACATGCATGGCTTAATCTTTGAGACATACTGGGGAAGTTATTGTAAAAATACTACCAGGGGGCTTGTGTAGTATGTTAATAACAAGTGTCAAACCTGAAAATGTTGCAGAAGTCAATATAGCCAGTACCCAAAATAAAAGACATTTTCAAAAATTACATATAGCACAAGGAATAGATGCAGTCATGGACAATGAACCTTGCGAGGCATGCATTTATGGCAAACAACATGGACTGAGTTTTGGATCAAGAGAACAATATGCTTTCACCCAAACTGGAAACTTAATTCATGTAGATGTATGTGGCCCTATGCAGGAGGTTTCGAAAGGAGGGATGAGATACTTTGTGTGTTTCAAAGATGATTCTACAAAATACTGATCAGTGTATTTCCTAAAAGAAAAGTCACAGGTCATTGAAAAGCTAGAACAATTTCTCTTGGAAACAAAGACAACTGGACATTTTGTGAAATAAATTCTCACAAATGGAGGAAAGGCGTTTGTAAATAAAGAAACCTTAAAAATTTCAAACAAGTATGGTATTAATCATAGGATCACAGTGCCATATAATCCACAACAGAATGGTTCAGCGGAAAGAGAAAACAGGACTTTAATAGAAGCAGCTCGTTCAATGATATATGCCAAAAATATGGGCCTAAAGCTTTGGGCAGTTAACACTGCTACATATGTTTTGAATAGAACAGGACCAACACAAATTGATGGAAAGACCCCTTATGAACTATGGTTTGATAAAAAAAAACAGCAGTTGATCATCATCGAATATTCGGAACTGAATGTTTTATTCATGTACCTGATGAAAAGAGAAGAAAGTTAGATGCCAAAAGCGAAAAAGGTATTTTAGTTGGTTATTGCAGTAACAAGGATGGGTATCGAATCTGGATGCTGAACTCAAACAAAGTTGCCACAAATAGGGATGTAATATTCAAGGAACCTCTACCGACATTTAGCTTTGATATTGAAAAGAGAAACACACAAACCTTTATTAGGGACTTGCCCCATACAGATTCTCCCAATTGGGTAAGTTAATAATCATCTTGTGTTATTTACATAGGTAGTGAAATGGAAATTGAACTGGCTTTACTCTTCGTCTCAAAGTCATTCACTTGTTCACTGGTCCTTATATAATGATGATCTAAAATATTTATAGTAAGCTATTGTCTTAGATTTGTTTGTTGATATTTTTCAAATCAATACGTAGGGTGAAGTGTTGGTACATTTAATTTCTTGATATAGGGCCTTCCTCTCTGCATCAAGGGCTGTACAATTAAGCAGGTAATTGGGGAGTTATTCAGTAATTCCCTTGTCACACAGTGTACATGTTTAGTTTTTGGCTCAAACGTCAGAACGTGTTTTTTTTAAGACTGTAAATAGTATTGCCGATTGAACTATGCATCGTTTGACTGATAAAGGGAAATCATCGGTTAGGTAGCATTCGGTTTCTATTAACGTATGGAAATTTTATAATGTGAATAAAGTTTTTAATTTCTTATTCCTGATTGGTCTTCTTGTATCGATTGATTTGACATTGTCCTAATAATCAAATTAATATAACTTTGCAATATATTGTGATCCGAGAATCCAATAAGCCATGGGAAACCGGCGTTAATTGGTGTATTTGTTGAACTCTTTATAAATCCCCCCCCCCCCCAATATTTTGTCTTATATATAGAGGTATAAACATCCAACAAGTGAGCCAAACAAATTGAAGGCAATCTCGTAGTGTCCATTTGTGACATTCTTAGCCAGAATTTTAACAATAATTTCTTTATTGAAAAGAGATATAAGGAACTTTCAAGTAATCAGATTGATGAACAAAATGATACTCAAGATATTGAGAAAATTGAAAGTAATGTTCAAACATCAGACTATACAATCTAAGAGATCGATCAAATATATCAAAACCTCAAAGGTATATTGATGCTGAAATAAATATTGCAAAAGGTCTTGAACCCAAGACATACAAAGAAGCAATGGATTCTCCAAATGCACAGTTTTGGAAAGAAGCAATGAATGAAGAAATAAATTATTTAACGGAAAATGATGTATACGAATACACAACATTACCACCCGGCCAAAACCTCAATTGATTTTAAATGGGTATTAAAGACCAAATTGAATTCTAAATGAGAGATTACAAGATATAAGGCAATACTGGTGGCAAGAGGGTTTGCACAAAATAAGGGCATAGATTATGAAGAAACATTTGGTCCTGTGGCAAGACCTGACACCATAAGAACTCTTTTAGAAATTTCTGCTAATGAATACTTAAAATTGGTACAGTTTGACATAAAGACAGCCTTTCTATATGAAGACTCACAAGATCAAATATATATCGAACAACCTGAAGGATTCACCAATGGAACAGATCTTGTATGGAAATTAAAGTCTCTATGGACTCAAGCAGTCACCAATATTCTGGAATCAGAAAATAGTCAACTTCATGAAAGAAAGATGTCGGAAGGAAAGTACAGCTGACCCTTGTTTATTCTTCAGTAAAAACAAATGATCAACTACTCATTATTGCCATATATGTTGATGATGGAATCATTGCTGGTACAAATTAATAAGAAATCAAAGAATTTCTTGATGAACTAATGTTTTCATTCAAGATCACTAGTGAACCATTAAATTGCTTTTTGGGTATTGAGATAGAGCGGCAACCGGATGGATCAATCCTTATAAATCAAAAGGCATATATAAAAATAATTATTGAGAAATTCAATATGTCTCAAGCAAATAAAGCGGGAACATCAACTGATAATTCTACTGTTCCTGAGGAAGCAGAGATTCTAGAAAATTTTCCCTTTCGTGAAGCGATTGGTAGTTTGATGCATCAGAGCTGCTTAACAAGACCCGATATAACTTTTTTACTGAATAAAGTTTGGCAAAAACTTGCAGCACCAACAAAATATGACTGGGAAGCAGTTAAACAAATCTTCAAATATCTAGTAGGAACAACTGAATATGGAATTATGTACTAAAAGGGTCATAAAGTAGGAGTTTTGGAATTTTTCAGTGATGCAGATTTTGCTGGAGACCCAGAAACTAGAAGATCTACCAGAGATGTTATGTTTGAACTGGCTGATGGTGCTATTTATTGGCTTAGGTAAAAACAAAGATCAGTATCTTTGTCAACAATTGAGGCCGAACTCGTGGCAGCAAGCAATACAGCAAAGGAAATCATTTGGTTAAATAGATTTTTCAGTGAAATTTCTCCATTAAAAGAACAACCAATTACAAAAGTTGATAATGCAAGTACAATTAAATTGATCGAAAATCCAGAATTTCATAAGATAACCAAACATATAGAATTAAGATACTATTTTGTGAGAAAAAAGTATCAAGAGGGTATTTTCAATGCAGAACAACAACAAAAGGTTATGGAAAAGATCAATTTGCTTAAATTACGACCAAAGGGCTTCCTAAGCCGCGTTTTCAAATACTGAGAGATCTACGGGGTATGAGGGACATTTGAAATCTGATTAAGGAGAAGTGTTGAAGATAATAATCTGCGATTTTGAATGTTTTTTTTTTTCGCCAGTATTTTTTTGTTTTAATTTGTATTTCTGAAATGTTTCTTTTTTTTTTTCAATCTTTTATTATGTGTTCTATATGCAAAGCTTTTTTTTTTTATTTGAGACTTAAATAAAAATATTCAAGCCTTTTATATTTTTGTGTGCTTTTAAAGTTGAAACACAACAATTATGATATTGTTGCACCAGGTTGCGGCTTGGCAGACTCTTCAGGCATGATTCTCTCCTGCGCTGGGTCTTGCATCTTACCAGAGCGTGTTTCAACCATCCTACAAATTTATATAAGGGAATAATGAGATAAGTCTACTTTAAGTAGCCTCCAGAATAATTTATTTATTTTCTCACATCAAAGAGAGCAGTGAAGTCACACGTGTACCTAAATACAAATGATGATAATCTAAAAAATAATCTGTTTTAAATAAATATCATAGAATATAAAAATAAATAAATATATAATTTAAATTTCAAATATATTAAAAATGATATAAGAAATACGCCATTAATCATGATGTAACACTTCCCCCTCTCCAGAGGTCGTCACGTCCTCGTGAGTTACCTCATCAATTCTCTCAAAATAGGGTTTGAGTCTTGAGACATGGACAATCAATGGGTCTTGGCCAGGATTATCTTTCGGCTCAATTAAGTAATTTACGTTAGACAGCTTCTTTAATATTCGATATGGGCCAAAATATTTTCTCAATAGTTTTTCACATTTTCCGATTTTCCTGACTGGTGTCCAAACTGCCACTAAATGTCCTGGTTCATAGATTTTCTCATTGTGTTTTTTGTCATAGTTTCTTTTCATTCTTTCCTGAGTCTTCTCTGTGTTGTTAATGACTACCTGTCTCGTCCTTGCTATTTTATCTAAGTAGTTTTCTATATATTCGTCGTAATCGTCCATGTTACTGTCCGTTGGGATATTCTCGTCGTCTAAGAGGGACATGGGTTCCCTTCCAAACAACAGGAAAAATGGAGAGTAGCCTGTGGTTTCTTGAATCGTGGTATTATACGCGTGGGTGATAAAAGGGAGGATTTCATCCCAGTTCTTTTGGTCTGTGTTCACATACATGCTGATCATATTGATTAAAGTTCTATTTAGCCGTTCCGTTAGTCCGTTAGTCTGGGGGTGGTAGCTCGTTGTGAAGCAGTGTTTCACTTTGCACATTTTCATTACCTCCTTCATCAAATTGCTAGTGAATTGTGAACCTCTATCGCTAATAAGAAATTTTGGGGCCCCGTGACGTAAAATAATATGTTCGATTAAAAATGTAGAGACTTCTTTCACGGTTGCTTCTGATACTGCCTTTGTTTCAGCATACTTGGTATAATAATCAGTCAACACAATTATCCACTTCCTTCTTCTTTTCGTTGATGGCAAGGGGCCAACAAAGTCAATTCCTATTCTTTCAAAAGGGTAGTTAGCTGGGGGAATAGGTTGTAGAAGTCCAGAAGGCAAGTGATTTGAACCTTTCCGACTTTGGCAAAGATGGCACGTCTTTACAAATTCTGAAACATCTTTCAACATGGAAGGCCAATAGTATTTATTCTTCAATCGGTAAGTGGTTCTGGCGACGCCCAGATGGCCATTCAGCATATGGTTGTGGTATTCACTCATGACTTCCTTCCTTCTCTTCTTTGGCACTACCAGCAACCATGCCCTACCTTCAGGATTTGGATTTTTCTTGTAGAGACACCCATTTTCTTCTTTGAAGTTCTGTGTAATTGAACGCTTGTTTCCACTAAGGTTCTCCTTAATATTCTCAATAAAATCATCCTTTTCGTCTATTATTTGATTCAGAAATAGTCTTTCATAATCTTCGTCCCATTCGTTTTCAGGTAAGGGTCCTCTAGATAGACCATCAGCGTCCAGATGTTTTTTACCCGATTTGTGTATAATTTCGAAATTATATTCCTGAATCTTCAGTGCCCATCGTGCTAATCGGCCGGTCGGATCTTTCAGATTCTTAAGCCAGCATAGTGCGTGATCAGTTACGATTTTGAAGTGCCTTCCATATAGGTAGGGTCGTAACTTGGACATTGACCACACAACAGCTAGACATTCTTTTTCGGTAGTCGAATAATTTTGCTCAGGTTTGCTCAGTGTTCGACTTAAATATGAGATAACTTTTTCTTTATCGCCGAACTTTTGGACTAATGTTGCACCCAGGCCGATGTTAGATGCGTCAGTATGAATGTAAGTAATTGCATTCGGGTCAAAGTGCCCTAAGATTGGAGGATTTATCAATGCTACTTTAAGGGTTTGAAATGCTTTTTCTTGATTTTCTGTCCAGGTAAAAGGTACATTCTTTTTTATAAGACTGGTTAATGGATCGGCAATTTTTGAAAAACCTTTGATAAATTTTCTATAATATGAGCACATTCCTAAAAATGATTGAACTTCTTTTATCTTTTTGGGCCGAGGAAAATCTCTAATAGCCTTGATATTATGCTCCGCTGGTTTTATACCATGTTGATTAGTTATATGGCCAAGAATCTCCAGTTCTTCGAAAGCAAATTGGCATTTTTTGTTGTTCAATTTTAAATTAGCCTCGCGAAAACATTTCAAAACAGCTTCTATTCTTTTGAGATGTGTTGAAAAATCCGAGCTATAAATGATTACGTCATCTAGATAACATAAGCAAATTTGCCATCTAAGATTACCAAGCATATTTTCCATGTTCCTCTCAAATGTAGCAGGGGCATTGCATAGACCAAAGGGCATTACGTTGAACTCATATAGGCCATGTGCTGTAGTGAAGGCTGTCTTTTCTTTATCTTTCTCCTCAACCTCTACTTGCCAATATCCTGATTTAAGGTCAATTGCTGAAAAGTATTTGGATCCTTGAAGTGTATCCAATACTTCATCAATTCTGGGAATTGGGTAAACATCCTTCACTGTTACATCATTCAATTTTCTGTAGTCAACGCAAAATCTGTACTTACCATCTCGCTTCTTGACCAAGATTACAGGGAAGGACCATGGACTCGAGGATGGTCTAATTATGCCGTCTCTGAGCATTTCATCAATTTGTTCTTTTATGATTTCTCGCTCTTTCGCGCTCACCCTATACGGCTTGTGTTTGATCGGTTTCGCGCCTTCTGTATCGATCCGATGTTTCGCTAAGTTGGATCTTCCTAATCCCGACGAAAACAAATCCTCGTACCTTTCCAAAACTTGTTTCAATTGCTCCTTTTCCTTATATGCTAAATTTTCGTTTATCTGAAATTGAGGTTCTTCATGCTCTTTTTGTTCACTTTCTTCCACAAGATTCACTTCGGCTGGCTGGCTTCCAAAGCACAATGTTTGGTTTTTTAATATTTTTAATGGTCGAGGGTAAGGGTTTGTTATCCAGATATATGTTTCTTTATTCACAACATTTATTAAGCTTCTCGCTAGTCGAAGTCCATTTGTTTGAAACATTTTATGGTTCTCCTCGATGATGTATTCGCCATCCTCTGCTTCTACAAATGCATTAATCAATTTAATAGAAAGTTCTGGTATAATGGCATCCTTTGCACTTTTTATTTTCTTCTGTTGATATTTGATTATGTCACGATTTTCTGTCAAGTCATATTTGATTATTTCACGTGACAATCAATTTTTGCGTTCATTTTCTTAAGAAAATCACGTCCAAGTATGAATATTCGCAAATGTGTTCTCATTATCACAAATTGATGTGTGATTGTTTTGTCATCAAATTTTATATTTAAAATAATATTTCCTACGATATCTAATTCTTTGCCATCGGGTCCGGAGCACATTTTATCAGGATTTATTATTTCAAGACCTGTGTTGAGAGCTGTATTAAGGTCGACCACTGAAAGATCGGCGCCTGTATCAATCAAAGCTTCGCAGATACCGATTCTATCCACGTTAATGTTCATTTTATATTTGGGGTCCAACTTTTTAATTCCATTTATGGTCGACTTGCTTTGATTGACGGACTCAGGCGCGATGTTTAGTTTAAATCTTCTAATGCGGCATATCTATTCCTTGTAGGGATACTCGTGTACGGGCTATTACTTACGTCCGCGTAGAGCAGAGGTCTCGACTTCTGAGTTCCATTATCCATTCGGATTTCTTCTTCGACCTTGTCTTGTGTAACTATGGGGTCCTCTTCCACAATTCTTACAAACCTGACTCTGCAATACCGCGCTACGTGTCCTGGCTTGTTACACTTGAAACATATTGGTCTCCCGTCTTCTGTCCTATTCCTATTTGAATTTGGATTCTTATTGTATGTTTTACTTGGGTAGACCGGTTTTGGCTCAGGATTGGGAGTGTAAGATCGTCTAGGGGCAGATACCTGGGGCAGAGGCTTGTTCTGGTAGTACCTCGGAGCGGGGGCCTGGGGCTTGGAGGTGTTCTGATATGGTCTTCTGAACGACGTAGCATTCTTCCATTGCTCTTGATGATGGGGACGAGGAGAGCGTGGTCCATTATAAAGAGCTTTTGATTTTTCTGCACGTTCTTGGTAATTCTTTTCGAACAAATCCAGCTTTTTACAAATTTCTAGAAGTTCATTGGTATTTTTAGGAGGGTTTAGGTGAAGGGCAAAAGAGTATTCTTTCTTTAACCCTCCAATAACCCAGTTTATTTTAGTCTCTTCTTCCATTTGGGGGTCGACCTTGTTGCACAGTACAAGGATATCCTCTGCGAACCTGATTGCAGGTTCATTCCACTGCTGCATTCTGTTTAGCCTCATCTTCATTTCTTCTTTGTTGGCGTCTGAGGCAAAATCCTGAATTAGGCGGCTCTTGAAATTTTCCCAGCTGGTGAAACTTATCTTGTGTAGGTTCAGCCAGGTTTTGGCGCTACCAATCATATTCATGGCAGCATAACGAGAGATAATGTAGTCTGCCCAATGGTACAGGAAGCCAATTTCTTCAAGAGATTCAATCCATGGGCGAGGGTCTTCCGTTCCATCAAACTTGGGGATGTCGATGTTGGGATTCAGGACAACTGGGTCGGAACTAGCATCTCTACCAATTGTTGCACCAGGTTGCGGCTTGGCAGACTCTTCAGGCATGATTCTCTCCTGCGCTGGGTCTTGCATCTTACCAGAGCGTGTTTCAACCATCCTACAAATTTATATAAGGGAATAATGAGATAAGTCTACTTTAAGTAGCCTCCAGAATAATTTATTTATTTCCTCACATCAAAGAGAGCAGTGAAGTCACACGTGTACCTAAATACAAATGATGATAATCTAAAAAATAATCTGTTTTAAATAAATATCATAGAATATAAATATAAATAAATATATAATTTAAATTTCAAATATATTAAAAATGATATAAGAAATACGCCATTAATCATGATGTAACAATATCATATTCAAGCGACATGTTGAAGATTCAATTTGTGAGATAAAAAAATCTATCAACTTACCCCTTATATTCAGCTTTATGAGAGAGTGAGAATTTATTATGTTCTCTGATTGTCTGATTACTAGCGTTCTGCGCTCAAAGAATCCGAGTTTCATTTTATATTGTTTAGTCTGCCCAGAATCTATCTTCCTCCTGAACACCACGGTGATTTGTTTAAATCAATGTGATCGACCAAGTAAATAGATAGAGACTCTCTAAAAGATAATAAAATCAATTTATCATATTCAAGCGAGGGGTTAGAGATGTTTATAATGATAACACTTAACTCACCTCTTATTATCATCTCCAACATCAGGAGATGATTTTTATCTGCTTTGAGTCATTGACATTCAGAGCACCAGAAACCCGGGTTTTGTCTTTATATCCGTTTGGTCGACCAAGATTTGTCATTCTGGACACCACGTCACTCGTTAAAATCATCGTTTGAAGCGTGATAAATATACACTGGTGTCCAAAAAATAAGAAAATTTTGTTTTTTAATGATATGTTTAAAAATATACAACGCTAAAAGCTAAAAAGTAATTTAATTAGGTATTTTAAGTCATAGAATATATTTATCGCAACCATTCGATTCGGTAAAATTGAAAATATGCAAAAATTTGCTTGTCTTTATAAGTGTGCTATTTGGCGTGTCGTTAACCCCATCTAAGAATTGTCCAATTATAATTTTATTTAATCCTTAGTTAATTATGAGTTTACGAAAAATTTTAGCAGATGATTTAAAATGGAGAGCTGTTGGAAGAATGGAGGCAGGGCAATCACAAGTTGAAGTAGCAAACTGGCTAAATGTGAATAAATCTGTGGTCAGAAAAATATGGAAACAGTTCATTGAGACAGGAACCATCAAAAGAAAAGAAGGTTCTGGTAGAAAAAGAAAAACAGCTACCTCTAAAGACCGTTATCTGGTCGTAACTGCCAAGCGCCATAGGGAGATTACAGCTATTCAACTCTCTAATGAACTCTCAAGTGCTACTGGAACGAGAATTTCAAGACAAACTGTTTACCGAAGGCTTCACGAAGGTGCTCTTTATGCAAGACGACCAATGGTCTGTATCCCTTTAACCTCTGCTCACAGAAGAGCCCGCTTGAATTGGTGCTTGGAACATCACGCCTGGACTCATGATCAGTGGGCCAATGTTCTCTTCAGTGACGAGTCAAGATTTAGTTTAAACACAGATTCTCGACCAGTTTTCATCTGGAGGGAGCCTGGAACCCGCTATCATCCCAGTAATATAAGGGAAATAGACAGTTTTAGAGGGGGCAGTCTCTTAGTCTGGGCTGGCATCAGTTCTAGCAGACGCACACCCCTCCACATTTTTTCTTGGGGCACTTTAACTGCCCAAAGGTACAGTGACGAGATCCTTGAGCCCTATCTAAGACCTTAGAGATCAAATTGGTCACAATTTAATTTTTATGGACGATAATGCTCGTCCGCATAGGGCTAGGCTAGTCAATGAATATCTCCAGAGTGAGAATATTAGAAGGATGGATTGGCCAGCCAGATCTCCGGACCTGAATCCAATAGAGCATGTGTGGGATGCTTTTGGGAGGCGTATTGGAGCTCGTCACCCCTCTCCCAGAACCCTCGTTGAGCTAAGAACTGCTCTATTGAAGGAATGGGGTTTACTACCCCTGGACCTCCTCCAAAGCCTAATAAACAGTATGAGGGCTCGCTGTGAGACCTTGATAGCTGTTAGAGGTGATCATACTCCCTATTGATATCTTATTTCTTTAAGATCTGGAACCTTAGCTTTAAGTATGTTGGTAATAATTTGCATATTTCATAATTTCAAATATTTTTTTTTAATTTTCATATAGCTAGTCAAATTCTCCATAGTTAAAACTATTTGTATACTAAATTTTATATTTGTTAATTAATTAGCTTTTAAGAAATTTCAATATTGGTTAAGTTTCTTATTTTTTGGACACCAGTGTAGTTCCTAAATATTTGATAGCATGTTTCAATAAAATGGAGAGCAGCCCGAAAATATGAATACTTTGTCAAATCTTATGACAATGCAAATGTGAAAAATAAATTCTGTCCTTTAGGTCGTTAGTAAGTATTTTAAGTAGAATTTAAGGCATATAAAATCTATAGAAAGTAAATGAATATAAATTTTATAAAATTTAAATATGCTTTTATTAGAAATGCAATAAAATAGAAACTAATTTCGCCATCTATAATGATTAAATATATAATAGGTATTTTGAAGATGGAGACATCCATATATTTTACTCTGTAAATCCATTTCGTTATCTTGTTGTCTCCTTGAAATGGTTCGTGATATTGGGGCAAATGATATGGGACTGGACTAAAGGCCACACTAATGGTCAAAGAATCGCTATACTGAACTGATGTCTTGGAAAATGACTTAGAATCATTGCAATGGAGCTTAAATATTAATATCAGACCAAGTATTATAAATTTTATACACAACTATAGCAATGCCCTGAAAGTACAATATTAGTTAAATGTTATATTGAGGACTATTTTAATTGACCTAGAATAGCCTAGGATGAAATAAAAGAATCAGAGATAGACTCTAATATGGGGTCTCGAACCTCGTGATACCATATAACTGGATTTTGGAGAACTAAATAAACTCAGCCCACACGAACTATAAAAATTAAAATGTACTCAAAACCACCTCAGTTTTCAAGCATCGAATTATATATAATTATGCTTAAAAATCACTTTAAAATATCAAAATTGGTACGGCTCAGCATTCTCACAAAAGAAAAGCATGGTTTGAAAGTTTGTGCGTTAAAGATTTAAAAAAAGCAACCATTATTTTCCTCCATTGCTCTTATACTTGTTGTTATATGTCTAAGGATATCATTACTTAGTTAAATATCACGGTGTCGGTTTCTATTACTTTAATCATATGTTTACTGTAGTTGTGAATAACTGTGGTCTCTTCAGTTTCTCTGAGCTATTTTACATGTCTATTTCTAGGAATTCTTACCTGGAAGGTAGAACAGTCATAATCTATAATCTGATGTGTCTTTCTTCACTTAGTGTTTCCTTAGGGTACATCTGAATATCCTATTCGTGTCAGGCCTCTTAATAAGCTAGCTATACTGGATGAAAATATAAACCCTCTTTAAAAAATATTTTTCACTTTGGTGCTATGTCCAAAGGTAAGAGGACTTGCAGTCGTGAAACTATTCACCTTATAAAATTCCTTTTGCTAGTAAATATATATATACTACCCGAATGACCCGGGCAACGCCCGGGTTTTACCCGATTAAATGCTTTTATTCAAATACTATTCGTTACAATTATAAATTGGCGCCGTGGATGTCATTCTTGTATAATATATAAATGAGTTTTAAAAATTGTAAAAAAAAATGCATCGCCCAGGAATCGAACCCGGGCCGCCCGCGTGGCAGGCGAGCATTCTACCACTGAACCACCGATGGTTATGAGAAATGGCCATATTTTGGGTATTTATTCCATTCACAAAAGCAAACGGGGACAGAATTGATTAAGAATTGTTGATTGATGACTCTGATACTTGTATATTTTAATATAACGGCGCTGACTCAAAGTTCTCTCTAATATGAGTAAATTCCAACATGTCCTCTCATTTTCTTCAAAAGCAAAGCAGGCATCTTCAAGCTAAACTATAGTTCGGATACTGACGACAACTTTGGAATTTTGGAAGTAAGATTATATGGCCGCTGAAATATTTGAAAGCGCAAAAGAAGCAATCGAAATATTATAAATCCTCAATAAACATTATCTTAACCGTCAGAAAGATTTAGAATATATAAATATTTGAAATGTTTTAATTTTCAAGTTGTAGTCCCTCACTTCAATTATGAATCTTGCATATGGTGAGAATCATCTTTAAACTAGAAAGTAGATAATATCTTTACCTTACTATAATATCATTCACTGGAAATATATCTAAAGGGTAACATGAACAACTTCATTATCGACCGCTTTTGCCATTTCTCAACACTAAATCTAGAACTATAGACTCTATCTGAATATAACTCCAGAAACCCAGCATCAAAGACAGGCATCTTGAATACCAGTTGCCCTACCGCCCATATCGATTCAGTCTGAAGGTGATCGTATACGATAGTGAAACATCAGGAAAGTAGCCTCAAATTTTCTCTTGGATGAATAACTAGACAGGCTTTCAAAAATGACTGACACGAATAGGATGTCCAGATGTACACTAAGTGAAGAAAGACACATCAGATTATAGTTTATGGCTGTTCTACCTTCCAGGTAGAATTCCTAGAAATAGACATGAAAAATAGCTCAGAAACTGAAGAGACCACAGTTATTCACAACTACAGTAAACATATGATCAAAGTAATAGAAACCGACACCGTGATATTTAACTAATTAATAATATCTTTAGATATATAACAAGCTCAAGAGCGATGAAGAAATGATTTTTTTAATTAAAAATTTAAAGCACACACTTTCAAAACATGCGTTTCTTTCACAGGTGTAACTCCAATGCTAAGTGACGTAAAACTAGAAACTAGTACAATTGAACAAGGACTCTGAGAATGAACATTGGACTAGATTTTAGACGTCTGCAATAGGCCCAGGTCCAGGAGACTTTGAACCGCTGCAATATGACAAGTGCAACTAAACTGAACCAAAGATCATAGGGATAAATATTAGAACCTATATAGAGTACAAATTGTCACAGGACTCAAATTAAAGTCGATAGGTACACTTACGAAAGATAATTGGCCAATGGCTCGAGACCGATCCAAATATGATAGGGCTTGATTTGGATATTCCAATAGGAAGGGACCACTTAAATACATCAAGGGCTATAATTCTGACCTTGTAATCAAAGGTACTGTACCAAGGACCGAGATATTGTGTCAATATTGTAGAATTAAAGTTAAACCCACAGAGATACATAGAAACACCACAAGAATAAACCAAATACTATAAGAAAGGACCATAGGTAAATAATTATGTATCAAAGACGACGAAATAAAGTAAGAGATATAGTACTGAACTCAGCGAAGGCAACACAATAAGCTAGAATGACGATACTGGATCAATCCTGAACTTACGTTCAAAAATAATGTGCCACGGGTTAAGATTTTGGGCTATATGAATAAAATGGCAACGAGATAAAACAAAAGGCAATGCATCTTAAAACGCCCAAGCCGACAAGATTAAAAAGAGTCGGCTATGAGACTTGTGTAAGGACAAATGGGAATGTCTAGGGACTAGGTATTTAATTATTAATCATTATTTTTAAAATAGCTTTTTAAAAGTTGTTTTAATGCACAAAAAATTCATCTTCCTTCAAATAAAAGCGGAGTGGATAGATCATCATATATTGAGAGAAGAAGTAAAATATTTATTAAAACATAAAAACTTGCTAATCAGCTTCTTTATATTAAATCACATTAAGATCGAAAATTTTGATGATTGTTCGTGGCTGCCTTCATTTTACCTTCTATAGATCTAATTGTTCAAAGCTAAAATATTCATTTTCTCTTTTTCATTGAATTTTGCTAAAATATTTTTAAAAAATATATTTTATTAATTATGTATTTATTTAATTTGCTTTAGAGTCTCCCTCTGATTCAATTTAGTTGTAAATATTTATATATCAACCTCGTGTGTCTCTATGAACGCCTTCGCCATTCTGACATTGGACTAAGCGAGTTGACAACTTCATTTGAGATTGGAATGTCCATCAAGGGGTTGAAGCTTCATCCATTTATTATCTCATATCTAATCCTTGATATAAGAGACCAAGTGTATGGTGTTTTTATTTGTTTCTGTATTATCCTCTCAGTTATACAGTATAATATTCGAATGTAATGTTCACGAGTCACCTTGTCGTAGATTTTAAACATCTAGAAATGTTTAAAACGCCCTTCATAGTGATTGGAAGTAGGTTGCAAATCAGTGGATCCGGGGAATATATTTAAATAACTTCTAGGTCATCATTATATGTATATCTCTTCGATATCGGGCAGATTAAAATCTTTTTCAAATTACGTTTGATAAATTGAATTAGGAATTACAGTTCTTCTTTGCCAAATTCTCATAAATACACCTAATATTTTCTTTCCAAGTAAGGCTTTATATCTAAAACATGCTGGAAACGCGTAGTGTAATATTGGGAGAATGCAGGTATTGTACGATGTATTTTTTTTCCTTTTTGACAAACTAATTTTTAACCGAATAAGTTAGTATTTATTTGATATTTTATATTTGCTTTGTACATTTGGCGTGCTGATAATATATTTTAATGTTTTTAAATGCTCGATGGCAATAAATTAAAACGTTGATTCATAAAAGTTCCTCTCTCGCGTTCTTTGCTACAAATGGAGTATGCTCTTAAGAAGAGATAGTAAACTGCTGTTCATACAATAAACTATTCCATAGACGCCATATTATGATAATTCCTGGACTACTTCTTAGATCTTGAAATAAGACATTAAATATTTCGGAAGCTTTCGGTAATTCCTTTTAATGGCTACTTGCTGGGAGACTTCTCCTTTCCACTAGATGTCACCTCTGCATTACAGACCAGCCACATTAGCAAATATTCGCCAAACACACTCTCTCTGCTTCTTTTTGCTAATTTTAAAACGAAAGATATAATATCTTTAAAAGTTTAAATATAAATTCCATACACCACACACAAGATATAGGCTTTATATAAGTGTTTGAATCCTTGATTTTTCGCTATTTTGAATATAATCAGAATAAAGAGAGACCAGGATTTGTTTATCATTGAGAATGTGTACCACTATTTTTAGACACAAACATATAAATAAATCCATCGCGTTGGAAATTGCGGAAATTAATTTCAAATACTTAATCAAGTACTAGGTAAAAGGATTCTTTATCAATTTATTAGAATTCGAAGTCTTTCGAATTAAGAAAAAAAAACTCTTCCACAGGCGTTTCTTGTAAGTATAATCATTTCAAAATAGTTATTTGTAAAAGGCCTTTACTAGCGACTGGACTCGAGCCCATCGACTTGCTCTGAATATGGTACTCTGTATGAAGCTGATTCATCTAGGAATTCTTATATTCTGTTCTCTCCCCAAATAGGCAAATTGATCGATGGGCATTGCACAATTTTAAGGTTAGTTGAAACCACAAAGAATTGAAATTTCAGGAAAAATTCAATTTGGCACATTGGCATTGGCACATCCACATATAGTTAATTCTTGAAATCCATCAGAATTTGTTCTAAAATATTGCAACATTTTTTATCATTTTAGAATAAATCCAAACTAATATCAAATGGAATTGGTAGAAGCATTTAAAGGCGTTATCTTGTCCGCTTCAGTTCACATTAGATAATTCAAAGATGACAAAAGGCATTTTCTAAATCATGAAAAGTCTGAATCAAAACTTTAAAAAACAAATTATATCCTTCACGAAGCAGTTCTTAAATATTATTTCAAGCGGGATATAGTCAGTACCTGAACAAGAGGAAGAAAATTGAATATTTTTTTATTTTTATATAAATTCATAATAGTTACCATAGCACAAATAAACTTTTTTTCACATATATAGAAAGTATTTCAATTAAATGTTATGTTGTAAAGTAGTTAATTGAACACAAAAAGTAGCGTCTAATCCATGAGTTGAGATAAAATATTTTATAGGAATATCAAAATAAAAATCTTAAAATATATAAATTTATATTAGTTTACACGCACACACGAAAGAGAGAGTAATGGGGCGACTATATACATATTTATATATATTGTAAAATGGATGACAAACATTCCGGAAGACCAAGATTCCGAAGTTGGGGGAAGATGGGTGGACTTCAGCTGCTTCAGCTGCCATGTGTGAGGGGTACAGGCGCCTAAAACAGCATTCGTGTGTGGGGAAAACAGACGCTGGTTACATCTGCGGTGAGCCGAAAGCGCGGGAGGTGGTCTCCGAGAGTGTGACCGTGTGGCTGATCCTGTAAGGCGGTGCCAGGAGAACTTGACATCAGAGCGGCGTACAAGGCGGTGTAATCTAGGCTGGAAATGTTCCATGTAAGCGGGACGTTCCACAAGAGTGACATCAACGGCGCTAAAGATTATTCTGACGGGGAAGCTGAAGGCAAGTCCCACTTATTGTATTCCTTTTGTTAGATGAGACGTATAATAAAGCGCTAACATTTCCTGCATATCTTCGAAATCACGTGTGTGTCTTTGTGCTTACCTGATTACACAAATAACATGAACAGCGTCTGGGTACGACGTAAAATTTGGTGTCCGAAGCGGGGATTACAGCTTAGTTTTGATACTTGAAGTTTTTACATTTTTCATGCCAATTTGAAAGCAAGGTGGAAGAACTAACTGGCCTCGATATTTAAAATTAAAATAATTTGATCGGAGACTTCTCTAGGCAAAAGACCCAGAAAATAAATCATTGGAGACCTGGTCAACTGATTTAAGCGCCATTTTAAGCAATAATTTGTCTGATAATACCGCCCGATCATACGAAGACAAGAAGGATTTAGGCCACGAATCCTCCCGCAAGACGACTTTTACTAAGGACTCAGTTTCGTCAGCGAAGGAACAAGATTGCTGTATAGATTATATTGAAAATAGTGGCATGGAGAAGAAAATAATTCAGACGAGTTTTGTAGAGGAGGAAGACGGATTGATCGACTCTGTCAGCGGCTGCGGCACGGATCCTTTGGACCAAGGCAAGGAGACGGAGGTAGAGTGCCCTCCAGATGATGTGTCGTGCGAAAGTTCGTATCCCTTCTCAATACTCTGTGAAGGCACCAACTATATTGGAAAGCTACAATGCCACTGGGTAACAGACTTCTGCGACGTTGCCGGACTGTCAGGGAATAGAGCAGAGGTCCAGCTGGACGGGACGGAGCTGAGTTCTCTGTGGAAGTGCGACAAGGCTAGATGGTCTAAGCACTCCGAAGTTGGAGCCTGCGACCCGACTGTACGGGATAGAGCATTAGACACTCTGTGAAAGTCCTACGACAATGTCTGTGACGCGGAGGTCACGCGCCCTGTGTCAGCACAGCCGTCTGCAATAGAAGCTGAAAAGATGTGCCACGAATGTGTAGCCATCATCTTCGTTCCTTTGTCCGACAAGGCCTAACTTCCACCGCTCAGAAAGAGTTCTATCAACGTTGACACTACCACGGGGTGCGACACCTCCAGAGGGTTTAAGAAGTTCACATTCCAGTGCTGAATAAGCACAAAGAGGCCCAGGTCTTGACGGTATGATAAGAGAGAGCTTCTATAGCAATAGAATGAGACACCGACAGAAGAAATGAACTTTCCCGACCACCTCTGGAAGTCTAACAATATCGATTGCGTGCATGAAGGCCACGATATCTACAGCGTGGATCAGTTGGACAAATCCACTGTAAAGATCGACAATCTACAGCCCCGTCGCGCGAGTGGGAGGAAGCGGTAAAAAGGCAAAACAAAGGATCCCAACCAATTAGAAATGTACATCACACCTCAGATGAAAGCATCGTGGTCATTGAAATATGGCCACCATCATGTGGAAAACCACCGCCCTGTGTTGGACTGCAAGACCAATCAACGGCGTCGGTACTGATTGAGAGTGAGAAGAAAGCCTGAGTCGGGATGTGGTTCTGAAAACAAGTTGGCACTAATCCTGCCCTTAGGCTTCCGAGAGGCTGACGAGCCTCATGTGGCCAGAGACGTCAGGGAGATCAAAGGGTCGTCGATCAGCGCCGCTGGTGAAATTAAGTCCTTTTCGGGAAGAAAAGGATTGGCAAGGGGCCAGTGTAAAATAGATGACAAGCTATCCGAAAGGCCAAGATTCCAGAGTAAAGTTGGAAATATATGGGTGGACTCCAGTTGCTTCAGCTTCCATGTGGCAGGTAAACAGGCGCGAAAAACAGCATTCTTTTGTGGGGGAGGACAGAGGCTGCACACATGCGGCGAGCAGAAGGCGCGGCAGGTGGTTTCCGTAAATGTGGCCGTGTGGATGATCCTGCAAGACGGTGCCAGGAGAGCCTGACATCGGAGTGGCCTACACAGCGGTTTAGTCCAGGCTTGACATGTACAGTGTGGAGCGGGACGTTTCACAAGATTGATATCCACGGCGCTAAGAATTATTTTGACAGGGAAGTTGAAGGCAAGTCCCACTTATTGTATTCCTTCTGTTGGGTGAGACGTAAAATTAAATGCTAACCTTTGGTGCATCCCTTTGAACTCACGTGTGTATCTCTGTGCCATCCTGATTAGACAAAGAACACGAACAGCGTCTGGGTACGACGTATCAATTTTTTGCTACAATGCTTCATCATAGAGAGAAGCAGATTATGCAAAATAAATAAATAATTCATAGATAAATAATACAAATTTCCAATAGATGGCTGTGACCTCAAATCTAGAATGATCATTCTTAATACAGAAAAAAATTAACTATGACTATTATTAGTAGCTTATTCGTTTATCAATCAATGGGTAAGTTCGAGACCTCAATGATACAATCTCCGTCTCGTCTTTTTCCAAAGGTCTTTCCATCTTCTTTTGAGTCTTCCTTTATTTCTTTGCCCCTGAAAAAATGGTTTCTTAAGAGATTCGTCTAAGAGAAATGCTTTTACATCAGTTTTTCATGACCCTCCACATAGCAGAACATCTCAAAGTTATCAACTTATTCGTTCATGACTTCGTTTTAAAATATATTTTAATATATATATGATTATCGGACACCCGTCGGGGCATTCACGAATCAAAAGGTGATAGCGTTGTATCTTGGAACCTGGATTATGACCTATTAGAAGCATGAAATAAGGATCTCAACACTCTTCCAAGTAATCTTGCTTTGTAGAATCTATATTAGTAGATTTGTATGGAACAAATGCTAAAAGAATATTTTATGATTAAGGTAATGGGCCAGAGAAATCTATATCCGACAAAGTGTCAGAACACTGTGAATTAACTACGAAGGAATACGATACAGAACTAAGAACCAACTGGCCGTTTTATCACCGTAATGTGTGAGTATGGTTTTCAATATTTCACAAACTATTGAATGATTCGACTTTGAATCAGATCAAAATATGGAATTCCCCGAGACTGTCCCAAACAATTTGGATTCGTACTATGGATCTGTAAAATCGGCGGTGAATATTGAGGTTTACGAGCCATATAGTGCTGTACTACACTAAAATAAATATTTAATGGATAATAGAACGCGACGCGAATATATATATTTTAAACTACTACAATGCGCCAAAGACTGCGACCCTGAATCATAGCCTTTTAATTGATATTTGAACCACTGTAATAATTTTATAAATATGTTAATTTTCGCATCAAAAGAGGAGCATATTTAATTAACAAAATATTGAAGGAACAATATACCACTTTATAATGCAAGACCCGCTTTACTGAACCAAATGTGAAAAGAATGGAGAATCGCTAACTTTGATACGCAAAAGATTGCGAGATGGGACCAGGTGCTGTCAACCACTTTAGTGAAAAATAACTTTGGAAATAAACACCCGGTAATAATTCAATGTAGTGAGATTATTGAACACAAACATTTTCAAAGGAACAGTTAAGGATCATGAGACTGCACCAAGTTATTATAACATTTGACTCGTAAATACGGCAATTTATACACTAACAATCTGTTAGATTGAGTAATTGCTACAGGTCCGAACTCGGTTCATCAATAAGTTAAAGACCACGAAACTATTGATGTTTTTGAGGTTTAGACAAGACAATTGCAGTGAGCCCATGACCAGACACAAAGAACTTTATAAATACAGTATAATTTAAACCACTGCGAAGGGCTACACACAGCACAAATATTAGTAATTGAGCCCGGTGATTTGGGACTAAATATAAAGACCATTTTAAAGAACAAAAGATCTAGAGACTGTAGCAAATGCTCTGTTAATGGACTTCAACCATTGTATCAGGTGATACAGACTGTATTCGGTAAACCCACAATACAATGAAGACACAGGAATAGATTTCGTAAAACTGCAATGGGCCAAGGAATGAAAACATTCATCAAGGAATATTTGAAGGATTACTTAAGAGATAAACTGGATACTATCAAGCCTACTTCCTCAGATTTTTTTTTTTAAATGCCCTAAACAAGCTCTGACATAAAACCTCCGAAAAGGTTGAACAATTCATTTTCAAATACAACAAATTAAACGGACTTTTTTGGGGGAAATTTATCCACTAACTACACCCTCGAACCTCGCCTATGATCCTTCTATTTACTGTAAAATTCCTAAATAATTTGGGGTCGGCAATTATATTTATTTTTAAGAAATAGCAAAAGTTTTGCAAACCAGCGTTTACGCTCCTAAGTCCAATTCCTTCTGATCATAGTATTGCCGTCACTTTCTAAGGAATCTCTTTGATATTTTCAACTTTATTTGTGTTATTTATTACTGATTTAGTCTAATTTTTATTTTGGATTTTGTAAACTATTATGCGCATTTTTCTATTCCTATAGCAATTTTACTGAGACCTTTAAAACATACTCATTACTCTTGATTTCAACCTGAACCTATATTTTACTACTATATTTTACTACTATTCAATTAAAATTATTTTCTATTTACAAGCATACGTTTGATTTTTTGCCATACCATTTTTTAAATAGTATTTTATAAGTATTTATGGCACTAAAATTTCTACAATAGAATCGAAAGTTCAGGCAGTAACAGTAAGATTAAATTTATAAATTTTATTGCCATCTACATTAAAATTTGTAACAAATAAATTTACTGGCAATTTGTTTTACTTTTCAATAATATCATCAAATTATGTCTACATACCTTATTGCAATGATATAGGTTATTAAATGAGAGGGCTTGGCTTATCAGTAAGATCTTTGATAGAAATGTAATAACTAATTATTGATTCAGAAACACACTTTCATGCTGGTAAATAGCAAAATAGTATTTTAAAGAAGAGTAAAATTATATTCCCTTATTATACAACAAGAATAGATTACCTATTAATAGAGAATTTCTAAAAAATAAAATAATTTTTAAAATATATTACGATTAATTTGGACACAATTATCATAAATGGTTAAGACGGATTGTAGTATTAGTTATTACAATGCATTTACCACAGCCATTTGAGAATATTTTCCTTCTTTAATTAAAAGTTCGCTTCTTGTAAATTATTATCACTTTTCTTTTTTACGACTGAAATGAGATAATATATATTTTCAGATTTTTTTAATTATTACAAAACACATACTACATTCTAAGTGGATAGTTGTGCGTGTAAATATTCAAACTATTTTATAGAAATAGCTTCAAAAGTGTTTTGATCAATCAATTTTTAATTTATTATTATTTAAAAACCACTAAATTAATGATAGAAATATTTATAATTTGAAAATAATAAAATATACAAAAATTAAAACTAGAATTTGTGTTTTATTAGTATAATTATGGTCTACGGTAGTTGAGATAGAGTCTGCAGAACCTGTTAAATTTTATATGTTCTTCTTTACTGCAAACCATTTTTTGGCTTAAGCTAGAACTGTTCATTTGACATTTTACTCTCATATCTGCAACAAGTGTGCACCGGATTGAACATTATGCTCTGGTTTATGATCTTCTTGGTCACATAAGCAGATTGAAGAATCAATTCTACCAATTCTATATAGGTATGCGTTATATATAAAGTCGCCATGCCCCGTAAAATATTGTATATTATGAAATTTGGTTGGATATATTTTGGTAATCTTGAGTTTCGAAAGAAAAATGCTCGGAAATTATTATTATAATCTTCAGGGTATTTTTATAATTTTTCATTTATAAAATTACTAGCGGATGTGTACCCGGCTTCGCCCAGGTTTTATCCGAGTGGAAGTTTGCCTAACGAATATTAATGATAATATATTTATTATTGATAATTGATAATAATATTTTGGAACACACATAATATTATGATAATAATGATAATAATATTCGTTACGTGATATATTTATATAATATATAAAATATATTTTCGAGCAAACATATCCACTCTCTCTACTGAATATATTTTAAAAAAATATATATATAAATAAAAAATATCTAGAGATAAACTACACGATCTTTGCCAAAAGGCCAAAAAACGATATTTCATATAAAGAGATGACCTGGTTTCGTGTGTCTTCTGCTCGAGTGAATGTTTCGCAGGTAGAATTTTGTTCCTGCCTACTGAAAATTATTATCTGGCTTCGCCCGTGGTCTGTTTTAGTGAATATTCCCCTAAATAATTTTGTTTATGTCAATCAAGCATGATACAGCAATATTGTCATCATCATTTCTGACTGAAAAAATATTGTTGCTCAGTACCTGGTTAATTATATTTTTCTTGGTTAAAGCGCGACAAAAAACTCTTCCAGATTTATCTCTCTGTCCTGCTCAAATTTCAGCGAGATTAGTTACATATTGAGGGCGTGCATAGCCGACAAACATGTATATATATATATGTTCCCGGCTTCGCCGGTTTTATCCTAGTAAAGGTTTGCCTAACGAACATTTGGTAAAACGATTCTAACAAACATCCAATCCCTATATTGAATCTACACTTGTCTATACTCTCGATAATTTGATTTTTTTTCCAGGTCCCTTTAAAAATACTCGATAAGTCGAATAAAATCAATATTTTTTGGTTCACTCGGTAAATTGAAGTTGAAGGAATAGTATCTTGCCACAAACGAACATTTGTAAATAACTGTATTCAGCGAATGTACCCGGCTTCGCCCGGTTTTTACCCGAGTAAAAGTTTGCCTAACGAAAATTTTTAAAACGATTCTAGAAAACATCCAATCCACCTATATATAGATTTATAAACGTATATACATATTTTTATATGCGTTTAAATATATTTATGATATATAATTTTTTTTAAACATTTATTAATTTTTAAATAAGATATTGTCACGTTTGTGGATTTTATAATTAATTATTTCTTTTTTTTTCTTAATGAATTATGTATATCAATATAAAAATTCATTTTTGTTATCATCATCACATACAATGTAATTTTTTATATAAACAAACGATAATAAACAACAACAATTAAATTTTCATCTTCGTTATTATAAAACAACAACAAATTAAATTGACAATGTAAAATATATTTTAACATTACATTTTAAGATTTAATACAAAAACGTTACAATATTTTCTTTAAATATATATTAATATTGAAATGCCAAGTTTTTTTACAATGTCTTTGGAATATTATTTTACCATATTTCTAATTAAATTTATTAAACTTGGAACACATTTTAGCATTTTTACAATTTATAAATGTAATTTCACCAGATTCCGCGAGAGGCGCTGCTTGCGAGTGAAAGTAGAAAATTTGCAAATAAAATTGCAAATAATATTTATTTCAAATCGAATTCGAACCAGAAATCTTCCCAGTAGTATAGTAAATAACTTCCTAAAGTTTCACGGCGATTGGATAATCTTACCTTTTAAAAACATTCATCGTGTGAACAAACTAACATTCAACGTGTAAACAAACCACGTGTTATTTATTAACCAATCAAATTCATTTATCGTCGCGACCAGTGCTGCGCTCAAGCGGTAAAAGGCTGGAACTATCGCTTGTTGGTTTTTTATTTAAAAAGAAACACATTAACTTTTTTAGTTTTTTTAATAGCCTATATGTTAAACGAAATCTTCAGCTACCTACATGCGAAATTTCATAATGATTGATTCAGTAGATTTTGCGCTACGCGATAACAAACATCGATTTTGGATTTAATTTTTATAGATATAAGGATATATTAAAAACAAAGTACTTTGTTTTTAATATCAACACCTGACCCACTTATTATTATTTTTTTTTAAAGTCATATATTATCCTTCTTTTTTGATAGATCAAACACAAACATTACTATTATTATATATTTCAAATTTAAGTATGTTTGACAAAATTAAATCCGTTAGGTATTCTTGCAAGAACATGTGTACAATTCGAAAATGTAGAATTTTAAGCATGTATACAAGTGTTTTTTTAGATCTCTTGTTTGAAAATGGGTACCAGATTGTTGAACCATAAGTTATTGTGCTTCTAAATGAGGTCTTATTATAATATTTTGATCGCCTGCTATCCAATCATCACGTTTTTTTTTTTTGTTAAAGCAAGATATTCACTATAACTCGAGTCGTTTTCGAAATAGTATGGTCGCAGTGAGACATAAAATCTAATTTATTCTTTCTTCAATAAATCTCGAATGCTAGGGTTTTTATATTTTGAATATATATATATATATATTAGATAATAAAAGGCATATATTGGATTTAATAAAATTTTTATTTTGCCAATATTTCGGCTGGCTGAACGCCAACCTTTATCGAGGCATTAAATTTTTTTGTATACACAAACTCAGCGCCG
The DNA here is from genome assembly GCA_030710605.1 of Cordylochernes scorpioides. Lineage (NCBI taxonomy): Eukaryota > Metazoa > Arthropoda > Arachnida > Pseudoscorpiones > Chernetidae > Cordylochernes > Cordylochernes scorpioides. Next base: position 55,955,993 of record CP092866.1, read on the forward strand.
CATAGTGTTATAATACCACACTATACCACAATACGGCGCTGAGTTTGTGTATACAAAAAAAATGTAATGCCTCGATAAAGGTTGGCGTTCAGCCAGCCGAAATATTAACAAAATAAATATTTTATTAAATCCAATATATGCCTTTTATTATCTAATGAATTAAGTATGGATTGCTCTATTTTCAAAACAATATATATATATATATATATAATGCCCTCGGTCAGGATATGCCTTCAATATTTTAAATATAGCGTTTTTACAATTGAATAAATATAATATTTTGTTTTCTGTCTTGATATTTTAAGTTTGTTTTCACACCACGCATTCATTTTCCTTATTGTATTTTCAATTATGTGAAAAGAATAGCAGAAATGTGATATTGTACTGGGATAAAGTAAATAAATTAAGAAAAAGACATATCCTTATCGTGCAACTGAAAACGTTCAACAAATTTCAGTTGCACGATAAGGAGATGCCTTTTCCTTAATTTTCAATTATGTTCTTAAGATTTTTACATCAGTATTCCAGCATATTACCGTTAAATTGTCTGCATATCCAATAATTTTTCTAATATACTCCTAAAGGTTGGTTACAAGATTATTCATTATAAAATTCTAAATTGTCGAAGATAGAAATCATCCTTGCGGACATCTTTTACTTAGATATTTTAGTAAATTCATATCTTTCCACTTAAGAGAGTAGAGTGAAGTAGGATTTTATAAGTTTTATTATTGGTGCTGGTATATTTTGTCTTTATCTAGTCTTTTCATCATCATTGGCCACCGGATATTGTCAAAAGCTCTACTAATATCAATTGCAATTTTACCTGTATAGTCTTTGGCTTTGTGTCGTAAAGCAGTGTAGATTATATCAGTTAATGCAGTTATTGTTGGTTGAGATTTTGTAAAACCATGTTGACGATTACTGAATAGCTTCATTTCCTCGTAGTATTTGATGATTTTATTATTTATTATTCTTTCAAAAATTTTCGAAAGATTTGAAATTAGACATAGAGGTCGATAGCTGCCTCAATCTTTATAATATGATTTACCCGGCTTTGGGATGATCAACGCCTCTGCTATTCTCCATTCATCAGGAAAGTAGCTTATATCCTAACATTTCTGATTATTTTAGTTAATAATTCCATCACAAATTGTTTTGGGTGTATTATAATACGTATTGTTTGAAATATTATCTATTCCTGCAGAGATTTCTTCGGATTCAATTAATCAATAATAGCGTTTACTTCATTAATTGTCATTATTGTTTTGTTGTGCTCAAAAGTCTTAATGCATATTTCCTTATACAGTTAAACCTGTCTATAGCGCCTCTTTCTATAGCGCTCGATTTTAAATATGTAGTACGATGCAAAATTTACATTAAAAGTGACTTGTATATAGCACCCTATTTTGGTGAATCCCAAGAGGGGGCGCTATAGACAGGTTTAACTGTATTTATACGTATATTATTATCATCATCAAGAGTTTTTATCATAAAATAGAGAGGCTATTGATTACTCCGTTTCTCTTTTTGTTCTTGATATGGGTTTATTTCTAATATTTGTATTTGATTATTCGAGTTACCTCACAATTTTTTTGTATATTTTGTATGAATTTCCATAAGGAATGGTCGATTTATTTTCCTCTAGAAAGGTCCTCTACGATATCCTTTTAGCCTATTTAATAATAATATTTCTGAATAGGTGATACTTTTCCAAAGATAATTGTTTGAAAGAACATGAAATATAATAGTGATGTATACGCTAAATATCATATTTCAAGGCTAATAATTTAAATGTAATTACAGTTTGATTTACTCCACGGACTGCCAGGCTTGTGGTCAGAGCCTCTAAAAGGGAAGCGCCTTTTGTAGAAGCCAGCGACATGTACGGCTCCTGGGGGAAGACCCTAAAACCAAAAAAAAACAAGTATTTTAGAGGAGCCTGCTACTACCTCAACTTGCTCTACTGTCTACAAGTTCAAGTTCTGCAGTTCTACAAGTTATCTCTGAGAATTATCTAAGAGATTCATTTTTGTGGAACTAAAAATGAGAGGTGATTACAGGTGATGTATATTATCTGTATGTAATTCTCTTTTCAATCCTAAAAGTTTATATCCATAGTTTGCTGAAATGCCATTACAAGATTCCATTCTTCATTGTCGCATATATGAGAAGAATCATACATTTCAGTATTATCTCTAAAAACCGGTCTGGTGCATTATATTAGCGAAACCTCTAGGAGGGTTCACCACTGATGAGCTAAGCCCTCCCACTCAACTATGTTTCATCGCAATAAGGACAGTAGAATGTGTATTATTTGAAAAAGAAATTTTCGTGCTTAGTTGTTTCATTTCTTATACAGTAGAACCTCCATGAGAGGACACTCGCGCTAGAGGACACCTCTCTACAAAGGACAGTTTTCATTTGCAAAATTACCATTTTTACAATTTAGCCACTCTCTGGTAAGAGTACATCTCTCCTTGAAGGACACTTTGGCTCTGCAATTAGGTGTCCTTTACAGGGAGGTTCTACTGTATATGTATTTATATAAAACAGTTTATATATTAATGAATGAGAGCTCATATTAAATGTATGTTGAATGATAAAACTAATATCAGTATAGCAATCGGCGGGTCGAGAACCAACGGTTCCACCGACCCCCAACTACAGGAATGAACCACTGGAATGGTCAAGGAATAGCGTGAATGAAGCATGTACTAAAGAACGGTAGTCAGTGGTACAAGAATCGATAAACTGGGTCAGGTATAGGATATACTGGGTAATTATTACTGAAAATAGAGATGAACCGAATAAAATTTTTGACAAAAAAATATTTTAAATGGACTTTTAATTATTTTATGTAGGAATACAAACAATATAGCGCTATATATATATTGTCAAGAAGCTCCATCCAGATGGGACACATTGAGTTTAATTTTTGTATCGATTTTTTATTTAAAAATTTGAACCATATTTCTGATCCATATGTTAAAGTTGATCTGAATAAAGATTTATACAATATATTTATACAATATAGTATAATAGAAATACGTCTGTAAAAAAAAGTCATTCTCTCTCAATATTAAATTAATCCTATAATAGCCTCATTTATTTATTTCAACACACAAAACGCGATATCCCGGCCAGGGATAATTGCGTCGATTTACATTTCAAAAAAGAAAAAACACAAACAGTTATAAACATTTTATACAAGAAAAGTAATAAAAAAATACAAAAGAGAAACAATAATATATATATTAGGAACCTGAACTTTTCAGGTTAGAAAGATAATCACAAATATATTTACAAAGATAGTTAAATCTACGATAATTCTCTCTGCTATTTACAAATTGATATAGATCTACAACATTATTTATTGTCTGTTGTCTAGCGCTATAAAAGAGTGGGCATTCCAGCAGTAGGTGTCTCGAGTCCTGGAATTCGTTGCCACAATGACAGCTAGAGTCTTCAACCGCTCCAAATTTTGATAAAAGTCCCTTATAATTTCCATGGTTCGTTGTAAATTGGGCATTATAAAAATTCGAACGGAAAAATGTTGGAATTCCAAACGGTAAAAAGCTTCGGAATGTTTCATTTGTTTTTAGAAATAATTCATCCATTTTTGCACTTAAAAATGAACCAATTATACTCGGAGAATGCGGTCTAAAAGTATTTTGATTCTCCATCGAAAGATGAGCCAAATCATATTTAATTATTTTAGATTCAATATAATCTGTGAGAAGGGGGATGTTCGCAAGACTATGGACACAGTTGGAAGATGTAGTTTTGTAGGCTCTGCTCACCCACAGAAGAATTTGATATTGAGTAGAATTTAGTTTTTCTTTGCATCGCTTATTTATAAATTTGTACCATATTTATATACCACATTTCAATATTCCGTTTATTCAGCATATACTCTTTCATAATACATGTCCTTTCTGGATAAAGTGTTGATATCAATTGCCATAGTTTCGGAATTTTAATATGCAATTTAATCGGATAACAGGCTAGATCATATATTCCACTTTCTACCCATATATTTCTCGACATTTGACCTGTCTGGTTGTAATTTTGGCAGGATCTAATATTTTTCATCGCAGTAAGGACAGTAAATGTTCGTTTTATGTATAAAAGAAACATTCGCGCTTTTAAATCCTTTTATTTTATATGTATAGATGGCGCGTTATTGCTTTGTGTTAATCTAGAGTAAGTCTTGACGGAGAGTCGGTGTTAAAGTTATTGAATAACTAGTCTATACAATATAGTGTGATAGCAAGCTAGAGTTGCATAGTGTCTGGAGTCGGTGAAATTCCACCGACGTGGAAGGATGGTCTAAACCGTTGGTGTTTGACCGCTACTACTCGGGTTCGATTCCCGCAATGGGCACTTTTTTCTAATGGCAAAAGTCCAACTCCACCAGATAGTGCAAGTAATCAAACGGGGTTCCGGCACATTTGTAAGTGCAAAGTCGAACTGCTTTTCACATGTGTAGACATGTACACTTACAGTAAAAGCAGTAGCCTACTTCTACCCATCACCTCTACCAACCTTCAAACATTCATTCAGACAGAACTTTGGAGAAGCCATTTTCCTAGTGTATATTGTAGCGGTGATAAAGGTTTGAAATTGAAAATCTGCTCTTATTTTGTGAAGGTAGGGTTAAATTGTAGCTGGTGTTGATTGATTTGATTTTTATAAAAGATATCTGAAACATTATATATATTTAAAATATTAGTTATCCTTTAATAACAAAATAAAAATTTTGAAGAATGTGTTCCTAAATTATTTTTCACAACAACCATTCTGCCCCCAACATTATTTTTGCTTATACTTAGTACACGTGGTACAGGCTATGATTATCATGGTGGGTAGAGGTAGGCGACTGCTTTTACTGTGAATGCATCACATGTCTACGCATGTGAAAAACAGTTCGACTTTGCACTTACAAATGTGCCAGAGCCCCGTTTTGGTTACTTGCACTCGCTGGTGGGGTTAGACTTTTGAAAAAATCGGAGGCCTTTGGAGCATTTTTTTTTTTTATCAGAAAAAAAAAAGTTGTCAATGCGGGAATCGAACCCGGGTCGTAGCGGTCGAAAACCAACGGTGTAGGCCATCCTTCCATCGATCCTCCCAAAAATTCTTAAAACGTTCAGATTGGATAATATTTTTAACGAATTTAAAGTACTCTCTAATAAATACTAAAATATATTACAAACAATTTAATAAAAATATTAGGATCAATTATAACCTTGAAATATTGCGAAAGGTACGATATATAAAGTGGGTTATTAATTCCAATTATAATCAGTTAAAATGTTCGCCGACAGATGTCACTAGGAGGCCAAGTGTAAGTGAGGCCAACGAAACCATTCCGTCACAATATAAAAACATGCATCCACACACAGTCTTTCTCTTCCACGGACAATTATTTAATAAGTAAGTTAGTACAAATTGAATATAATGCTATATTTCTATGAAAAATATACACTTCGGCCAGTTAGAGTTTTTATTATATACTAGACGGGTGACCCGGGCTTCGCCCCGGGATTGACCCGTGTGCATATCTACCCGAGTGATATATATATTTAGATAAGATTTTTTTCTATAATTGTTTGTTATTAGCATTATCTATTTGTTTGCATCAGCATAATTTAATCTAATCTTTGATAGAGGGCGCTGTTCGTGAGCTAAGTAGAATAATTTGAATATATAGTTTTAATAATTGATTTATATATATTTTTTAAAATAGCCTATCGTCTTCCCCATATTATTTTACCTATTTATGGAAATTTTGGTTTGAATTAGTGAACTACTGTGAATTTGTATACCGGACATACAAACAAACATACAAACATTGATTTTTATATATATAGAAGATATAAAAGATTTTATAAATAAAAGATTTTTGTTGAAATGTTGGGAAAATAAAAACTATAATTGGCCGAAGTGTCTATTTTCATAGAAATATAGCATTATATTGACATAGAAGTATATAGAAGAAATATGAATGCCGGCCAAGCAAACTCTATCTTCAGGATTAGAGCGCGTTATCTGTTATATGTAAAACATTCGGCGCTATTTAAAATAAATAATACTTCTTCCAGTCTCTAATAACAGTGATGACCCTACCAAGATTTGCTTTAAGTGCTGGATATATAGGCATAAAAGTTCGATACAATATTAAAACGGCCTTGTAAGTTATACTGGCGAAACCGCGGAGAATGTTCACTAATGATGAGCCAGGGCCTCCCATTATTTCTCCATCGCGGTTAGGGGGCAATCAGGAGTTTTTATATTTATTTTTAAAAATCTGGCTAGATTGTTGAAAGTTTTATATGAAGCTGGCTGGCTAATGCCTTATTCAACCTCTGACAAGTAAAGATGTTGTTTTAAGACTAGTAGATAATCTCTCGAAAGAACTATTTTGAAAAGAAAATGTTTTTCTTTCACAGATCCAGGTACGTCATTTTGTATAATAAAAACTTATGTTCCGCATAAGGTAAAACTTTTAAATCAATCTGACCAGACATACTGCACGGTAGTTAAAAGAGCATTGAATAAAAAGTAGCTATATTCAAGGCAAGTTGTTTAAGGTGTTACAAAAATGAACTTTGGGAAATGGCAAATTCTGCTTTAAAATCGTAATAAAGAGACAGTGAAACAGTTTCCTTAGTCAGTAAAGTGTAAGAGATAAAAATTCAGGTTGTTTGCAAGTTCCAAAAGTGATGAGGAAAGTTTCCAGGACGACGAATAGGCCATCTAATTTCTATTAGTAACAAAAATACTCGTCACAAAATGTTTTTTTTTTATTAAATAAATGTTGATAAAATATAAATCGTCAAATTATTATGTAAATATTTCGGCGAGAATAAGGTTGTTTTCGCTTTTTGTTTTGTTTGGTGGACAAAAAAATGAAATTTGTTTAATATACAAAAGTTATTCTTAAAACAGACAGTAAAAACAAAATAATTATTAAATTAATTGTGAATAGGAGATTATGATTCGTATTTATTTCCGTTATGAACCTATTACTAAACCACAAAAAGCTTAATAAAGTCGCCAGACTCATCAAAAGGTAAAAGGTTCGGCTTTTAAGGTCAAGAAAAAAGACAATGCTAGTGGGTTTCTACGCCAACAAGGGCAGTATGATATACCACGATTTCTTTCCCTGAAAGATTCCTTAGGTGGTCTCCAGTAAAGGTTTTTTTTTTTTTTTGGAAGGTGTGGGGATTTTGAAGACATTCTAAGGTCATTGGGACAACCCCCAAGAACTGATGAAAAATATTTATTCCTTGTTGAAACGTGTCACTCGGTGTAGAAATGAGAAAGGGTTGTACTTTTTAAATAAACCCTTTGTATTATATTAATACGTTTATTGATTTTAACTAATGGCCTCAGTCTCACTATATATTAGCCAGAGGTTGTACTCAACTTGGTCCAAGATTCACAACATTGTAAATAGTGATAACGGACATTATAAACTTTTTTGAGCTAGGACTCGCGAGACGATTCCAAGGGCTATTGGCCTGTACACTGTAAGAAGCCTATAGTCATTAGTGTTCAAGACATTATATGGAATATTATACCTGATTATTTAAATTGTGGAATTGTATTTGAAGGAAATAATAAATTCTCGTTTCGCTCATGAACGAAAAAAAAAGCTATTTTTCATTTCAATATTGTAATATTTTGAAAGAAGTCAAGAAAACGTGATGATGATCGAGAGAGAACGAGATTTACATTAAAATGAGTAGAAACTAGATAAAAAAGAAAACATCACACACAAAAGCAACTCAATATCTAGCAGCTTCGCCCTGGTATAATATAGCTCTTTGTTTAGTTCATTCCACCTTGTTATCAATTTTAATTTCCATTCCATTGTTTTCCTCTAAGTATTTCCTCTTATTTTCAATAATATAAGCACCCCTTTTTCATCAAAGGAGAAAATTCAATAGAACAGAACTTTGGCAAAGCACGCATGAACGAAAAGCTTCTGTCTAAAGATTATTTATTATAGAATTTAGCTTGAACGAGTTCGTTGATAACGTTACTAAAACCCATTGAAGACCAACAACTATTAACAAGAAATTGTATCATATACACATATATGATATATGTATCATACAATTGTATAACATACAAGCTGAAAGCGCCCAACTTCCAACTATTCTTTTAAGAAAAAAATAAATTATAGACCACAACCCCAAATCGGCACACATAACACATATACTATAGATTCTACATATATCCTTAATAACTAAAGTCTGAATATTAACCAATAGCCGCCTCAGTTTGGCAAAATAAACCCCAAAAAATGAGTTTAGGAAGCCATTAATTTTAACAATCTAGTCACCAGATAGTCAAAAATGGAAATATCAAAATAAGTAAGAAATCTAATGGTTTTCGTTTATCCTTATTACGCGTGGGGCAAGCTATGATATTCATGGTGGGTAGTAGTTGCAGACTGCTTTCACTGTGTAAGTGCACCACAAGTATATACATGTAGAAAGCAGTTAGACTTTTTCACTTACAATTGTGCCCGAGTTCCCTTTAGTTACTTGCACTCAATGGTGGGGTTAGACTTTTACAGGAATCGGGAACCATTAGAGCATTTCTTTTAGTCAGAAAAAGTGCTCAATTCGAAATTCGATCCCGGGTCGTGGGTGTCGGAAATGGAAGGTTTAAACCACTCGTCCACCAACCTCCTGTAATGAGGATGAACCTCGACAAGATATCTGCCAATTTAACTGTGGTTGCAGAGCGCCAATATAATTGGCCCAGCGCGGGTCAATGCGGAAGGTCAATAGTTTTAACTCTAGTGGGGAAGAGAATATCTCCCTCAGTCGTCAGGATCTAGCGGGACAACCTTGTTATTGGCCAGCTATCATTAGATCATTTGGACAATAAACAAATCTTGTTTGATCCGTTCGCCCGTGTCGCCAATATATCAATCTTCCTTTCAACATGACAAAACATTCTCCTTCTCACTCTTCGACACACCACATAAACTTATGAGCCCTTTTTCCCCCCCGAAGAAGATACTGATGTGACGAGATGAATAAGTTGAGGAACAAAATGCTGAGTGGATTCAGATCTTTCATTCACTGAGTGACTCGCTCCTCGATTTACACCTCTCACTATGGCTCCATCATGGAAGGATAAACTTATTTTTGGTAGTTTTCACAATAGATGTTATAAAGAATAGTGTTGTTATGGGTCGGTGATGCAAAAGAACAGCCAAATAAGTGATTTTATAAATATGATATTATTATTAGATATAAGGATATATATGATGACACAAGAAATGCAACCCCACACAGCAGTTGAACAAAATGCAGGCTAAGAGCTATATACAAGACTAGCGAACCCGGCCACGCGTTGCTGTGGCTAAATTGTAATATGTTAAATTAACATTATACTAAACTATTCAGTACAGTAAAGTTAATATTCACTTATGAAGATAAAAATGTTTTAGCCGTTTTTTATTTTTTTATTTATTTATTGTTACAAAAGCACGAGGTCCAAAGGACTATTGTGCTGTGCTAGTATCATTTACATATATATGATTAATTATTTACACGATGGATTAGTATTGTTTTGTAAATTATTGTACAAATAGTTCTAAACTTAACAAAGTTCTCATAAGACAGAGTATATACATAAAGAGAATTTGGTAATGTTTCAAAGTATCTACATACAATTTGATTAGTCAGAGGGCAAGATAAAAGAAGATGCTCTGGTGATTCAACATCTAAGCGGCATTCACATGTTGGATCATTGATAGGATTCAGTTTGAATAGGAAACTTAAGAAGGGTCCTTTGCCAGTTAAGAATAAAGTAGTGAATTTATCAGAAGAAATGAAATTTGGGACAGCAATTGGAAAGAATTTCTTGAACAGTTCATTAGATTGAGAAAGATAAAACTTAAATTTTAGATCCAGATATAGTTTGTTTAATTCTTTTTGAAGGGGTTTTTTGAGTGTTCGATCTGTGAGAGAATTTGTCATATTATACTTTGTTTGTGATAACTCAAGATAATCGGACAGTAAAGGGGTTTTCGCTAGTATATGTGTGATGTAAGAAGATGAAGTCCTATAAGCATGAAGGCATCTAATAAGAATTTGACATTGTATAGAATTCAACTTGGATCTTTTTGCTGCAGTGATAAAAGGAAACCAAATATTTGATGCATAGCTTATTGTAGAGCGTATCATAGCTTTATATAAGATCAATCTACGCCGAGTATCAATGCCCCAAGTACGTGCACATAATGAGAATAATAAATTCTTAAGTTTCGTAGCTTTCATAATTATATTGTCAACATGTGTTCCAAAATTAATCTTATTCCTTTGTCTATGATTTTTAAAAATAACTCCCAAAATTTTAACAGTTTCTGATGGTTGAATTATTTTTCCATCAAAATTAATGGGCAATTTTTCATAGTTATGTAGATAGAGTATACCTGTTTTGTTTGGACTTAGTGAAAGTTTTACCTTTTCACACCAGGCTTTGATTTTTTTTAAACATTTGGTAATATTATACTGAAGATCATAGATGTTTGAACTCCATACCACAAATGTCACATCGTCCGCGAAAGCAATTACTCTAGCAAAACTTTCGTTAAAAGATAAGTTGAAATCATTAAGTAATATATTCCAAAGAATAGGAGAAATAATACCACCCTGGGGACATCCCTTATTTATCTTTTTTATACACTTTACATTAGTATATTTAAACTCTACACTCCGGTCTTCAAAGTAAGAATAAATTATTTTTATAAGTACCGCTGGAAAATTTGCCTTGTCCAATTGTTGGAGAATTGCCGGATGCCATGCGTTGTCGAAAGCTCCGCTGATGTCCACTGTTACTATTGCCGTATTTTCTGTTTCTCTTTTCAGAAGACTTAATTTAGTTATTTCTTGTAAAGCAGAGATTGTTGATTTTTCTTGTGTAAATCCATGTTGAGCAGGATGCATAACATTATTACTATTAATATGATTTAAAAGTTCAATATGAATTAGACTTTCAAAAATTTTACCTATATTAGAAGACAAGCTTATAGGGCGGTAGGCTTTCGGATCTTTATAATTTTCTTTATTAGGTTTTTTTATAATCATTACTGCTGACTTTCTCCAGGCCTCCGGATAATAATTAAGTCCAATACAAGCATTGAACAATTTTGTTAACACAGGAGATATATGATGAACTGCCGTTTTGATCATCTGATTGCTTATATGATCTATTCCTGGAGCCTTGCCATTTTTAAGTTTTTTAATTATTGAACAGATTTGAATATTATCAAAATAAATGATTTTATCATTAGAAAAAGTATAACTCTTGTCTCTGATTAATTTATGATAGTTTGTGTCAGAAGATTGACAGTCATTCGGAAATAGAGAAGATAAAAGATTTTTCATTTCTGATTCAAGCACATCTTGAGATACATCTAGAATTGGTAAATCAAAAGACCTAGGAGAAATTTTTTGTTTAAAAGTTTTGTAAGTATTACCAAAAGGAGATGTATTTTCAACTTCCTCCAGGAATACCCTCCAGCTTACATTTCTTGTTTTTTCAATAATATTCATATACTTATTTCGTATTTCTTTATACATTTTTTCATCAACTAGCTGTCTATTAGTCCGTTTACCCCGATAATATAGATTTCGAACATATTTAAAATGATTTTTAAAAAGTTCCAGTTCATCCGTCCACCAATTAAATAGATTATTATTTAAATATTTTGGTTTTAATCGTAGAGATGCATATGCAGCTTCAATTAATATGTCAGTTATGAGAGAAACTACACAGTTTATATCGTTTATATTTACTATTTTACCTAATTTCATCATTGCCTCATTTATCCTAGACACATTGATTGCCTGCTCATATTTTTGCCAATTGGCTCTTTTTTCTTGAAAATACCATGTAGAATTATTTTCATGTAATAAACTTTCTGTTTCCAGACTAATGTCGAATGAGATTGCGTGATGATCTGTGATTTGCGAAATATTTAACGTTTTCCATTCATTAACAAGTACATGAGCATGACTATTAGTAATAGTAAGATCTATTATACTTAATCCTCGACATGTTTTGTTTCGATTGTTATGTGTGAGCATATTGTGAAAATTAATTATAGGTTGAAGTCTTCTACCGTTTTGATTAATAATATTATCAAACCACATCTGACTTCGAGCGTTAAAATCTCCAGCTAAAATCAATGGATTTGTGTTAAAATCTTTAATTAATTTATCAAGGAATTGAACATGACAGGTATCCATTTTATTAGGGTGTATATAAATATTTTAAAGAATAATTTGCCGTTTAGTAGTTTGTACTGATATAGTGGTTGCAAATGAATTTGAAAACTCTTTAATTAATTTACATGATAAGAAAGGGTTTGTAACGATTGTTGCGGTATATATTGGAACTCCCGGTATATTTGCATAATATATTTTTGAACGCATATTAAAGATTACTTCATTATTTATACTATATATGGTTCTTGAACTATAATCATATCATATTTTTCTTTAGAAATAAATTCCCTTATTTCATTATTAACCAAATTGCTTTTCCGCGTGTTTTGTTGTAGAATTTTTAATTTGAACATTGACCAAAAAAAAAAAACAAGAATAAGTCTATTCTAATCCAAAGTAACAATATCATGATCTAAATCTGCATAACATATTCTTTGTATCTCATATTTCATTTGTTGAAGGAACACAGGACATAATTTGTCATTAGAACGATGATTATTGCTATTCCTATATTTAGGATGTGTAGAGCAATTTATGCACTTGGGCAAGGATTGACAGTTAACATGTTGGTCATTGTCTCCGCAATTTTTACATTTTATGATGTTACATGAATTTTTACTATGACCATAACTAAAACAGTTTTGACATTGACGTACAAGCACCTTATCCTTCATATATGTAACCTGTATGTCTGTATATATACGTTGTAATTTCTTCATAATTTGGTATGTTGCCGGGGAAATGCGGAGAACAACATCCTGTACATCAGTATTTGATCTCATAGCGAACAGAACCTTTATCTTCTTCTCTCGACCTTCTAACTCTGGGTTCATATTGCATAAAATCGAAGGCAATTCCTTAATATCTGTAGATTTAGTAATTGACTTAAGAACAATTGTAGGATCTAGTGGTTTTGGTGCATAAATTAATGCTTTTTGATTTACCTCATCAATCTTTTTAAACTCTTCAATCAATGTATTCAAATTTTCACCTGAATCAACTTTAAGTATTACGCCAGATTTTGATTTTATTATTTTATTTATTTTGACTTTAGATCTATCATTTCTCATCTTTTTAATACCATTATTTACTTCGCCTAATACTTCAGCCGGGGAAACATTTAACTTGGATTTAAATATTATTGTTTTATCCGTTACGTTTTGATTTTGCATAACTATTTTATCGTCTTCACTAGTAACTCTCGTAGCTTGAGCATATGACCTATTATAAAATTGACTTGAAGGAGATATTTTTTTTATTGATTCGTCCAGATTTCCAAGTCTATCACAGATAGAGCCATTGATTACAGCGATATCTCCCATTGATAAAAATGTTTTAGCCGTTCTAAAGCCCTACGGGATTGAGAATGGAACGTTACGTTAGAATTTGAAAGTGATTTTTATATATATATATAGATAATATAGCCCTTCATTGTAATCATTGATTACAATCACAGCAATAATAAATGTCAGTGAACTCGTTTATATGTATTGTTTTTTGTTTTCGAGATATTCTAATAGAACGTTCTCACATTTTCTGTAAAATATTTATATATGCACAAACACAGAATATAATCACTAAGTCTTAATTTCGCTATAATTATTGTTATAAATATTATTCTAAAATAATTCGCCAGAAATCGTCCTGGTAGTATACTAAACAACTTCCCAAAGTTTCATGGCAAACATCTAAAATAAAATAATACTTTTAATACTTTGCTACAATATTAAAAAGAGGGGGCTTAGGTGTTTAAAATGTAAAATGTGCTCTAAATAGTATTACATAGAGCCTTCATAACAAACATATTTAAAATAAACCAATTAAAATATAATAATGCTGTAAAAAAAGACTTTGCTACAATAATATTGTAGCGTAGAAATCAAGCCTTGAAATATCCTAAGATGTAAAAGTATTTATTGATGACGTCACGGCGACAAGTCGACAATTATTAACAAGTCAGCAAAAACTATTTACCGCTAGAGAATCTTGAGCAAGCAAGCAAAGAGATATTTTGATAATTATTTTACATAAAAGATTAATATATATTTATATAATCTGTTGAATAGTTTCATTGAATAATTTAATTAATAAATTATTTCTTCGTCACATAGCCTCCTCCTATAAAGAGCATCGACCCGATGCTCAGAAGGAGACTTACATCCTCAGTCTCAAGGCTCGAGAACGGGTGATAGGGCCTGAGATCTCTACGCGGGTCTGTGGTTGTTGTGTTCGTTCAGTGGGGATGTCTTCTTCCTGGAAGTTTGTCGAGTCATCTTCTGGGTCCTCTTCTAGGTGGTCCTCCTGGACCTCTGGGTTTAAATATGGTTTCATCCTACAAATGTGAACTAAATCTTTTGTTTTACGACGACCTTGCTGGTTTCCGAATGTTTCAACTTCATAGGTCACATCAGATAATTTTCGGGTTACTTTGTATGGGCCGAAGTAATGTCTCATTAGTTTTTCCTAACAGGAACGGCGAGGCGACTGGCTGGGTCTTCTCTCAGGAGACTAATGTTGTCCTTTTCGGCCAGTGTAAGGAGAGGGGCTTCGGTAGCGGCGTATATTTTCTCTTGGCAGGTCGTCGTTGGGCTCTTGGCTGCTCCGAGAATTATAGAATGTTCTAGGCTCTTGCCTATATCTCTGTTTGTAATTCCAAGTTTGTTCTCCTTCATATTTTCTCCTCCTGTCACGGCAGTAGCACACGACGTGGCCAGGGCGTCCGCAGTGGAAACAGATTGGCTTACCTTCAGTGGTTCGCCATTCGTTGGTATCGCGTCTTCCGTTTACTTGTTTCGGCTGCTGCGGTCTAGGTTGAAAATTTCTGGGTTGGAACTCGTACCTAGGGCTTGGTAATGGTCTTTGCGCTCTATTTTGAGGGAAACTTCTAGAAATTGGCGCAATGGTTTTTTCAATTTCTTGCTGCACCATATGTTTAATTGCAGAAATTTCTGGTTCTTCTCGAGGAGAGGCTAATGCTCGCTCTACCTCCTCACGAACCATTTGCCTAATCATAGATGACAGATCTGCCCTGTCATCATGATCACGGAGAGACGCCACATTTGGTAGGCGCTCGTATCTGGTTGGGGTAACTCGCCTACAACGGAGCGCCTCAACACGGCGACATTCTGTAATAAATTGCTCGGTGCTCTGTACATCCCTCGGTAGGAGTGCTTGATAAAGCTCCTCAGCTATCCCCTTCATGAGGTGGGAGATTTTATCTTCCTCGCTCATTTGAGGATCAACCTCTTTGCACAAGCACAGGACATCCTGGATGTAAAATTCGGTACTTTCACCTTTTAATTGTGCCCGTGTTTTAAGTTTCTTCTCCGCTTGCAATTTTGAATTTTCTTTTTTTCCGAACACATTCTCTAATTGAGATGTGAATTCCTTCCAAGTCTGTATGCTTTCTTCGTTGTTCTCGAACCATTTGAGAGCAGTTCCAGACAGATAAAAATAAACTTTAGTAAGACAAAGGGTTTCGTCCCAATGGTTGTACTTTGCCACACGTGCATACCCTTTTAACCATTTTTGAAGATCTTCACCATCCTCCCCGGAGAAAATGAAAGGG
The DNA here is from genome assembly GCA_030710605.1 of Cordylochernes scorpioides. Classification (NCBI taxonomy): domain Eukaryota; kingdom Metazoa; phylum Arthropoda; class Arachnida; order Pseudoscorpiones; family Chernetidae; genus Cordylochernes; species Cordylochernes scorpioides. The sequence goes on from CP092866.1 coordinate 55,971,821, forward strand.
TTCCTTGGCAAATGTTGAACAACGTAGTTGCTTACCTGAGCACCTTCCTTCTTTACATTCATAGAAGTTTCTTCTGGTTCAACAGAATCAATTTTTCTTTTATTTCTTAATGGGTATCGGTCCAGTCTCTCCACCAGTTGTAGCGTAGAAATCAAGCCTTGAAATATCCTAAGATGTAAAAGTATTTATTGATGACGTCACGGCGACAAGTCGACAATTATTAACAAGTCAGCAAAAACTATTTACCGCTAGAGAATCTTGAGCAAGCAAGCAAAGAGATATTTTGATAATTACTTTACATAAAAGATTAATATATATTTATATAATCTGTTGAATAGTTTCATTGAATAATTTAATTAATAAATTATTTCTTCGTCACAATATAAAAGAAATGAAAATAAAAAAGACACCCACGCTGAGCCTCGAACCTAGGTTTGTTATAAATATTATTTAAAAATTGTTTATGTTGATTTTTATTTTAAAAAGCCTACATTTTAAATAAAATAATATTTTTAATAATTTGCTACAATAATATAAAAGAAATGAAAAAAAAAAACACCCACGCTGAGCCTCGAACCTAGGTTGCGGGGGTACGAAGCTGTGTACCTAACCTATAGGCTAAGCTTGACGTTACAAATAAGCTCATTCGAGGCTATTTCAGGCCATACGTCTGCCGCGAGGGGGCGCTGATTGCGAGTGAATTTACGTTTTATTGTAAATAAAAATGCAACGAAAGGTTATTTCTAAAGAGTAATTAGCCAGAAACCATCCCGGTAGTATACTAAACATCTTCCCAAAGTTTCATCACGATTGGTTGAGCGATGTAGAAGATTATCACTGACGAACGGACGGACGGACGGACGGATCAACGGACCAACAAACATCCATTTATATATATACAGATGACGGCGGCAGGAAGGGGGGTGGGGCCGTTCCCATTGGTCAGTTATCTTCATGCAGCGCCGCCACGCGGCCGCGTCCACGCTTCTCTCATCATTCCCCCACTGAAGCGCTGGACTGGAGAACAGTTCATGAAGTCACAGGCGTTCTTGTGAGCCACTTTGCTCAGGGTCTTGGTGAAGACGTCGGCCAGGTTCTCCTTTGTAGGGATGTAGACAATCTTGATCTCTCCGCTAATTATTCTTTCTCTGACGTGATGGTATCTTATGTCAATGTGTTTGGATCTGTTGTTCTCCACATTATTTTTGGAAAAATCTATAGCGGATCTATTATCGCAATGAATTATCAAGGTAAAGGCAAAATTCGATAAGAACTTTAATTCTTTCAAGATGGTAGCGATCCAAACTGCTTCCTTAGTGGTCTGGGATAGCGCTAAATATTCTGCCTCCATTGTGGAAAGTGAGACACACTTCTGTTTGCTAGTCTTCCATATGACTAAGGAATGTCCTATAGTGATAGCGGTCCCACTATTGGACCGTCTGTCATCGATGTCGCTAGCCCAATCTGCATCACTGTATGCACAAACATCATTGGAATCAGTCCGGCGATAAACGAGAGACAGTTTTATGCTGCCGTGTAAATATCTTAAGACGTGTTTGGCAGCTTGCCAATGTCGACGTCCAGGGTTGCTGGCGAATTGAGCTAATCTCGTAACAGAAAACATTAAATCTGGCCTAGTACAATTCGCAAGATAAAGGAGCGACCCGATTAGTTCCCTATATGGAATAGCTTTCATCCTCTCTTTCTCTTCTTCATCTGTGGGGCAATCTCCTTTTGAGATTGGAAAACTAATGTCTAACGGTGTGGATACCGGTCGACATTCGATCATGTTGAATTTTTGTAAGATTGATTTAACATACGTACTTTGAGATAGTACTACAGTCTCCTCATCTGGATAGTAAATCTGAACTCCCAAGAAATTCCTGATCGCTCCAAAATTTTTAACTCGGAACCTTTCATTAATTTTCTGTTCTATATTCCGCAAAATCTCTTCACTCTCACCAAATAAAGCCAAGTCATCTACATACACGGCAATAATTGCCTTATCCAGATAAGTATAAATACAATTACAGGATTCTAGTCGTGTAAATTCCATCTCTTGTAAAGCATGATCGAGTGTTAAATTCCAATTCCGCCCTGATTGTCGCAGGCCGTAAATAGGTCGAAGCAGTTTGTAAACCTCGTTATCTTTTCTCTCGACCCCTTCTGGCAAAAGCATGTATATTTCTTCTTCTAAGTCGCCATATAGATAAGCGTTATCTACGTCGAGATGTCTATTGTACCATTTCATGTTCAAACTTAACGTTATCAAAACTCTTATTACAGCTAAGCTAATAACGGGTGCTTAAGTTTCCTGAAAATCGATTCCTTGTTTCTGTGAGAAACCTCTAGCTACTAAACGTTCTTTGAAACGCTCTACATTTCCGCTCTCATTTGTCTTCACTTTATACACCTATCTGCTGCTACTCGGTTTCTTTCCCGGCGGTAATGTTGATAACTCCCAAGTGCCTCGTTCCTGAAGCACTCTAAGCTAATCTTCCATTGCTTTTCTCCAATACATTGCTTCGGGAGATTGGACTGCCTCTTCAAAACTTTGCGGCTCGGTAACATCTAAAAAAATTAACTCTACTCTTGGTTTACCTTTTCTCCCATATGGATTTCGAACAATGTTTTTGGAGGTGGAGTGTTGTGGTAGAGTGTCCTCTAAGCCCACTGAATCCAAATTACTCAGTAATTCATTCTCTAGGTCGTTATCATAATTAGTCTCAGGTTCTAGCCAAACGTGGTTGTACCTTTCCGGTTCTGTCTCTTCGACTATTTTGGTCCACTCTAGTCCAATTTTAGACTCATCGAATCTAACATGTTTTGTTTCAATCACCTTTTGTGATTCTGGGCACCAGAGACGGTATCCACGTGTTTGAGTGGAGTATCCTACCAGAATACATCTACATGCCCGATGATCTAATTTTCGCCTTCTTTCTCTTGGTATATGGCTATATGCCAAACATCCAAATGCTTTTAGGTGTCTTACACTAGGATTTCTTTCTAACCAAAGTCCATCAGGTACTTTGTCTTTTAGAGCACTATTATAACATTTTTTTAATGTAAGCAGCTGTGTTTACCGCCTCTGCCCAAAATCTTTGGGGGAGATTAGCGCTATGTTAACAAGCGCGTGCCATATCTAAAAGTGTTCGATTTACACGTTCTGCCACACCGTTCATTTGCGGAGAATACACGTTCGTGCGTTCATGCTTTATCCCTAGTTTTTGTAATTTGTCTTGGAATTCTATATTGCAAAACTCAAGTCCATTATCCGATCGTAACACTTTAATTTTATTACCAGTTTGTCTCTCTACAGTGGCTCTATAGATATCGAAATGTTTTAATACTTCATCTTTGTTTTTCAGAAAGTACACAGTAAACCTTCTTGAGAAATAATCAACAAAAGATAGAAAGTATCTATTGCCTCCGGTTGATTTTACCGGCATTGGACCGCAAATATCTGTGTGGATAAGCTCCAAGGTCCGTTTTTGATCTAATATTGCCTAGGTTTTTATGTGACGCTTTAGTGGATTTAGCGATACAACAATCGTCGCATAGGCCTTTGTCTCTAGAGGAAATTTCTAAGCCTATTACCAGCTCCTCCCGCGCCATCTTTTCAATGGCGTTACTGTCAATATGGCATAACCTTTGATGCCACGTTCTCAAGGAATTGTTCTGAAAATGGTCCCTTTCACTATTAAATGCTGTTTTACTGGAGTTTAAGGTCTTACCTTTCACAATGTAGAGGCCATTTACATTTGTCGCTTCCGCTATAATCCTGTTTTCTGGGTTGAAAACGCGAGCTACCATATTACGAAAGGTCACACGGTTGCCGTTTTCTTCTATCTTGGAGACTGACAGCAGATTCCTTCGCACATTTGGGACGTACAGCACATTGTTTAGCTTTATTTCGATGCACTCATTATGGATAGACGTCTGGAGAAATATGTGTCCATATCCTTTGGCCTCAGTTGTCCCACTCGCAGTCATGATAGGATCAGATGACACCTCCCGAAGGTCAACGAACCAGTCTTTGTTTCTGCATACATGGTTGGTTGCTCCGCTGTCCAGGAGCCACGAATCCTGAGTGCAGCCAGGAAGTTATCTGATTTGTTTACCTTCCTCTGATAATGCTGATTATCGCGGTTTCTAGTAGTTGTTTGCCTCATTCCTCGGCAGTTGGTGGCGATGTGACAGATCTTCCCGCATCGGTAGCATTTTCTTCGACTGTCGGTGCTGCTGTTATTTTGATGCTGGTTCACCTGTAGCACCTCCTTGGATAAATCCTCTTTTCTGGTTGTTCTTCTCTCGTGTTCCGTTAGCAGGACCTGCCTTACCTTGGATGACGTGAACTCATCATCCGTCATGTTGCCAAAGTTCATTATAATCCCATCATAAGAGTCTGGTAGTCCAGCTAGCATAGAGTATGCCAGATCTTCATCCTTTACTTCACATCCCGCTTCTCTGAGATGATCACTGCAGGTCTTTAATCTTGATAGGTAATTTATCATATTTTCTTCTTCGATGAACTTGATGTTCACGAATTGTTTCTTGATTTGAATAATTCGCGCCCTTGATTTCGGTTCAAATATTTGTTCCAGGGTCGTCCAGGCTTCACTTGCAGTCTTACAGTCGATAACGTGTATTTGTTGCTCTGTAGAAATTGATAGAGCAATCGTTGCCAGTGCCTTTTCTTGTTTAATTTTTGTCTTCTCATATTTTCTTTGATCCTCATCAGCGTCGATCGTTTCTTCGTTAATTACACATTCCCATAATCCTCTTTCGATCAGAAGCATCTTCATGTTAAATTTCCATGATCGATAATTGCTGCCGGTGAGCTTCTCGACGTTCAGGGCAAGCGCTTGGGAAGACGACGCCATCTTGGTTTTCACTTACTTTTCGTTCTTTTTATGAAGCTAACCATGCTCTGCTACCATGTTATGGGTCGGTGATGCAAAAGAACAGGCAAATAAGTGATTTTATAAATATGATATTATTATTAGATATAAGGATATATATGATGACACAAGAATAGCAACCGCACACAGCAGTTGAACAAAATGCAGGCTAAGAGCTATATACAAGATGTCGGCGGCAGGAAGGGGGTGGGGCAGTTCCCATTGGTCAGTTATCTTCATGCAGCGCCGCCACGCGGCCGCGTCCACGCTTCTCTCATCAAGTGTGAAACAAACTAATATTTATGCTCAAATGGTCATTGATACTAAAAATATTCCAATAATCCCAATATCTTGGTATAGAGAATGGACCTAGGTTAGAGGCACCAATAAGGTGACAACAGTTGCTGGACATAAAGTTCAAATCCTACTAATGTTTTTGTTGCTATGTCCAATGAAGAGATGTCTCCATGCATCTCTATCACAGCATTCGCAATGTCCTCTATCTTGGGTGTTTAAAACTGCTGCTCTGGATCCATGCCAATTTTCTGCAAGGTTGCGGCCATTGCTGGGCATGAGAATATATGGATAGGTGTTATTTCCACACCAAGACAGTTGTTGTATGTCCTGTAGGTTCTTGTGCCATTAGTATATATTGTCATTCCTTTATAGTATTTCGTTCTGAGTCTTGTTATTGTTTTTATAAAATTCTCTTAATGGCTTAAGTGTATAATCAAGCCATGGGAGTTGTCGATACGTCCTACTAAATTGCATTATATTGATAAAAGAAAGTCCATGAAGTGGGGCGGAGAAAGTTTCAGCATGAGAACTATGGTCAATTCTATCATCCTCCATGAGAAGCACAAGAAACACCTATAGAATGTCTTCCACATTTCCATCATTGAGAGCTTAATTAGAATTATGATGGAATACCTCATCAGCACGACCAGACCTTCTAAAAAATGGAATCTCACAACACGCGGGGGGTATTCTAGGTTACGGAGCAAGAAATTGTGTAGTTTGTTCCCTCCAGAGAGAGAAAGAGATATTAGTACAACATTTGTAACAAAGATACCAACATAGGTGTCTGCTGGAATATGCATTTAATAATATAGTGGGTGAACCTAGAATTTTTCTTTAAAAAAACAAAATTAATCTAATATATTTTGAACGAATGCGTTTTTTTTTTCTATTTCCATAATTGAAAATTCATTTTGAAAAATGAATTTATTATTTTATACCACAGACATTTTTTTTCAAACAATTAAGAGCCTATTTAATATACACTCGTGAACAAAAGGAAGTGGAAATTCTTTAACATCGCCAGTTGTCTCCCTTTTTTTTTTTTTAGGAGACAGAGGCAATTTTTTTCCTAATTGGTTACCTCGTGTGTCTTCAATAAAGGTCACTGTGTATCAAATAGCTTTCAGAGTTATTGTCTGAATCCCGATATACATGCTAAAAGGTACAACTTCCTTAAATTTTGTCCATGAGTGGATCGGTAGCAAAGAAATAATCATTAGAATATGAAATTATATAAAACATATGGGGTTAAAAAGCGACTCGCGACTTTGACATCTTTAAAAATGTTTATGGCTGCTGTAACCACGTGATGTAGCGGACGATGCTCCCGCACCAAACCACGTGAGGGTTAATGAAACACACGGGATGAGCAATCTTCCACTGAGATAACTTGAGAGACTAAACAATCTGATAGCACCATTTGAAAAGACAGTAGAGATCTCAAGGTAAACAACATCAAAATCTGGTGCCGGATGATTTTAACGTCGAGAAATGGAAGGGTATTATTGGTTTCTTTTTCAACTGTAAAGTGAAGATCAGGGTGATAATTGTTTAGATTGTAGAGGATGTCATCGGTTTTGGTGGTGGTGCAAATGCAAAAGATGTCATCGATGTACCTGCGCCAAAAGATTATATCTTGGGGGAAATTGGCGGTAATCCTTCGGTCTATTGCGCGCATAGACATCCGGCACCAACATGAATTGCACACCACCGTTTATTATAAACCATCCTTCCGTCCTAATTACGTTCAATACTCGTCCTTCTGTCCTATCAGTCACAAAATCAAAACAGTCATTGCTCTATCAAAACGAGTCCATACCCACTGCTCCCTCCAGAAGTACAAGAACCTTGAAACACAGAACATATTAGCTAACCTCAGGGACTGCGCATACCCGATATCCTTTATATTGCGACACTTTTATGACCCAACTAAAAAGACACAGTCTCCAATATACATATCTATTTGCAATATGCCGTATTCACCATTATCCTCCACAATAGCGAGATTCTTATTGAAATTTGGAATCAAAACCTACTTCACCTGCGCACCTACCTCTGGATCCCTTCTCAGAAACCAGATCATGAAACTCAATGAACCTCGCAGCACACCACGAAACGCTATTTACTCCATAGAATGTTTGAACTGCCCAAAAATCTACGTAGGCGAAACCGGGAGACATGTCAATATTATAATTCATGAACACAAAAGAAATATCGATAACTTAGACCATAGATCCTTAATAGTACAGCACATAAACAAACTGGCCATTCCTTCAACATTACATCACCGAAAATTCACTATTCCAATATTGCCAACAAACACCAAAGACTAATCATTGAATCCATCCTGTCAAGCAAATTCCAGAGCCTCAATAGAAAAATTGATTTACCTGAAATTTACAATGTAATATTCCCGGCAGCCACCAAACCCCCCTCTGTATCATGAACTCTGCGATTCAATGAATAATCTTTTATTTCCGATATTTCAATGGGCTAAACGGCCATCCTTTTCAAAGATCTCATCCCCTCTCGCGGCAAGCCTCGCATTACACTTGAGACACGGGCGTCTCACAAATGTATATATAGATTAGATCCGAAAACTTTAGTAGCTAATATAATTTTTCCTGTCGAAGGGCGGTAATGCCCGAAAGCTTGAAATAAATGTATTTGAAAGAGACTTATCCCTCAAGCTTATTGATTCGAACATAATATTAATGGATTGCCTATTAATCGACAAAGTATTTATTGGACCAGTTGAGAAAGTCAGACTGTACATTCATTGATGTAAATACCTCGTGGACAAATGGCTTAATTCTGTAAGGAAATGACCCATTGCGACCACTGCGGCCGGAATGACAACCAGAATTGTGACTTCTCCCCTGCTTCAACGGTCAAGATAATAAAACCATTTTCCATCCTGCCCAATAATACAAAGAGAAAGAGCAGGGTTAAAATCAAAGGTCAACTATAACTGAAGAGGCTAATAGAATTTTGCGGTACAATGCCAATTAATTTTCAATTTATTTGAAATTTCAAAACTGTGTGCCCCTATCTATTAATGTGATATTCTAACGAGAGAAAAGCTCTGATCTGATACTATTGCAAGAGAAGCCAATAAAAGAATGATATATGGCCGTAGTTTTTACCTCACTATAAGTGGATTTTCCAAACACACGTAGAAGAGGAACGTATAACGCTGCAATCGGAATTTTGAACTCCCTAAATTACTCAACAACCTCATAGACCATCTGATTGGAATACCTATGGCGAGAAGTAACATTAGAAACAGCTCGAAATATATTCATAAAATACCTCTAGAAAGGATTTACTTAAAGCTATTTAAAACATATTAGGATACCACGAAGTCGTTGTGTTAGGAATCAACATCAATGCCTATCATTCCCTGTGGGGAGATGAGAACGCGGGGATTTCATCTTAGCAAAGAATCGTATTGGTTACAATGTGAATAAAGATCCAACATGGTTCAAAGATCCAGAAATTCTCATAATTAGACAGATAGAAAATCATAGAATCCTAGTCTGTCTCAGACTACAAAACGCTCACCTTCGATATTGGGAAATGATACAGTCTCGTCCTTTAAACAAAAATAAATTCCTAATAGGAATTCAGACAAATTGTCCATTATTCGACAATATATTTATATCTAGGGCACCTAATGTTAACTGAATTCTCTGCAGATCAAACTCAATCTTCATCAAAAGACTGCCAACCAACTGCATGAAATCACAAATGTTGCTACAGATAATTCTATTCCAGAAGCCTAGTTAGAAGGCGAAAGACAAAGTGCCCAAAAGTTCAATAATATATATATATATTTAAAAATGCCTATTTTGGATCATAAAGTTTTTATTTCCGATATTTCGTGAGGCAACTCGCCAAACTTCCTCTGGGAACAAAATGGCTTTAGAGAAGCCCGCGTATCATTTCGCGAGTATATACAACCGCTATAAAATTTAAATATCTATAATCTACAATATGCATGCCTCTATGAATATAATAATTAATAATAATATAATATGTAAAACATTAATATATAGAGAATTAAGTAAATATATACATTTAAAATAAACGAATTGAAAATCAGCAATTTGCCATATATATACATATATACGTCTATAGTAGTGGGCTATGTGGTTTTAAATTGTAAGTATAGTTGAGGAATGTCTATTTTTCGGTTGATACTGTTTTTATCTTCTATTGAGCTCCAGCTTTCTAGAAAAAGTCTTGAATGTTTATCCTTGATATTTTGATATATTATTTCTGTTGAGTCGAAATTTGGTATGTGGTCCTGTTTCAGTGCGTGGTCTACTAAAAGGGAAAGAGGGCTATAGTTTTTAAGGGCTGTCCGGTGTTGATTGGTTCTTTCTTCCAGAGTTTTTCCTGTCTCTCCTATGTATGTAGCTGGGCAAGATAGGCACGGGATTCTGTAGATGAGGTTGGATTTTTGACTGTTGTTTGTGTTATGTTTGGTATCGGGATGGCGGAGAAGTGTTTTCAAGTTGGATGGTGTCTGGTATATGGTCTTGATGTTATATTTCTTGAGGGTTCTGCTGATTCTTTCAATGCCGTAGCTGTACGGAAGTGTGCAGTATAATTTATGAGATTGGCTATTGGAAGGAGGAATGAATGTTGATCTGTGGAATTGTCTTTTGATAAATTCTGTGGGATAACTATTGCTTTGTAGTTCATTCATTAGTATTGTTCTTTCTTGTTGTGACTTTTCTAGATTATTGGAGCAATGAGTAGATATTCTTTTTGAGAGGGTTTTTATAACAGATATTTTATGGTTAATAGGACCGAATGAGCTGAAATTTAAGTAACCACCTGTGTGAGTTTTCTTACGGTAAATGCCTGTTTTTATTTTAGAGCTGTTTCTGGTGAGAATTATATCTAAGAATGATAAAGAGTTTTTTTCTTCTATTTCATGTGTAAATGTGAGAAATGGTTTTATATTGTTCAATTACACATTTACACATGAAATAGAAGAAAAAAACTCTTTATCATTCTTAGATATAATTCTCACCAGAAACAGCTCTAAAATAGAAACAGGCATTTACCGTAAGAAAACTCACACAGGTGGTTACTTAAATTTCAGCTCATTCGGTCCTATTAACCATAAAATATATGTTATAAAAACCCTCTCAAAAAGAATATCTATTCATTGCTCCAATAATCTAGAAAAGTCACAACAAGAAAGAACAATACTAATGAATGAACTACAAAGCAATAGTTATCCCACAGAATTTATCAAAAGACAATTCCACAGATCAACATTCATCCCTCCTTCCAATAGCCAATCTCATAAATTATACTGCACACTTCCGTACAGCTACGGCATTGAAAGAATCAGCAGAACCCTCAAGAAATATAACATCAAGACCATATACCAGACACCATCCAACTTGAAAACACTTCTCCGCCATCCCGATACCAAACATAACACAAACAACAGTCAAAAATCCAACCTCATCTACAGAATCCCGTGCCGATCTTGCCCAGCTACATACATAGGAGAGACAGGAAAAACTCTGGAAGAAAGAACCAATCAACACCGGACAGCCCTTAAAAACTATAGCCCTCTTTCCCTTTTAGTAGACCACGCACTGAAACAGGACCACATACCAAATTTCGACTCAACAGAAATAATATATCAAAATATCAAGGATAAATATTCAAGACTTTTTCTAGAAAGCTGGAGCTCAATAGAAGATAAAAACAGTATTAACCGAAAAATAGACATTCCTCAACTATACTTACAATTTAAAACCACATAGCCCACTACTATACACGTATATATGTATATATATGGCAAATTGCTGATTTTCAATTCGTTTATTTTAAATGTATATATTTACTTAATTCTCTATATATTAATGTTTTACATATTATATTATTTTTAATTATTATATTCATAGAGGCATGCATATTGTAGATTATAGATATTTAAATTTTATAGCGGTTGTATATACTCGCGAAATGATACGCGAGCTTCTCTAAAGCCATTTTGTTCCCAGAGGAAGTTTGGCGAGTTGCCTCACGAAATATCGGAAATAAAAACTTTATGATCCAAAATAGGCATTTTTAAATATTGTAATATATGGATTGCTCTATTTTCAAGCATATATATATATATATAGAGAGAGAAAAAACAAAAATATCTGAATGATGGTCGGACATGGGTAACTTGCTTTAAAGAATCAGTACAAATTTTATATTAGGTCACTTTTCAAAATCCTTTTACTGAGCATGACATGACTCGTTAAAACCATTGTTATTGGCGAAGTAAATATAGAAAGAGTCTTTCTGAAATATGAACATCATTATATCATTCTCAGGTTGGGGTATATATTGCGGTGATCATGATAATAAACTTACTCACATCAGCTTTATTCCTTGATCATCTTGGATGCTCGCTTTACTGGCGGACTGAGCTCAGGGAACCCGGGATTTCTTCTTATATTCGGTCTCTTTACGCGATTATTTTTACCTAGGCACAATAACATGACTCATTAAAAAACATCGTTATTATCGAATATTAAAATAGGTAAAGAAAAATTCTGAAATGTGAACATCATGGTATCATTCTCAAAAGACAGTTAGAGATACATTTTGCGATGATCATAATGATAAACTTACTCTTCAGCTTTATTCTTCGATCATTTTTAAAGTTGCATTACGGGCAAACTGCGCTCCAGGAGAGAGAACTCACGGTTCACTTTATATTTGATTGGTTTATTTAAATTCTTCTTCCTGGACACAATGAGACTCGTTAAATTCATTGTAATTTGTCAAGAAAGCTGGCATATACATCATATTCAAGAGATAGATTAAATTTGTGCAAGATAATAACTAAGAACTTACGCCTTATCTATGGATTTCTGGAGTTATAGGCTTTATGATCCATAGTTATCTCAATATAGTCGCTCTATTTTCCAAGATTCTTCTTCCTGGACATCAGACAAATCATCTTAAATTCATTCCGATCACACAAGTTAATAGAGGAAGAGACCTTATAAAATAACATATTTAAGAGACATGTTATATAGACCCAAATTGTATAAGAACTGTGAACTTACCCATTATTTTCAGATTTATAAACTGATTAATTTCTGATGCTCTTCTTACAAGCATTTGGCACTCAAATAAGAAGAATCCGAATCTTCACTTTCGGCTTAGTCCCCCAAGATTCTCTTCTTCCTGGACATCACGTGACTCGTTAAAATTATTGCCATCGGTCAAGTAAATACATAGAGACTTTCTTAATTATTAAAATCATAATATTATTCTCAAGAGATGGGTTGGAGATTCATTTTGTGTAAGAACTGTCAACTTACCCCTTTATTCTCAGCTCCATATACTGATTATTTTGAGCTGCTTTGCTTTACTGGCGTACTGAGCTCCAGGAACCAGGTTTTTCTCTTTATACACGTTTGGTCCACCAAGATTATTCTTTCTGGACACCACGAGAGACTCGTTAAAATCATTGTAAAAGGCGTAGTAAATATAGTTCTTTTAAAAAATAGACACTTCGGCCAGTAAAGGTTTTAATTTTCTCAACGTTTCAACAAAATTATTTTGTCTTCGTCAGTGAAAATAAATTAAAATAAAGCATTTGTCAAGGCGTTATAAATATTTTGTGGTAAATATAGTTCTTAAAAATGAAAATTAGACTTTTATCAAATTGAGTGAAGCCCGAAAATGTGCATACCTGCTCAATCCCGATGTCAATATTCAGACGTCAGGAAGTTATTTAATCATAAATATTGAAACAGATAAATAAATGAGATCAGTTATCTCCTCATCAGCAATCAATTTGATATTTTTTATTGAAAACAAAAGTTGATGGATTCATCATAATTTGGATTAACTTGAGCCAATTAGTTATCAAGCTTCAATGTTTCACTACATTTTTTCGTTTTTTTACTAATTATATGAAAAGCTACTCAAGCTGATTTTAGTTTAGTCATAGAAATCTAATTGTTCGATCTATACGTGAATTATTTTTTATTTTTAGTTTATACTTTGATAGGGCTGTTTCCCCAAAATAGTTCGTGAGATCAGGTCAAATGCTATAGAACTGGACTAAGGGCCACGCCATTGGTTAAGAGATCGCGAAAAAATGAATAGTAGTATTATATATAGACTAATTTTTATATGATCTGTGACAGGACTATAGGATTGTGGACTTAAATGTCATTAATCTATACTCGGGGCTATTTTAAATAACCTAGAATAGCTGGGGTTGAAAGGGAGGAGAATCAGAGTTGGGATCTAGACCCTGATATCATGTCTCGAACCGTCAGATTTTCACAGCTGCTTTTGAGCTGTACTACTGACCGCTTCAATAGGACAAGTACCTCGAGACTGAACCCCGTACATGTTTACCTTTTCTTGATTAATTAAGAATGAGTATTTGGCCAATTCTGGAATATTATTTTTCAAATCAACGATTAGATTACATTTATTCTGACAGATGGGGCAAGCCATCACCAACTTTTAGTTGCACGATAATTTTCGTAATTATAAATAAACTTCAAGAATTCATAACTATGTTCAACCCAACTTCTATAACGTTCAATTTTTTACAGGACATGGTGACTTAAACACATATTTGTTTAGAATTGGCAAAATTGGTTCACCTGCATGCACTTGTGGAAACGAAAAACAAACCCCTGAACACCTTCTGATAAACTGTCCATTAACTTCTGATCTAAGGGAAGGAAACCAACTTTACCTGACTAATACAAAACAAGTTGCTTGCAATAAAGACCAATACATTAAGTTTAATAGATTCTGCAGGAATTATATTTCAAGGCGAAAGTGTTGACTGTACATATTTCAAGCTACTATTTCTAATTGCCATATGCAAAATTTGACATTGAACGTTTAATTATCATGATTCCTTATGTTCAATTGTGTTAATTGTATATAATTTAAAATATACACGCAATTATCCTAATTGTGGATATGGCGTGTCTCTCCCAACTGTTAAATAAAATAATAAAAATAATTATAAATATTGTAAACGGATATTATGAGCTTCTTTGAGATGGGTTCGCTAAACGATTCCAAGTGCTATTGGCCTAGATTCTTGAAAGGTTTATGGTTCAATGTATTATGTGCTAAACTTCTCACACATCAAACAAATACGAGTAAACCCAAGCCTGTACTCGGTCAAAAATACATCTGGAAACATAAACCTAAGCAACTCTAGCATCGGCATTCATGACAATAATAAATTGAAAAGCCGGAAAACATCTAAAGCATGCAAAATAGCTCTCAGTCGCGAGAAAGACTTGAATACAAAGCTCCAAAAGGTTTTTACAAATCAATTTGGATATAAGAGGAACGAGATAAGCTATTTTGAGTCGTCACTTGGTTGTTGTGAAATGTAACAACAAATAAAACAACTGTGAAAAAGCGTTCGATGACAGAAATATAGTTACCAAAGAATAAGATACTGCCAACTATATGAAAATCAGACAACCTTGATGAACAGAAAAGATATTAAAATAAATAAAGACACGCGTGAGTGACAGTGATATGAACTATCCTCACTACATTTCATCATCTATATTGAAAATGTCACAAAAAAATTACATAATGGAATTAAAATGAAGGAACAACCTTACATATACATTAGGTTGGCAGGTGATATTTCTCTTTGGAAGAAGGCTTTTATAAGTTTGAGAAAGCGAACCTCAGTTCCATCATTGCCGGCCTAATCACATCAGGTGGAAACGGTCAAGGAGACTTCACGTCAAGAATAGTCAAAGTTAAATGACATTCTCAACAAGGAGGAAAACAACAACAACAAAGCCTTTATTTAGGGCCTCTCGCCCTATACAGGATTCGCCAGTTCACAAGGGATGGGAAGAACACTGTGTGGACTTTTTCCGGGATATAATCCTGTGGAATCCAAATAACGCCACCGTAATATATACCTATTCTTTGATATTTCATTAATTAGTGCCGGAAATGAAGGACAAAGTTGCCTCGTTTTATCATTTAGTTTTCGTCTTTCCTCAGACAGAGCAGCACAATAAAATAAGTAGTGCAACATCTCAATTGTTATTCCTGATCCACAGAAAGTGCATTTCAGGTCTTCACCCCTCATTAAAATCAGATGGTATTCTCTGAAAAAGATTGAAAGGGTTCTAAATTGTGCGATTAATCTGATGACAGGAAAAGGGAGTTCACTTAAGAAATATTCTTCGGTGGTAAACGTTGTATATATGTCTCTATAGTGAGAATATAACTTTGATTGGGTTATTCTTGTTAAGTCATTTTGTATTGTTTGCTCTATCGCAGTTATTAATATTCCTGGGATCTTATTCCTTAGTGAATCAGTATAATTACAATAAGTAAGCCACGAGGATCCGTTATTATTGAGTAAATTGCTTAATTGTTTTATAAACCCGATGGGCGCACCTGTATCACAGGATATTTGCCTCATTCTATTTAAACATATTCGAGGCAATCTATTTGTATCCATACTCAGCACCCTCAGCCAGTATTTCAAGGTCAATTTCAGAGCTGTTATTATTAATGAGACGCGGCCTGTTTCTGGTCTTATTATGTATTCTGGTGTATATCTGGGCAAATTCAAGAACCTACGAATAAATATCTCTTGTATATGATCCAATAAATCTGGAGCAGCATACATCAAAACAGTCATCACAATAGAATCAAACAGTTTATTTGCAGAGTTTAATGAATTAATTTTTTATTTTGCTAATATTGGGGTTGTAGCATTTATTGCCGCAAGTGATTTTCCTTTGAAAAAGTTTGCGGCTTGAGTGGTTTTAGTTGTACTGACCAGAGGGTATCCTTGTTACCATCAGAGGTTTACCATTCCAGTACCATCTATCTTCTCTTGAGGGTTTACCACCATTGCGAATACCACAACCTTCGATTTGGACTCGTTCAGTGTCATATAGGTCTCACCAAGATATTCTTTCAATATGTTAATATTTTTGTGGAGGTTTATCCTCGACTCCCCTATAATAGCAATATCATCTGCATACATCAGCAGGTGAACGTCACCAAATTCCAGCAGGTATACACTCGTCAGATCTGAGTTGTCATACATTTTAATCAGGTCCGTCATGAATAATATAAAAATTAATGGAGATAGTGGCTCTCCTTGTAAAACGCCCGAATGTATCTTGATATTTTCTGTAATTGATCCCCTCCATCTGACTGCCACAGTCGCCTGTTCGTAGTAATTTCTAATTGCGTGTATGAATTGATGGCTTACGCCCAGATTGGTTAATTTCTTCCAAAGTAATGAGTGAGAAACTGTATCAAATGTTTTTCTCAAATCAACAAAAAATACATATAATTTTCCTCTCTTTTTCCTCAGTGATAGTTGTATTAGAGTGGTCAATGTGAATATCAGATCCACACACGATCGACCCCTTCGGAAACCGCCTGATTTTCTGGAATGACGTTTCTTCTTTCTACCTATTAATTCAGTCTTGATCTTAGTATTGTCGTAAAAAGTTTCGATAAATTGCTTATCAGTGCTATACCACGATAATTTAAGGGTTGTCTTTTTCACCGCTTTTAAAGATTTGATGTATGATCGATTTAGTCTATATTGTAGGATAGTGTCCCATTATCAGAGCTCTATTATAAAATTGTTCTGAAAAACCCATGTATGAGTCTGGGAGTACTTTTATTATTTAATTGGGGATGTCATCAGGTCCACTTGCCTTGTTATTTTCACATCTCTGATTGCCCTGCCTATCTCTTCAGAATTTATCTCTGGAAAAAGTATTGGATCACACGGCGAAATCCTCACTTCTATATTACAAATCTTCTCTTTTTTCTCAATACTCATTAATTCTCAATAAAAATCGTGCCATTCCTGTACAGTAATTTCTCCTTGAATTTTTGTTGCTCTTTCAAATAACGCAATGGTCTTCCAAAAGGACTTTGAATCTTTTATTTATCCCCTATTTACTTATCCCCTATTTTTAGATTAGGCGTTTTATGGGATTCATTATATCTTTTTACCAATTTAAAATGTAATTTTTCGGTATTTTCAGTTGCAATTTTCCTAGCCTCTTCTATGGGTGGATATGCTATTGTTAATTTATTGATATATGATGGCGTTATGCCAAAAAGTAAATGAACGGGAGGCATTTTAGTTATGGAATGAGGAATACTCCGATATTCTTCTAAGGCCTTTTGTAATAATTTGGGCCATGGTATTCTGGGATTTTGTTGATGGTGAAGTCTAAGCTTTGAGATAATTGTCGCATTCGCCCTCTCTACAAGCCCATTACACTGTGGGTGCGAAGGGGATGTCATCACGTGTTTTATGCCCTTTTCTTGTATAAATTTGTTAAACCTTTGGGACACAAATGAGGGGTGCCTTTCAGTAATGATAATTTTTGGTTTACCTACATTTAATAACTGATTTATTATATTGATGTACGTTGCTATAGACGTACTCTTAGAAGGATAAGCCCAGATGTATCTTGAGTGATGATCAACTATCACATGAAGACAATTCTTGGTACTGTTATAATCCCCTAATCCTAAAATACTGTCAAGGGCAACTACATCAAATGGTTTCTCAGCTAGTGGTAAATTACCCATGAGTCCATACGAAGGTGTAGTTGGCTTCTTTACAGACTGACATATTTTACATTTCAAAATATAATTTTTTATTTGTCCTATCATTCCTTTGAAATAATATTGAGTTGAGATAACTCTAACCATTGAACTTATGCCTGGGTGTCCTAAACTTTCGTGAGCCCTGCTTATCAATTGTTGTTGTAAGGAGGGTGGTACTATAACCCTATCTCTATTTTTTAGCCTAATATAAGTAATACCGTTTTTAATGAAATATAGTTTAGATGAAGGCTTAAGTAATGATTTTTGTTCTTGTTCTATATTTTGAACAGTTAAGAAGCAGGTATATGGCAGTCGAGACAACATGTCGGCTTCATGATTCTCACATCCCTTATTATATTTAAATTCCAAATCATATTCTGATAATTTTAGCGCCCATCGGAATAATCTATATACCGTTAGTATGTTTGAAATTATTTAACCAAATTAATGCCTTATGGTCGGTATGAACTATCACATGTTGGCCTGAAATATAGGGATGATATCTTTTACATGTTTCTATTATCGCCAATAATTCAAGTTCTGTTATTGTATACTTGGATTCTGCTCCCCTTAAAGCCCTACTATAAAACGCTATGGGTCTTAAGGTGCCATCAGGATACTCCTGTTTAAGTACGCCTCCTAAACCTGCAATACTAGCGTCGCAAAAGATATGGGTAGCTAACAATGGATTATAAATTTGGAGTATTGGTTTCGAAACTAATGCTTCTTTAAGGGCTTCAAAACTCCTCTGACACTCTTCACTCCACGTGAATTTTACATATTTTTTCAATAGATCATTTAAAGGCGCTCTCAACTTATTAAAATTATCTATAAATTTTGCATAATGCGTAACGCTGCCCAAAAATGACCTTAAGCATCTAACATCACGAGGAGGGGGCAAAGATTTAATTATACCAACATTAGTACTTGAAGGAGAGATTTGATCTCCAAAAATTTCGTAACCCAAATAATTTATCTTTTGCATAAAAAACAAACATTTGTCTTTCCTAAGTTGGATACCTTCCTCTTGTAGGATTGCAAATATTTCCCCAAGGTGTTCTAAATGGGATTCGGTATCTTTTGAGAAAACCAATATATCGTCAATGTAAGATATTATATTTTTAAGTTCATATTTCTGCAATATGGAAGTGAGGATCCTGTTAAAAATAGCAGGAGCTGTCCGCAATCCAAATGGTAATCTGCACCGTTGGTAAGAGCCTTCTGTGGTGGTAAAGCAAGTAATAGGTTGATCTTTTTCATGTAAACCAATAGTCCAGTATGCACTTAGAATATCAAGGCACGAGAATACTTTTGAGCCTTGCACCTTTTGGATGATATTTTCAACTAAAGGAATTGGGAAACTATCTCCTATCAATTTTGAATTCAATTTCCTAAAGTCGATACATAGTCTAGATTTATCATTTTCTCCCTTTTTATGTGCTAAAGTTACTGGCGAACTATATGGAGAAGAAGCATGCCTAATAATCCCATATTTTAATAATTGCCTAATTTGTTCCTTAATTATTTCGGTGTCCCTGGGATTATGTCGATAAGGTCTGAGACAAACAGGAGTTTTATCTTTGAGTCTTAACCTGGGGGGATCTACTTTTAATGGTCTAATATTATACTTGTTTTCACCAAAAATATCATTATAGCGATTTAATAAAATGTAGAAATTATTCTTAAGTTGGTCATCATTATTTAGATAGCTGTCTTCTAGATTTGGCAAGGGTAAGGGTCGAAAGTTTGGTTGGTAAACGAGTTTAGATTTAAAACAAGAGGGGACATTTATGTTATATTGATCAATAGTTTTATCTAAAAGAGGTAACTTTTTTATGTGATTGCATTTTCCTGAAAGTTTTAAACAATAATTATGTTAGAAAGAAGGAATCATATATCGCCGCAACTCTTTTTATTATAAAATAATAAAAAGAGTTGCGGCGATATATGATTCCTTCTTTCTAATTTGTCGAAATCCGCAAACCGTTTACCATGAATAATTATGTTTTTTACAATATTTAACATTATTAGGAACACCAAAATATTTTTTTGAGTTATCACAATATTGCAAAGCATTGAGTTCATCTTTAGAAAATGTATATTGAAATTTGGATAAAAACACATTATTTTGCATAATAACATTATCATCAAAATCAATCTTTAGGTTAAAATATTTCAGGTACTTAGTGGATACTAACAGAAAATTCAAATTTGGATTATCAATAATATAGAACAACATATTGTTAGTTATATCTCCAATTCTGATCGTTAAACAAATGTGTCCAAATATTCCAATACGGTTAGATACAGTGCTAAATCATATTAGGTGTGTTTGTGTGTTGTCGACCAGAGTTATTTATCTTATCTAAAAGGCATTCAGGTAATAGGTGTACGGAAATAATATTAATGTCACTGCCGGAATCAAAGAGTACTAAATAGGTTCCCAAGAACAATGAATCTACCCCAACGTCACTCATCACTCCTGGGCACCATCAATGTTGCCCTACATTACCTCGAAAGTCTTGGAAAAACTGCTTTCGCCGGGTTTCTTGTCGGTCGCCAACCTCTCTGCCAAGGCGGGCACCTGAAGGAAGAGAATCCTGTGAAGGCGTTGCATTCCTTGAGTCGACATTTTGAAAGTCCCGTCGATATCTGGGGCCATTAAAGGGTGAAGATGTCTCTTCCTGTCGAAATCCTATTTCCAGGGAGGATGCAATCTTAATCCACAGGTCCAGATTAGCCGGATTGGCAGCGATCAAAAATGGTCTCAGCTTTGCGTTTACATTCGAAGAAAGCGCTTCCAGGGTCTGCTCCGAACTTACTCTCAATATTTTTGCCAACTTCAGTTTATTAAAGTAGTAGTCCATAAGGGGTTGCGATGGCAGCTTATTTTCAGTCCAAAACTGCCTCATCAATCCACTTGTCGATACCGGGAAAAATGTATTCATAGCTTGGTGAAGTTCATCCAACGTGAACACGTCCTGGCACATCGAGGCGTATATCTCTAACGCTTTTCCTTTAAAAATGCTTGGAATCATCGTTAGAGCATCATTTTCTGAAATATTTTGAAGCTTGACTCTTCTTTCAGAAAGATTTCGCCATTCTTGATACGTAAGGCCTGTATCCGGGTTGAAAATCGGCAGAATTTCTTTAATTGAACTGTCTACTCTCGCTCCGATAACAACTTCTTCTTTCGGCAAAGTTTTCAAGTCTTTCTTCGATGTCATTTCGAATTTATTCCCGTAGGCAGCGATCCTGTCGACTAGCTGATATATTTCTATTCTAGATGTGTGAAAAGAATTAGCAGTCGTTTGTGGCTGTCTCCACTTCAATAATCATCTCTTTATTTTTTTCAAATCTTTTTAAACAAAACAAAATTTACATATACCATTTAGTTAAATCTTTAGAAAAAAAACAAAATAAAATTTACATTCTATCATTCAAAATGTATCATATATATATATAAATTAATAGTTGTTTAGTTTTATAGTGTAGTTTTGTATTAATATTATCTTTATTATTTTGATTATTTAAATTCAAATTATAAAATTTGTAAATTGTTATTATTTAGTAGATAGAGAGAGAAAAAAAATCCTTTACTTCTTACATCATCCAATTAATTATATATTTATAATTAATAACAATAAAATATAAAAACGTAACGTCTTTTGCATCGGCTTTTACACGTCATTTAGACATACTCTAAATTGTATATAGAATAATAGAAGTGAGAATATATTTAATATTATAAATTTTAGTAGTAAGAGAAAAGAGAGAAAGACAGAACCATACACTTATAATCAAACTAGTAATAAGAAAAAATAACATTTTTTGTAAAGAAGGTAGATAAGATTGTTAGTATATATATATATATATTTTATAATTTTATATTTTGTCTTTTTTTTTTTAAAGATTTTTAATTTTTTTTTAATTTTATATAATGAATATATCTAGTTGTATTTAGTGAAATATCTATAATATGAATTAACTTTTGTTATAAATTTGGTTATTATGTTTTGAAACCCTAATGGTAGACCAGACATATACAAAAAAATTTAAAATGAATTAATTAATGGAAAGAGAGATATGCTGGACCGAGGATTGTCAAATAGAAATCCAGCTGATATTTCACCTCTACTCTATTATATCATATATCTCTCTTAGACCGGACTATATGTGTTAATATTAAGTTGTTTTAGTGAAACATTTATATATAAATATTCAAAATACATAAGTGTTAAGAAATTCCAAATGTTACCTACCCAGACTGTGAAGCGTTCAATTGTAAAGAACTATTTCTGGATAACATCTGTTGCGGGGGGGGGGGAACCCGTGCTCCTCTTTTCAGAAATAGATTGTTTTCTTAGAAGTTTCAGAATAATAAATCAACTGAAGAAGAAAAGAGAGAAAGTAGTTAAGGGAAGAAAGCCAAACTTTATAATCTTTACAGTTAGTTATTTTAATATAACTGATTTAATTATTATTTATCTTTTAATTTTCCTTTAAAAAAAAGGTAAATTATTAGATGATTAATAAAGCTATTAATTTAGAAAATTCATTAATATTTAATTTCCATTTTCCTCCCCAGAAATTGGAGTCTAAATAAAATGAATTATATACAATATTACTTTAAAAATCTTGTGAAAACTTTTTAAAATCAGTTATAAAATTTAAGTTTAATTAACTGTTAAAGTTTATAAGTTTGTATTAGTTATTATTGAGAGAAATTATAAAAAGTTGATTTAATAAATGGATACTTCCATTTATTTTTTTAAAGTATTTTATAATTTATATACTAGTGAAGTATTTTACTTGTTTAATACTAAATTTGTTTTTAATAAATTCCATGTTTAAATTTTTAATATTTTCTATGAAATTTTCTAATATATTATTTATTCTATAAGATCTTAGAAACTGACCAAAATATATACCTTTGCAGCAGTTTAATGATATATTAGAATTTATATTGCAGTATTTTATAATATTGAAATTATAATTACTTTTTTTATTATAAATTTTAATAGCATTATTTGTAAGGCTTATATTTAGGTCTAAAAAGTTAACTTTTTTGTTTCTATTATTTTTTTAATTGTTCTTAAGTTTCAAGTATTTAGGATATATATCAGGTATTATGTTTTTAAACTGTGGATTATTAAATATTATAATGTCATCTACATAACGGAACATTTGCCAATTGACATTATTTTGTAGAAAGTATTCTCTTTCGTACCAGAATAGTATTAGGTTGGCTAATAGAGGACTTGAAGAAGTTCCCATAGGAACGCCTTCTGATTAAATATATATTTTATTTTTAAATTCTATATAATTAAAATTTAAAAAAGTTTCCAGTAGCGTTTTTGCTGTTTTAAGATCTAATTTAATTGTTTTATATCTGTTATGAATAATTTTAATGTGGAAAGTTTTGTCATTTAATTTTTTCATCGCAGTAAGGACAGTAGATATTGTTTTATTTTAAAAAGAACATTACGCCTCTAAAATAGTTTTATAATTTGATAACAGATGGCGCTCTAGTACATCGTAACATTATTGTTCTAATAAAAGACACAATTTGATATTTGCGGAAGAGCGATTGCTCGAAGCATATTATATATTTATAATTATATTTAATTCTGCTGTCCTAAAAGCTTATGTCCATAGTTCTTCTAAAATACCCATTCCAAGAGTCTTACAACAGTCACCTATAAAAGGAAGTTCCAAAAATCAATATAACAGCGGTATGGTAGATTAAACTGGCGAAACCGCTGGGAGGGTTCACCACTGATGAGCCAGGCCCTCCCTTTAATTTTTTCATCGCAGTAAGGACAGTAGATATTGTTTTATTTTAAAAAGAACATTACGCCTCTAAAATAGTTTTATAATTTGATAACAGATGGCGCTCTAGTACATCGTAACATTAATGAATTCTTTAAATAAATTGGTTATTTTATTATTTAGATCTCTTAAATTTATTTTAGAATATAAGTCCTCAAAATCAAATGTGTGTACTGAATCAATGTTCGTCCAATTGTTCATTAATTAGTTAATGATTTTTTTTATTTGAGTCGATAAATTTATAATTATATTTATTAGTTAATTTATTTATAATAAATTGTAGTGTTGAAGCTAATTGTATATCAATGTTTTTTATAACTGAATTTATACCAGATGTGATTGTTCTGAAAGAAATTGGTTTTTTGTGTAGTTTAGGAATTATATAGAATTTTGGTATGTTTGGATTTTTGTTGTAGTTATAAATCTTTAGTGAATTTTCCACGTTTTTGATGTCTTTTTTGATTTTTGTGGCTGTAGTTCTAGCAAAAGTGTATTTATTATTATTATCAATTTCATTTTTTAGAATATCGTGGTATAGATTTTTACAAATTATAGATAAATTATTGGGACATTTATCTATAGGAGTGATAATAAAGTCCTTCTGTAATTTAATTATATTTTCTCTAAAAGAAGGAGTATCTGAATTAGGTTTTGTGTATTTAAGTGTATTATTATAATAATTTATAATTTCCTTTTTAATATTATGTTTCCATTCCAGAAAAGTAAATTCTGGAATACTGTATTTTATACTAGTTTCATTTATGAAAATGTCTATATCTTTCAATATAGAATTAATTGTATTATTATAATTGTGTTTAATTTGAGGTATATATTTATACCCTTTATTTAAAATATCTTGATATTCTGGATTTAAAAAAGAAAAATTGCTAGTTAATATATGACCTGAAAGCTTATATTTATCTATATAGTTGTTGCAATTACATTTAATTTTTTTAAAATTTGCCAAATTATTAATAAATTGGTTATAATTGCAAACTAAACTACCTATATTTTTGTTGTATCTCCAGATTGTTTTAAAATTTAAATTTTTTATAGGGAAAAGATTATTGATGTTTTGGTTATTAAAAATATCATTAAATTTAATATGATTAAATAAATTGTTATTAAATTTAATGATAATATTAATGTTATTAGTAGATTGTTTAATTTTTCTGTATTTAAAGATGTCGTGTGTGATATCTATTAATCTGTTAGTCAGATTATGAATTTTAATATATTCTATAAGTTTGATAAATTTATTATTATTTAGTTTAAATAATGTTTTAATAAATTTATCGACGAAGTTGTTAGTATACATTTGTTTTGGGTCCAGTAATTCTTCAAATTCAATGTAACCTAATTTATTGGTAGTTTTACCTCTAGTTTTATTAGGTTTAGTTTTAAATTCATTTTTTTTTTGTATTTGCAGCTGATTTCATAAGTTGAAATTTCTTCTGTTTGTGGTTTGTATGTGTAGTTTAATTCGTCATTAAGTCCATAAGGGAAAAATGTGTTGTGTTTATAAATGTAGTTGTTTTCTAATAATAGTCGTTGTTTTTTGTTTTGACATATGTCTAGTATTTCTATCTTAAAGTTGTTAAAAGTATGTAATTGATTGTGTTCTTTCATATATATATTACCAATTGATTTTTGGCGTGGTTTCAATGTAGGTTTATTCGTATATTTAATGGATTACATGTTTGTCCTATATATGATAGTTGACAAATTTGGCATGTTAATTTATAAATAGTATTTACTAATTTACAACTAGTCGTTGAAATGTGTCATGGTTCTTAAGAGAGGGACAAGTCTGACAATTCTTTCTTAGGCAATTTTTAGCGAGTTTTAATTAACATAATAGAGGTGCTAGCCCTAATATGTTTGTAGTTTTTTTTAGTTTTTTAGTTTGTTATTCTTATGAATTTTTTTTTTTTAAATATATTTTTCTTAATTGTTTTTGTGGTGATTAAATTTGTAATAAATTGAATAATTAATCTATAAAAATATAGATATTACTGTTTGTTATCTGTTAAATTATTAAGAATAACTAATAAAAAACATCTTTAAACTAACTAAACACTGAAAAAACAAAAGTTCTGAAGTTATTTTTTTCTAAAAATACTTTTATAATTTATTTTTCATAATCAAACCATAAAAGATAATTAAAATCTGTATGGATTTTTAGTTATATTAGAATTTCTAATATAATTTAATTTGTATATTATATTAAATATAAAAATATATCATAGAGCAAGCTCATATGAATTAATATAGTGTAAAAACTATATAATAAAAATATAATAGTGATTCTATATTTAAAATTTAATGAGTAAACTGAAAAGAGGAGCACGGGTCCCCCCCCCGCAACAGATGTTATCCAGAAATAGTTGTTTACAATTGAACGCGTCACAGTCTGGGTAGGTAACATTTGGAATTTCTTAACACTTATGTATTTTGAATATTTATATATAAATGTTTCACTAAAACAACTTGATATTAACACATATAGTCCGGTCTAAGAGAGATATATGATATAATAGAGTAGAGGTGAAATATCACCTGGATTTCTATTTGACAATCCTCGCTCCAGCATATATCTCTTTCCATTAATTAATTAATTTTAAATTTTTTTGTATATGTCTGGTCTACCATTAGGGTTTCAAAACATAATACCCAAATTTATAACAAAAGTTAATTCATATTATAGATATTTCACTAAATACAACTAGATATATTCATTATATAAAATAAAAAAAAAATTTAAAAATCTTAAAAAAAAAAGACAAAATATAAAATTATAAAAAAAATATATATATACTAACAATCTTATCTACCTTCTTTACAAAAAAAAATATTTTTTCTTATTACTAGTTTGATTATAAGTGTATGGTTCTGACTTTCTCTCTTTTCTCTTACTACTAAAATTCATAATATTAAATATATTCTCACTTCTATTATTCTATATACAATTTAGAGTATGTCTAAATGACGTGTAAAAGCCGATGCAAAAGACGTTACGTTGTTATATTTTATTGTTATTAATTATAAATATATATTTTATAATTTGAATTTAAATAATCAAAATATTAAAGATAATATTAATACAAAACTACACTATAAAACTAAACAACTATTTATTTTTATAATTAATTTAGATTTAGCTTGCTAATCTAATCAAATCTACTTGATATAAATTGTCATTGTTTTCAGTTTACTCATTAAATTTTAAATATAGAATCACTATTATATTTTTATTATATAGTTTTTACACTATATTAATTCATATGAGCTTGCTCTATGATATATTTTTATATTTAATATAATATACAAATTAAATTATATTAGAAATTCTAATATAACTAAAAATCCATACAGATTTTAATTATCTTTTATGGTTTGATTATGAAAAAGTAAATTATAAAAGTAATTTTAGAAAAAAATAACTTCAGAACTTTTGTTTTTTTCAGTGTTTAGTTAGTTTAAAGATGTTTTTATTAGTTATTTCTAATAATTTAACAGATAACAAACAGTAATATCTATATTTTTATAGATTAATTATTCAATTTATTACAAATTTAATCACCACAAAAACATTTAAGAAAAATATATTTAAAAAAAAATTTCATAAGAATAACAAACTAAAAAACTAAAAAAAACTACAAACATATTAGGGCTAGCACCTCTATTATGTTAATTAAAACTCGCTAAAAATTGCCTAAAAAAGAATTGTCAAACTTGTCCCTCTCTTAAGAACCATGACACATTTCAAACGACTAGTTGTAAATTAGTAAATACTATTTATAAATTAACATGCCAAATTTGTCAACTATCATATATAGGACAAACATGTAATCCATTAAATATACGAATAAACCTACATAGAAACCACGCCAAAAAATCAATTGGTAATATATATATGAAAGAACACAATCAATTACATACTTTTAACAACTTTAAGATAGAGATACTAGACATATGTCAAAACAAAAAACAACGACTTTTATTAGAAAACAACTACATTTATAAACACAACACATTTTTCCCTTATGGACTTAATGACGAATTAAACTACACATACAAACCACAAACAGAAGAAATTTCAACTTATGAAATCAGCTGCAAATACAAAAAAAAAAAGAATTCAAAACTAAACCTAATAAAACTAGAGGTAAAACTACCAATAAATTAGGTTACATTGAATTTGAAGAATTACTGGACCCAAAACAAATGTATACTAACAACTTCGTCGATAAATTTATTAAAACATTATTTAAACTAAATAATAATGAATTTATTAAACTTATAGAATATATTAAAATTCATAATCTGACTAACAGATTAATAGATATCACACACGACATCTTTAAATACAGAAAAATTAAACAATCTACTAATAACATTAATATTATCATTAAAATTAATAACAATTTATTTAATCATATTAAATTTAATGATATTTTTAATAACCAAAACATCAATAATCTTTTCCCTATAAAAAATTTAATTTTAAAACAATCTGGAGATACAACAAAAATATAGGTAGTTTAGTTTGCAATTATAACCACTTTATTAATAATTTGGCAAATTTTAAAAAAATTAAATGTAATTGCAACAACTATATAGATAAATATAAGCTTTCAGGTCATATATTAACTAGCAATTTTTCTTTTTTAAATCCAGAATATCAAGATATTTTAAATAAAGGGTATAAATATATACCTCAAATTAAACACAATTATAATAATACAATTAATTCTATATTGAAAGATATAGACATTTTCATAAATAAAACTAGTATAAAATACAGTATTCTAGAATTTACTTTTCTGGAATGGAAACATAATATTAA
The DNA here is from genome assembly GCA_030710605.1 of Cordylochernes scorpioides. Classification (NCBI taxonomy): domain Eukaryota; kingdom Metazoa; phylum Arthropoda; class Arachnida; order Pseudoscorpiones; family Chernetidae; genus Cordylochernes; species Cordylochernes scorpioides. The sequence goes on from CP092866.1 coordinate 56,000,351, forward strand.
AAAGAAAATTATAAATTATTATAATAATACACTTAAATACACAAAACCTAATTCAGATACTCCTTCTTTTAGAGAAAATATAATTAAATTACAGAAGGACTTTATTATCACTCCTATAGATAAATGTCCCAATAATTTATCTATAATTTGTAAAAATCTATACCACGATATTCTAAAAAATGAAATTGATAATAATAATAAATACACTTTTGCTAGAACTACAGCCACAAAAATCAAAAAAGACATCAAAAACGTGGAAAATTCACTAAAGATTTATAACTACAACAAAAATCCAAACATACCAAAATTCTATATAATTCCTAAACTACACAAAAAACCAATTTCTTTCAGAACAATCACATCTGGTATAAATTCAGTTATAAAAAACATTGATATACAATTAGCTTCAACACTACAATTTATTATAAATAAATTAACTAATAAATATAATTATAAATTTATCGACTCAAATAAAAAAATCATTAACTATTTATTGAACAATTGGACGAACATTGACTCATTACGCACATTTGATTTTGAGGACCTATATTCTAAAATAAATTTAAGAGATCTAAATAATAAAATAACCAATTTATTTAACGAATTCATTAATGACAAAACTTTCCACATTAAAATTATTCATAACAGATATAAAACAATTAAATTAGATCTTAAAACAGCAAAAACGCTACTGGAAACTTTTTTAAATTTTAATTATATAGAATTTAAAAATAAAATATATATTCAATCAGAAGGCGTTCCTATGGGAACTTCTTCAAGTCCTTTATTAGCCAACCTAATACTATTCTGGTACGAAAGAGAATACTTTCTACAAAATAATGTCAATTGGCAAATGTTCCGTTATGTAGATGACATTATAATATTTAATAATCCACAGTTTAAAAACATAATACCTGATATATATCCCAAATACTTGAAACTTAAGAACAATGAAAAAATTAATAGAAACAAAAAAGTTAACTTTTTAGACCTAAATATAAACCTTACAAATAATGCTATTAATATTTATAATAAAAAAGTAATTATAATTTCAATATTATAAAAAACTGCAATATAAATTCTAATATATCATTAAACTGCTGCAAAGGTATATATTTTGGTCAGTTTCTAAGATCTTATAGAATAAATAATATATTAGAAAATTTCATAGAAGATATTAAAAATTTAAACATGGAATTTATTAAAAACAAATTTAGTATTAAACAAGTAAAATACTTCACCAGTATATCAATTATAAAATACTTAAAAAATAAATGGAAGTTTCCATTTATTAAATCAACTTTTTTATAATTTCTCTCAATAATAACTAATACAAACTTATGAACTTTAACAGTTAATTAAACTTAAATTTTATAACTGATTTTAAAAAATGTTCACAAGATTTTTAAAGTAATATTGTATATAATTCATTTTATTTAGTCTCCAATTTCTGGGGAGGAAAATGGAAATTAAATATTAATGAATTTTCTAAATTAATAGCTTTATTAATCATCTAATAATTTACCTTTTTAAGGAAAATTAAAAGATAAATAATAATTAAATCAGTTATATTAAAATAACTAACTGTAAAGATTATAAAGTTTGGCTTTCTTCCCTTAACTACTTTCTCTCTTTTCTTCTTCAGTTGATTTATTATTCTGAAACTTCTAAGAGAACAATCTATTTCTGAAAAGAGGAGCACGGGTCTTCCCCCGCAACAGATGTTATCCAGAAATAGTTCTTCACAATTGAACGCGTCATAGTCTGGGTAGGTAACATTTGGAATTTCTTAACACTTATGTATTTTGAATATTTATATATAAATGTTTCACTAAAACAACTTAATATTAACACATATAGTCCGGTCTAAGAGAGATATATGATATAATAGAGTAGAGGTGAAATATCAGCTGGATTTCTATTTGACAATCCTCGGTCCAGCATATCTCTCTTTCCATTAATTAATTCATTTTAAATTTTTTTGTATATGTCTGGTCTACCATTAGGGTTTCAAAACATAATAACCAAATTTATAACAAAAGTTAATTCATATTATAGATATTTCACTAAATACAACTAGATATATTCATTATATAAAATAAAAAAAAATTAAAAATCTTAAAAAAAAAAAAAGACAAATATAAAATTATAAAATATATATATATATACTAACAATCTCATCTACCTTCTTTACAAAAAAAAAAATATTTTTTCTTATTACTAGTTTGATTATCAGTGTATGGTTCTGTCTTTCTCTCTTTTCTCTTACTACTAAAATTTATAATATTAAATATATTCTCACTTCTATTATTCTATATACAATTTAGAGTATGTCTAAATGACGTGTAAAAGCCGATGCAAAAGACGTTACGTTGTTATATTTTATTGTTATTAATTATAAATATATAATTAATTGGATGATGTAAGAAGTAAAGGATTTTTTTTTTCTCTCTCTATCTACTAAATAATAACAATTTACAAATTTTATAATTTGAATTTAAATAATCAAAATAATAAAGATAATATTAATACAAATTACACTATAAAACTAAACAACTATTTATTTTTATAATTAATTTAGATGTAGCTTGCTAATCTAATCAAATCTACTTGATATAAATTATCATTGTTTTCAGTTTACTCATTAAATTTTAAATATAGAATCACTATTATATTTTTATTATATAGTTTTTACACTATATATATATATATATAAACACATATATAAACACAAAAAAACTGAAAAAAAGCCGTAATAAATTTTGCCAATAAAAATTTCTCTTATTAAAATTAGGTCATGAGTACCCACTTCCCTGAATGACCAACTTTGGAAGAGAATGAAATGGATCTATCCAACCTCCATGAGGAGGGTCTACTATTAGTGATAAACAAATATGGGCCATCTACCAACTGTCTCTACATAGATTCAGGATTTTATAATACCACAGCTAATTTGGAAAGCCCTGACTTTAACTGGATATAGCCCAGAGTAACTTCATGAGGACCCACAAGAGAGCGCTGAAATTTTCTATCTTCACCCGAGAGGTATTTTACTGGAAAATATCCAGGTTAATACTGTGTGACAAAATAAGTTCAAATATCACTAGTCTAATTATAGTAACAATGGTGTTATTGGTATGTTGCATGGAGATTACAGTAAAGCATCCTTGAGGACAGCTCTATATAAAGGACAGTTTTCATCACCGAAAATGTCATTTTTACTATTTAGCTCCTTTGGTAAGAAAACACTCTCTGAAAGACACTTTAGCTCTGCAACTAGATATCCTTTAGATAGAGAGGTTTTATTCTATTGGTGTTTTAAAAAGGTATAAATTGTGTCAGAATGAATGAAATCTTTAAAAAGAAATTCAAGTAAAAGATCTTGTGAATAATCTACCATCTGAAGAGAAGGCACAACCACCTGAATGAGTTACCACAATTTTAAAATCAAAAATGACCTTTTTTGGAGACTAGGTGAGATTCCCTTGCATCACACTCAATTCTCAACCAACAGGAATCACAACATGTTCAAACACAGAAATAAAAAGTGTCTGATACGAGAGAATTAAGAATTCAACAATATTTCAGTTACTAAAGAGTCAAAAATGGAGTTCGAGGTATAAAAATGGTTAATATAGTAGATCTTCAACCACCCACTATGGCCACCACCACAAGCTGAGATCTTTTCACATTAAAGACAATTTGCATATGTACACTTATTTGCATAAAAATGTATAGTTGCATAATCACTTTAAAATTTTCACATTTTCTTAGAATTTGTATTATAACAATTAAAAAGATTGCGAACTGAAGATATAAAAGTTCACATTATTTTATCCATAATGAGGAATATTTTTTAAAGCACAAATAGACAATTATAAACCATGCTCTTCTTGTATCATATAAAATTTTTAATAAGGAACCAATAACACCACCTATTTTAAAATGTAGACCAATTCTCATAAAAACGATTCATATTTTTAAAAAATAAATCTAGAGAGAGAGAGCACTCTAAATTATTAATACTAACTTCAAACTAATAACACTGGTCAACAAGAATTTTGCACAAGAGAACCTGATTATGTTTCTAGTGTAACTTTTCATGCTGAACTCAAAACTCTAATCAGAAATTTCCCATCACCTATGGTTTTTGCGTGACGGTATTTTTTTAGTATTGGGATAAATACAGTAAAAAATGCAAACAATGTTACGTAAGCAGTTTTGCATAACCCTTATTACATTACACTAGTTTATCAAAAAATATTTTTCTTTGTCCACAAAGAAATAGCATTTTATCTACATGTCCTGAATCCAAATATACCATTAGTTTTTTTTCTATTACGCAATATTTCTGAGATACACCTACTTGAAATTTGGAAATATTGTTAATATATAGGCATATATGAATGAAACATATTTATTTATTGAAAAGCAGTGACAGTGGATTTTCTTCTATACTTTGCTTGTGGTAGATCCCTCTTGAGTGTCCAGCAGTAGTCGGCAAGCATAGCGGGACTCCATTTACCTTCGTACCGCTTCTCCATGCTTGATATATCTTGATGAAACCTCTCACCATGCTCATCGCTAACTGCGCCAAGATTGTCTGGAAAGAAATCTAGATGTGAATGCAAGAAATGGATCTTGAGGGACATGTTACATCCCAGTGCCTTGTAGGAAAGCAACAGATCATTAACTATGTCTCGGTAATTTTCAAACTTTACACTTCCTAAGAAGTTTTTGCAAACGTTTCTAAAGGAATTCCATGCTGCTGCTTCAACTTCATTCAAACTATTTGAAAATTTCCATCCTGCTGCAATTCTCGAATCTGAGGTCCAACGAAAATGCCTTCTTTAATCTTCGCTTCACTTATACTAGAAAATGTTTGTTTTAGGTAGGCAAATCCACTGGCATTTCGACCCATTGCCTTGACAAAGTTCTTCATTGATCCCAGTTTAATATGTAATGGTGGTAAGTAATTATTTTCTGAATCGATCAGGGATAGATTTGCAATATTTTTATATCCTGGAGTAAATATTTTACGGTTTGGCCAGATTTTTTTAATGTAATGCCTTTCCCTATCTCTGCTATCCCACTCACACAGAAAACAACAAAATATTGTATATCCAAGCTGTAATCCACTCAAGAGAGCAACGACTTTCAAATCGCTGCATATTTTTCAACCGTATCTTTCATATTCTATCTTTTTCAAAAGCAGTTTCATGTTTTCGTAAGTCTCTTTCATGTTGGATGCATGTGTTATTGCAACTGATAGGAACTTATTTCCATTGTGAAGGAGAACAGCTTTCATACTAATTTTTGAAGAATCAACGAATAAACGCCACTCTTCTGTATCATGGTCATGACCAAGCGCTTCCATTAGACTAACAACATCATTGCAATATACTAAATCATTCTCTTGTTAAAAGAAGTCTCGAAATTCATCTTGACGCTTGCCAAAAAAGTATACTTCTGTGCCTTTATGCAGCAGATTCCAGCATTTTAACCTAGAGCCTAAAGGTTCACTCTGTTTTTTGTATAAATCTAAATCACGTACGAGGTCGTTCAAATCTCCTTGGGTTAATAAATGAGGTTCAGATAAAGCACCTGCTTCAAAATTTGTGTCATCCCACTTTTGCTCTCGTCTATTTGAATCATCGTCACTAAATATTACATTTCCAGGAGGCTGTGGAACAGGTAAAATATCACTATGAGGAACCGGTCTCATAGCAGATGGCGAATCTGGATATTCAACTGTATGTCTTGATTTAGATGTAATACCTGTAGTCTTTGTCAAACAAAAATAACAGTCTGAAGAATAGTCTTTAGGTTCCTTCCATATCATTGGAACCGCAAAAGGCATATGACGTTCACCTTTAATCCACCCTGTAAGATGTCGAACACAAATTACACAACAATGGTGAGGAGCCCAAGTCTTATCTTGGTCACCGACTTTACAGCCAAAATAAAGTTCATAGCACTTTTTGATGAGCGGTGTAAAGTTTCGCCTTTGAACTTTGAAAGTTAATTCCCCACAAAAATAACAGAAAATATCAGGAATATTAATGCAACGCCTCGGCATATTGACACAGTCTAATGCATACGATTTATAAAAGCAAATCGATAGAGAAGAATAAACTAATCACTTCAAATTTACCTGTCACTTCTGCTGCAAATCTATTAAACAAATCGTAAGGTTCAATTTAAATATATATATATTAAAACTGTTAATGAGCAAATAGCATTACAGAGCTTGTCGTTATTTTTGAGTTAAAAGCAAAACATATTATAATATTATATAATAATAAATTATATATATTCAATTAAAATTTCAATAATTTGTTATTTAAATTAATATTTATGATTCTTAAAGAGCAAAATTTAATTAATAACAAATAAAATAAAGCTTTTGGCTCCACATACCAACTCTTCTTTTCAAAAATAAACGGCTAGCTTAGTTAATGATGTAACTTAAAAAATGCTTACGTAACATTGGTTGCATTTATTACTGTATTTATTTCAATACTTAAAAAAGACCATCAGGCAAAAACCATGGGTGATGGGAAATTTCTGATTAGATATTTGAGTTCAGCATGAAAAGTTACACTTTAAAAACCATCAGGTTCTCTTGTGCAAAAAAAAAAAAGTTTTTTTTTTGTAGACCTGTGTAATAACAGAGAAAACGTTTTTTTTTTTTTGGTCGACATAATGATAAGGTACAATTTGGATTATAGATTAGAATAACAAGGTAATATGATCAAATCCAAATAAATTAATAGTGTCTAATGTTTTGGTAACAACGTTGTTACCAAAATGTCACACACTATCAATTTATTTTGTCTTATTACTTTGTAGTTCTTTGTCTACATAAGGAAAATGCTTTGAATGTGAAGAATATACCAAAAAAAGAAACATTTTGTCAAAATAAAAGAATTATATGTAATTATGAGGCGATAACATGCCATCTATATATAAGAAATGGTAGCATCAAAACACGAATGTTTCTTTTTCAACAAACTTCCACTGTCTTTACTGCAATAATTGGGAAGGCTTGGCTCATCAGTGTTCATCGCAGTAAGGACAGTGGAATTTTGTTTTATGTTTAAATAGTAACATTCATGTGTGCTTTGATGCTTCCATTTCTTATATGTATATACATGTAGTGATACAACCAAGTCCCACATAGATGCTGCTTGCAGACTGCAAAGTATTATAAAGCAGAAGTGGTGTCATCTTTAAAGTTAAAATAAATGGGGTCTAGGTTGTCTATAACTGTTGGTTTTAAATAACTACAACCAAGGATCGAATCCCGCTCATTTGACACTTTTTTATAATTAAAAAAAAATACTTCAATGGATCCCGATTCTTGTAAAAGTCCAACCCTACCAGAGAGTGCCAGTAACCAAATGGGCGTCAGGCAGACTTGTAAATGCAAAAGTGGGACTGCTTTACACCTATGTAGCCATGTGCTACATGTACAGTAAAAGTAGTTGCTTACTACCCCCCACCATGATTATCATGGCCTATACTAGGTGGGGGGATATCAAAAAAATGAAAATAAACCACAGTTGTGTGAATCTTGCAACAGTTATATCACTTCGGACCAAGATTGGATGATGTTATAATGCTGCTATAGAAGAGACTGTTACAATGAAGAACCACTGAATGTACAATTGTAGTCAAATTATGAGATAAAATTTTGATTTGCATGGGGAGAATGGTGCACATAAGAAAACTTCCCAAAAGTTGTATACAGAGCTGAAGGGCTTGTTAGAAAGCTTCTGATATTAAAAAAAATTATCATAGGGCAATACTGCACCATCTATATATAAGAAAATAAAACATCAAGGCATGAAATTTCTTTTATACATAAACTTCTACTATTTTTACTGCGATGAAAAATATATTGGGAGGGCTTGGCTCATCAGTGGTGAATCTGGTAGATTAAATTGGCGAAACCGCTGGGAGGGTTCACCACTGATGAGCCAAGCCCTCCCAATATATTTTTCATCGCAGTAAGGACAGTAGAAGTTTGTTTTATGAATGAAAGAAACTTTTGTGTTTTGATGTTTTATTTTCTTATATAAAAAAATTTGTCCAAAATTATATTTTTTATTACTACAGTGGAACCTTGTCAGAACATCCTCTTTTTAATTTTAAATTCCAATTATTTTCAACTATTTGGCATTAGCGCGCCATCTGTTATGAAAAAACTTTAAACTATTTTTGATGCGTATGATTCGTTTTGAAATAAAATAATTTTCTACTTCCCTTACTGCAATAATAAATTAAGGTCCTCCCATTAATTTAACTTTGCAATAAGGGTAGTAGAAAATTTTCTTAATTCAAAAAGATTAATAAATCCACCTTTGCCGGTCCCAAGCCCGGATGAAAAAGGAGGGGGGAGCAGTAACAAGCTCACCAAAAAACCTGGGCTCAGCTGGCCCGGCTGATAGTACCCTGTAAGGGCTCCTAATCCAGGGATACAGGATGAGCAGCATTTGTACTCCATGTTAGGAGCGGCTGCACATGGCGTCTGTTCCTCATGTCAGAGGTGGCCATTTCTTTTGGAGCTAAGTCGGCCTGCCACTGAGTAGTGCTCCCAGTCTTAATGACAAAGGCAATAAGGCGCATTCTACTTCATCAAATCATGATGATTGTCAAATTTCCCCATATCTATTGATGTGCTCTACTCATCACCGACAAACACCATCAAAAGTCTCAAGCTTTACAAGTTTGACACCCTAATATGATATAGTGGAGATAAGAAAGAAGAAGAAAAAGATTAATATGCGTCAAAAATAGTTTAAATTTCTCATATTTTAACCATGGTTATAAGGTAAGAACCTCTTTACTATATATGCTATACACTTCTCTATAAATGAGTTTGCATCACCAAAATGATCATTTTTACACTTCCAATTTAGCTGCTTTCCAGTAAGAGGACATCTCTCCCTAATGGACACTGTGGTTCTATAACTAGGTGTTGTCTTTTAGAGAAAGGTATTTTTACTGTAACAACATAAAATGTTGGTTCCAAATGATGTTGTTATAGAGAAGTTTCAAGTGAAATTGACAAGGGCAACAATATAACAATAATTAATAGAGTAAAATCCCTCTATAGAAAACCCTAATGGGACTGAACCTGTGATTCACTATAGCCATCGTTCGTTATAGCCAAAGTTCACTATACAGTCGAACCTCTTTAATTCAACACCCCAAGGGATCAGAGCTTTCGGTTGAATTAAAGGAAGTGTTGAATTAAGGTTAGATGATTAGCTAAACATCTAACTCGCTAAAATATTTATATTTTTAAATAAATAGCTTTGTAATATAAATTAATGATATCAATTGAAACCATTGTGTGTGTACTTTTTATATTTATTTTTTATTTTCATGATTTACTTTTAGTATCTGGGACAAAATGGCATTAATACATATTTTTGAAATATATAATATTTTATTCCAATTGAATAATAGTTGAAAGAAAATAAATATCGAAAATAAAAAGAAAATTTAAAAATATTATTTGAAACGAATCAAGATTTAAAAAAAAATATATTTTATAGATGTCTGTTTTTTCCCTGAAATCCTATTCAGGATGTATTCCAGATGGTCTATTTTTAAAAGACATGCATGTCTTTCTTCCTCAGAAATGTATTTTAAAAAACAAAGAGTTTTTATTGTATTAATGACATCCACTGCAGATGTTATTGATGTTTTGTTTAAATCTTTTTCTGTTGGCTCTACCTCTTCATCTTCTTCTTTTCCCATTACCTCCTTTACAATTTCTTCAATGGACTGTTCCCCAGTAACTTGCACATCTTTATCAACTTCCAAGAAGTCAATATAGTTGACACCAATGTCTTGATGTTGTTTTAATGCCTCAAAACATCTGTTCATTTCTTCTTCAACAACTTCTTCCATTGCTTCATCTATCACAAATTCTGAATGAGAGAAACAATTTTTTATTGTGGAAGAACTAACCCCAACCCATGCAGCCTCTAGCCAGCTAATTGGAAAGAGTAAATGTACTTGAGCATTTCTTCCATGCAAGTGAGAAGATATCATTCGTTTCCTATATTGGTCTTTTAGGGCTTTAATGATACCCATATCACAAGGTTGTAATGCACTTGTAGTTAGGGAGGGGAAAAATCTTATTTCAATGTTCTGTAACTCTTCAGGTATTTGGTGGGCTGGGCAATAATCTAAAATTAATTTTAAAAAATTATTTCTCTTCTTTTAAATATTTGATCCAATTTTTTCAGCCAATCTGTCAAAATTGCCCCAGTCATCCAGGCCTTTTTATCAACCCTTAACTGGACGGGTTAGGTAGATTCTGCCCATGCATAAACTTAATATAGGAAAAATATATATTTTTCGTTTACCTAGAGTTACCAGCTTTCGTGTATTCTAATTTTACAGTGATACAAACATTTTCCATCCATCGTTTATAAATTTCAGTTTTGGGAGGGGGGTTAAATTTACTTGTAGGGGAGGATTCCGCCCAGCCCGTCCAGAAGCGTGAGAATTTTTCGTATCAGTGTTAGCTCGTGGCTCATACTTGAGTCTCTAACTTCCGCTATTTTTAGTTTCCTTTTATAAAATAACAATTCTTTCTTTGGATAAGTAGAATTATCAATCAAGTCAACAGAGAGATCTATCCCTGCCAACCCAAAATATATATGTTTTAGAGATTAGTCGACCACACTTTGGAAGAAATATTCCAGCAGACAATTGATTCACTTCAGTATAATTAGTTGATAAGTTGAAAGAACATGGCCTTGCATATTTAGGAACGATGAGAAAGAGCAAACCAATAATTCACCACAATTTCAACCGCACCCTAATAGAGAATCAAAAACATCTATTTTTGGTTTCTCTGGAACAACCACTTTAGTCTCCTATGTTCCCAAAAAATAAAAATAGGATATCAGATTGATAAAAAGGGTAAAAAAAGAAAGGAGTCATTTCATTGTTGATCTTGGGAGAGCATTGACTAAAAACACCTGGCCACACATAATCTCAATTCTATTCCACTGGAATTACAGATGACAATTCAAGAAGAATGATGGTTCAAGTGAAACCAAGTGAAACTGCGATGCCACAACAATCTGATACTCCAAAAAGGTGCTACAAATGTCCATAAAAAAACGCAGCAAAAATAAAAACCCTTTGCTCTGTATGTCAACTAAGCGTTTGCAAAAACATTTCTTAAAAATTTGTGAAAACTGTAAATAGATTATATTCAGAATTTTTAAAAGTCAAATACTGTATATTAACTATATATTAATTAATTTTTTTTATATTGATTTAATCATTATTTAGCGCTTATTTCATAAAGTAACATAAGTGGGTTGAATCTACCCAACCCGTCCAGTTACGTAAGAAAATTTCACCCATCCAGTTAAGGGTTAAAATGATAATTTGAGATAATATTCATGCCATGGAAGCATCGTGGTCTTCTATATTTCCCAATATAAAGTAAAGGCAGTTTTTCACTTCCATCCATATTACAGCATACCAACACTGTAATTCTCTCTTTATACTTCTTACCCCACATTTCTCACTTCTGATAGTCATTGTTTGATTAGGCAAAAGTTTATAAAATAACCCTGTTTCATCAGCATTGAAAATGCCCTGTGGGCTGTATTTAGCTAAAAGTGAAGGAATAATCTCACCTTTCCAAGTGGCTACACTATTGGCATCCACACTTCCAGCTTCTCCATGAAGTTGTTTAAAAGCAATATTCCTTCTGGCCTTAAACTTTTCTAGCCAGCCGTTGCTAGCTTCAAAATGATCTTGACCCATTTTCAAGGCCAAGAGTATAGCCTTTTCTTTCAAGATATTGCCATTTATGGCAAGTTTCATGGCATTTGCCTGCCTTATCCACCTAAACAGGGCTTCTTCAATCTCTGGGAATTCCCCGTCACGATCACGTTTCAAGGTAGAGCTAAAATTAGATTTTAAAAAGTCAGATTTTATGGTGAATTTATTTTTAATAATTGTGCTAATGGTGGACCCTGGAATATTTCTCTCTCTGGAAACTTGACTATGTGATTTTCCTTGTTCTATTTCTTCTATAATTTTCATTTTCTCCACATAAGTGAGCTGGTGATACTGACTACGTTTCCAATCTTTTTTGGCAGAACCTGACATTCTTGCTCCACTCATTTATTTAAATTAACACAGAAATGGAATATTGAATTAAAATGTTATCATAATCATTGTTGGATCAATTTATAAAGATTTATTTATTTAAAAATAAATTATTTATAAATTTTAAAATAGCGCTAAAATATTTCAATGTTAAAAATAAAAAAAAATATATTATTATTAGTTAGAGAGAGAGAGCGCACAATGTCGAAATTCCCACGTAAAAAAAAAACAATAACATCCGCGAAATTGCCCAATGGCACTGCAAAGTGAAACTTAAACTAACCAGAAACCAAAAGTGCGCATGCGCAATCATATCGGCGCCCGCCACTCGCCGCCGTCACCTTTTAGCTGTGAAATTGTTTGTAAATTAACATTCAGCTGTCGAAATTCGAATTTTAAAATGGTCGAACTATTGGAACTGTCGTATTATCGATACTGTCGAATTACGGTTTGTTATTTGATAGGCCGGAGGTCGGGACATCGGAACATGGTCGAATTATTGCTGAGTGTCGAATTGGGGTGTGTCAAATTAACAAGGTTATACTGTATTATAAAATAAAAATGGGGATTATTTAAGGTTCGTTATATGGAAAGGTTCGCTATATCCAAGGTCTGTTTTAGCGGGGTTCTACTTTAATAACAAAAGAGAGTATGTTCTACAGTATGGCACTAATGTTTATTATCAGCACTGCCACAAAAGAGTGCAGCTGACCCAGCAGAAGAGTTTCTTGACAATGTAATTAAAGATATTCTTTTAAAAATATCAGGTAAAAAGTTTCTTTTAATATTGAATATGCAATCTTTCGAGCAAATATTACTGCTCTTCAAGGGATAATACTCTATGTACATTCTCTAAATAATCTTTATACAAAATAATTGAAAACTTTTTTTATTGGCATGTGCTCTCGCAGGCGTGCATCAGACTGTTTACAGCTAAAGTAATAGATATTATACTAGGATGAAATATATATACTTACAAATAAATATTAATATTTAGATTATTTGTCAGGGATATTGTTATATTGGGTTGGGAGGTCAATTTTTCTATTGATGCTATTTATTTTCATGATACAAGTACTTCCAGGAATAATTGTTGTTGCTTGTTTGAAATTGAATGTGTGTCCAGTGGTGCAGGTGTGTTGATAAATTAAGGATCTATTGTTTTTGTATCTTATGTTTCTCTCGTGTTCTGTTAGCCCGGTCTCTATTGTCCTACTGGTTTCTCCTACATGTGGAATTGCATTGGTTACATTTGACAGAATATATTGCATTGATTTAGATAGGGTATCTAAATACTGTATATCCCTATCAAAATCAAATGCAAATATATTTTGTCAAATGTAACGATTGCAATGCCACATATGTAGGGGGAACCAGTAGGACAATAGAGACCAGGCTAACAGAACACGAGAGAAACATAAGACACAAAGATCCTTAATTTATCAACACACCAGCACCACTGGACACACATTCAATCTCAAACAAGCAATAGCCCATTACCAGGACATAAAAAACAAACAACAACGATTATTCCTGGAAGCACTGCTATAATCAAAAATAAATAGCAGCAATAGAAAATTTGACCTCCCAACCCAATATAACAATATCCCTGACAAATAATCTTTTTTTTTTTTGGTTATCCCTAGTACACGTGGTACAGGCCATGATAATCATGGTGGGTAGTTAGCGTCTGCTTTTACTGTAAGTGCACCACATGTCTACACATGTGAAAAGCAGTTCGACTTTGCACTTACAATGTACATACAAATAATCTAAATATTAATAATTATTTGTATGTATATATATTTCATCCTAGTATAATATCCAAAAATGCAATATAACAGCGGTATGGTAGATTAAACTGGCGAAACCGCTGGGAGGGTTCACCACTGATGAGCCAGGCCCTCCCTTTAAAAAAAATTTTTTTCATCGCAGTAAGGACAGTAGAAATTGTTTTAATTTAAAAAGAATAATACGCCTCTAAAATAGTTTTATAATTTGATAACAGATGGCGCTCTAGTACATCGTAACATTATAGTTCTAATAAAAGACACAATTTGATATTTGCGGAAGAGCGATTGCTCGAAGCATATTATATATTTATAATTATATTTAATTCTGCTGTCCTAAAAGCTTATGTCCATAGTTCTTCTAAAATACCCATTCCAAGATTCTTACAACGGTCACCTATAAAAGGAAGTTCCAAAAATGCAATATAACAGCGGTATGGTAGATTAAACTGGCGAAAACCGCTGGGAGGGTTCACCACTGATGAGCCAGGCCCTCCCTTTAAAAATTTTTTCATCGCAGTAAGGACAGTAGAAATTGTTTTAATTTAAAAAGAATAATACGCCTCTAAAATAGTTTTATAATTTGATAATATCTATTACTTTAGCTGCAAACAGTCTGATGCACGCCTGCGAGAGCACATGCCAATAACAAAAGTTTTCAATTATTTTGTATAAAGATTATTTAGAGATTGCACAAAGAGCATTAGCCCGTTGAAGAGCAATATATTTACTCAAAAGCCTGCAAATTCAAAATTAAAAGAAAATTTTTACCTGATATTTACTTTTCCTTTTTAAAATAATTTCTGGGTAACTATTGCTAACATATTCTTTTAAAGAAAGAAAAAATGACTAAAAATAAAAACCACATGACTAAATTTAAATACTTTATTATACAAAAATAGCAAAACAACTTATAAATTATTTTTTGACAATTAAACATTTTAATATCTTAAAAATCTATGAATAAAAATCTGTATATACAACTAACTGCAAAATAAAATAATCAATACGTTTGGCAGCATAAATGCCATTGGCAGATGGTGGTGGCTAGAGATTTGCGCGTGATTGGATGCTCTAAACAGCCAATAGAAAGCATTAAAGATAGCGGTACATCTTTTGGGAATATTTTTGAAAGAAAATCGATCAATTGAACAGGCAGTAATTGGAGTATTGGTTTGCAATGGATTGCTTCTTCAAGAAATGGTAATACAAACAGTGAATTAGGGCCTATTATTCGATTTCTAACTATCTCCATCAAAGACATTAACAATCGGATAACTGCTTGGTTTAACGGTGTTGATAATTGACTCAAATCCAATTTATGAATTCCATAGGGCGTTTCATTAATAAAATTCAACATCTGTTCTGAAAGTTGATTTTCAATTTTAAACTCTGTATCTAGTTTTATTGCTTGATTTGCATAAGCGGAACTAATCACTGAAACCGTTAGTCGTGCTAGCTCTGAAACTTTAGGTTCATATAGAAATTTTTCATTAAACTCAAAGAATAAGATTTCTGGTAGGATCTCATTCACCAATGCCAGTGTACACTGTTCAATATCAATATGCATTATTCCAAAAATCAATTGAAAACCTTCAAGTAAATCTAGGGCATCATCAAATTTCAATACAAAGTTGACTAGATGCTTTGTAAATTGCTTTGCACCACAAAGTTTTAATTGATTATTAAATACTTCTATTGAGTTTGAGATGAATATATTTTCACGATGCAAATGTCTCAAAGTTGAATACATTAAATATTTGACATCCCATTTTTCAGTATTAGATAATTGTCGTGCCAATATTTTTATGATTTTATATAGTAACTTTTCACAGGCATTACGAAACGATTCAATAGGCGAATTAGATGAAACCTGTTCTTTAACTGTAATTTCTTCAAGTAAATCATTCCATATCTCATCATATTTTTCTCTATTTGTAACTGAATTTCGGATACAAAATGCTTCAATGAATCTTATGCTGTAAGATACCTTTCTTAGATTCGCTAGCATTGACTTTAAAGTTCCTAGTTCTATACAGCCATATTCCCATGCCATTAATACTTTATTTATAACAGCAGGTGCATGAATAACAAAATCATTGATAGTAATATTATCCATTTCATTTAATGGTTTATCCATATTTAGCAATTCTAAAATTTGATCAACTATATTTTGATCAATTTCAATCATTTTTTCATAGGATATATAGTCTTGTTTGGAACAAAAAAAAATTTGAATCAAGAATATGAGTGGGCAGTTAAAAAAAAAAAAAAAAAAACCTTCCGTACTTAATACCTTTTTTCCATATATTTGTGTGATGTAAACAAGCAATAATAGGCAAATATCAAAAAGTTGTCGGTGACAATCACTATAAGATTATTTTACCATAATACCCATACTTGGTTTAAATAGGTTTATAAGGATATTAATTAATTGTGGTAGTTTATTCATGACTGTTAGAAATGGCAAGGTAAATTCCATCATATTCGATATAATCCGGCAAAGAATTGCTGGCATTGTATCAAAAATCTCCTGATGACCCACTTTTAACTTTTCAAAGATATAGTCTAAGGCTTCAGATGATTTAAGTATGGAATTTAGTTGACTATTAATGTTAGTTTGCTTAATTAAATCTTGCTTGGTGTTGGCCATTTGGTTTTTAATGAGAAAATTCTCAAAATTGGTTTCAATTAGTAAATTATGTTTGGCTAACGCTTCATATAATGATTTTATTATATTCCATTGCACTTTTGAACTGATGTTTTTGAATGGTGTGATATGTGGTAAAATCTTTTGGATAGCTATTTCAATGTTCAATTTGGTATTTACAGTATCTGCTAATTTTGGAATTATATGTTCAAGAATTTGGGGAAGTTGATAGATGGTTGAAACTATTGCTAGAAAATGTCCTTTCGTTTTAACAATGGGCCGAAGAAAACTATAAATAATTTCATAATAAAAATCCACCTCATTTTTTCTTTCAACATCTTTGATTATTAATAATCTATTTACAATTTTTTCAATATAATTTATTGGATCATTTTTACTTTCAATTTTCATTAATAATTCATATACAGAAAATTTTGGTATCAATGTTTTATAATTAGGTGTAGTTTTAATAGTAGTAATGTTATCTATTTCATTTAAAAGATCAAATAAAAATTTAAACTTGATTTGGGCAAAATGGGAGTTAGTGTGTAAATGTATACTCTGACAAGTAGTTAATGCCTCAGTATATATTTGTGGTTTTTCATGTTTTCCTATGAAACAAAGAGCTTTTAAAAAATCAGACGATGACAATTGTCTAGATAGCTCACAAATATCCTCTAAGATTAAATTATATGAATGTTGTTCATTTTTACGATTTTCTTTCTCATTATAATATATAAATACGTAATTAGTACATGCAAAAACCCAATCAACAAGACTTATAATTCCTTTGCATAATGAAATACATTCTTCGTCAGTACCGCCACACTTTATATTTCTATGCAAACGCTTTAAGAGTTCAAGAATTTTAAGCACGCATTTCGGTCTTTCAAAGTGCCGCCATTTTGAAATACTTAGAAAAAGAGCACCAAATGAAATCTTTCCACAACAAACTGTATGAATGAGATAGTCTATTAATAGATCTAATGGCTCGTTTACAACTAATGCTTGGGAAAGAATGCAATTGCCCAAGTCATAAACGTCACCACTTACACTTGAGGGCAATATATTATTAATTCCCATTCCCCATTCAATAGCTGTCCATCTTTCTTTCCATGCATAAATAATAAATCTATTTATTTCCAATGATTTACTCGTATCCATTTTTTTCTATCAAGCCAAAAGAAATTCGAAAATATCGGTATAAACAAAACACATGTGACATAAAGAAATAATAAA
>CP092866.1:56018285-56156790 GCA_030710605.1 Cordylochernes scorpioides
CCAATCAGGACCTTCCCACTATTTGCTCCGCAGAAATTGTCCGATTTTTGAACCTCTCGATGGGAGGTCTGCGGGGTTCTTAAATCCAGGAACAAATCTCCAGTTGGATACTTTGGTTGTTCTTTGTATTTCGTCGACCCTATTCTTTACAAATATGTTCCAATTACAATTCTTACGAATCCAGGACAAGGCGGTGAATGAGTCGGTCCAGAGATAAAGTGGACATCTCACAGTGAGAGATTCCAAAATACACCTGCCGATCTGGCTCCTATTAATCAGGCCATCAATTCCAGTCTGGGAATTGATATCCCCCCCAGAGGGGCGACTCGAGCTTTGGACCATATGAAGGATAATTTCACTCCTCCTTTCATTTGACTTCTCATGTACGCCACAGTGGCAAATGCTTCCTTGCTCGCATCACAGAAAATGTGAAGTTCCAAGGACTCCGCCCAACTCACGCATATATATCGAGGGATCCTTGAGTGCTTTAAATGGCTTAACTGTTCATACCAATCTTTAAATTCTTGACTTATATCCTCTTCTAGGGGATCATCCCATCCACCTGCGCTTTTCCATGTTTTTTGCAGCAAAATTTTAGGCGTTATCATCACTGGTGAATAGAACCCGAGGGGATCAAACAACTTTTGTACCAAGGACAAAATGACTCTCCTCGTTATCAGTGAAGGCAAAATTTCTGGGTTTATCATACAATTCAGGGTATCAGTTTTTCGATTCCACAAGAGTCCCAAAACCTTCGTATCCTTTCCCTCTCGAGGATTGAACGTCTCAGCTGTTTCCCACTGACGAAGTTCCATTCCAGCTCTATTCATTATTTCAGAAGCCTTTTCCTTGAAATGAACAATGTCAGATTCTTTATTCAGCGATGTGAGGCAGTTGTCAACGTAAAAGGATCTCAATAAACGTTGAGCTACATAAAAATTTTCATCGGTGACTGATTTAAGATGATGCTCAATGACCGCTCCTAATATAAAGGGGCTACTGGTCAAGCCAAAAACCACGCGAGTATGTTGGAATGTCACACTGCCGCTAATATTCCTCCAAATAAATTTCAAGTATTTTCTGTCTTCGGGATTCACTTCGATCATCTGGAAAGCTTTACGGATATCCGCAGAAATTCCAATTTTGTTCTCGCGAAATCTGATGAGAACATTTGGAATATGTTCCAGTAAGTTTGGTCCCGTCTCCAAACAATCGTTCAACGACATTCCCTTGACAGAGCGGCATGACGCATCATATACTGGTCTATTTGGGGTAGTTTTATTGGTTTCTTTAAACACTGGTCTATGGGGCAAATAATGGCCTACGGTTTTGTTATCATCATGGATTCTTTCAATTATATTCTCCTGTTCCCATTCCGTGAATATCTTAGAATAATCTTCTAATCTTCCTTGTGTTGTTAATTTGTTAACACACCTTTCCAATCGCTTCTGTGTAACATGGAAGTTAGAAGGAATGTCTTCACAGCCTTCCCTCCAGGGGAGAGAGACGGAATAATGCCCATATCTCGCTTAATAATTTTTTCGATGAAATGCGATTTGATATCCCTGTTCTTTTTCCTCTGTGAAATATTTTCTACAGGGTCTCGTACACCCAACATTTCCAAGTCCCAAAGATCTTTTATTTATGACTCATGGTCAAGAAAACAGGAGATGCATACTCCGAAGCCAAACTCTCCCTAAAGGAATCTCCCCGAATATTGACCAACCAATCTTCGTTTTGATGGCCGTTAATCCATCCTCCAAGCAAACCACCTGATCTGTCCAGATTTTGCCCAAATTGTCAGCGCCCAACAGAAGGTCGATTTCTGATGTCTCGACATTTTTCCTTCTAATAATGGTGACACCCTTTTTGTCGAGATCCCGCATCCAAGTTCCTGCTGTCAAAGTAGGAACTCTGTCACAGATCATCCGTTTGGCCCATCGCCCTGACCTGTACGGCTTCTTTCTTTAAAAGATTTGTGATGAAAAGGGAATAAAGGCCGTGTTTCTCTTCTCTTGTTTGTCGACCTCCAAAAAGGCATTTCGTCAATTTCCGCTCTCCCAATTTTCTCCAATCCCAATTCTTCTGCCAAAGATTCTTTAATGAATGAATACTGACTCCCCGTATCCAACAAAACATTTATAACTTTTGATGTTTCAGAGCTACAGATTTTTGCTCTCACTGTCATCAAAAGTATCTTGGATGCAGAGGACTGTGTGAGCAGAACGGTGGACTGTTGGTTTTCGCACAGAAGAATTGTTTTTTCTCTCTTTACTACTACCTCCATCTTCCGTGATTGAGTCCCTTCTTGAGGTGTTTCCCCGGCAGAAAATCAAATAGTGGGGTCCTCCGCAATTCTGGCAAATAAATTTTGTCCTACAGTCTCTTCTTAGATGATTTCTTTTTAAACACTTGAAGCAGACTCCTGCGTCAGACATCTTCTTAAGTTGTTCTTCCCGAGTCATTCTTCCAATTTTGAAACATTTCCAATTTTCATGGCTCATACCATCACAGAAGATGCACTTGGTTTTTCTCTCGTAGTTCGTGGTCGAAAATGATCCTTTTGGATATTTGTACTCTTTATTTTTCGAAACATACAGCTGTGATGCTGTTGATTTGTTGCTCTTATTAAAATGTAAAGGTCTCGAAGGAAAACTGTACTTGGGGTTATTCTTACCTACTCCAAGCCTTGAAAAATTCATTCTTTGTTGAGTCTTTATCTCAGCCCGTAGAAAACCCATCAAGGCCCTCAGCCGGTCCCCCTTTCCTTGCTCTACATCCTGCTCGTCATCCCGGCCATAACCGGCCTCGGGTGTTCTTTGCCACACCTGCAATATCTGGGTGGGTAGGCAGGACTCCACCAGTGGGAAAAGGAAAACCTCCAGGTATTCCGAAGGAATACTCAATGATTCTAGAGATTGGAGGGTTGGCCGAAATCTCGTCATAAAGACGGTCCAGGTTTGCACTCTGTCTACGTGCATTAAGCACAACTAAATCGATTAACTTTCTCAAGTACAACTCAATCAATAATTTCCTGTCTCCAAACCTGCCTTTTAGAGCTCCTATGGCACTCTCATAGTTTTTTCCGGTGTGGGTGTAAGCCCCCAATAGGCGGTGTGCTCGGGAACCCGGGACCATGGCTTGACGAGATAGTGCATTTTCTCGTCGTCGTCCAATTCTCTATCCTCATGGATCCTTTTAAATCTGGACCACCATGATATCCATCCTTCCAAGTCACCATCAAAACATGGCAATTCCATTTTTGGTAATCTCAGAAGAGCTCTTCTCGAGCCTTCACCTCCGGCTTCCGACATTGCCCCTTTTTCCTCAGTCTTAGCTTCTATGATCTTATTGATCTCCCTTAGTACGTTACTGTACATTTCCAGATAATGTGTAGTGGACTCTAATTCTTTCTTCACAGCCTCTTCTTCATATTCCTCTGCTCCAACCATCTCGATTTCTATTTTCTCGTCAAATTCCTTAATCTGTTGGTAACACTGGACAATGATCTCTTTCCCTTGCATCAAGAGGCATTCGTCAGGGGAGACTCTCCTCATCTCTTCCCGAGCTTCGTTTATTCTCTTGGTGAAGATGATTCTTCTTGGAGTTCTCGATCTCTTCAAAATTTTCAGATTCATGGATTCCTTTAAAGTCTCCATCCTGGAGTCCTGAAATGCTCTTGTTCTGGTATCTTATAATTCTGGTATCTTAGAATCCTGGCAGGCTCGCCACAAATATTGAGTCCTTTGAGGCCTTTTTACTCAATACAGAAAAGCTGTCTTCTCTTTAACTTCGAGAGACGCCCTACAGTGTCTTTTGTCCAGCCTTATGTCAACAGCTACCTATATCCAAGGGGAGAGGAATGCCCGAAAGAAAGGATACCACCACGCGCACAATCTCCTAATTTCAGAACTACTTTTTATTAAAAAACACGGTCAATATATACATTAAGAAAATTTACATAATAATTTATACAACAAAGAGATTTACATAAAAATTTGTAAAACAAAAGATTAACATACTTTTTATCCTAGTTTAAAGCCAATTAGATTTGCATAAAACAAGGACGACCAATTTAGTGGTCGTAACAATACGGGAGGTTATGATGGTTCGAAACTATTCTTGTAATAAACGGTGGTATGAAAACTATTTTCTGTCTCATTATGAGGGAATCGAGATAGGGCAAGACTCCATTTATTTCTTTTTCAATGGTAAAGGATATTCTGCGGTGGTAGTCATTGAGGGTATCTAAAAAAAATGAGTGTTCTTTCTCAGATTCGCAAATTCACAATATATGTCATCGATGTAACGTCTCCATTTCATTATGCCTAGGCCTCCTTGACGATTTATCCATCATCTATTTTCATTAGGACTATTTCTGCTACTGCCAGAGATAAAGGGCTGCCCATAGGTGATCCACTGATCTGCTGGAATATTTGGTTTTGAAATGTGAAATTACTAATGGAAAGACAGGCATTGAAAAGGGCGGTAATTTTGTCTATTTCTGCTGGACTTATGCGGGATTGTTCCAACATTTCACGTAGATTTTCCAAGGCGAGGTCATGAGGCAGACAAAGAAAGAGGGATACTACATCAAAGGAAGCCATCTTAGTTTGGTACGGGGCGGGTTTCTCTAATATCTTGAATGAACTCCGATATCTTGTCTATGGAGAAGGTGTTATGGGAACGGATAATTGGTGAGAGGTATGAAGACAAATAACGGGGAAACGGCTATTGCTGGTGAGAGATGGTAGGCGATGATAGGTCTAAGAGATATATTATCTTTATGTATTTTCGGCAGTCCATAAATAAAAGGAAGATCTGTGGTGTTTGCGGTAAATATCTTGAATTGTTCATCTGTTATGTGTTTTTTCTTTTACAAGGGCCGATAAGGTTTTTCGAAAAATAGCTATAGATCTAGAATTTTCGGATTTGGAAATAGGTCTAAAGATGTCTACGTCGTTCAACACTTCATACATTTTCCTATGATAATCAACTTTATTCATAACAACTGTGTTTCCACCTTTGTCTGCTTTACATATTACAAGATTTTTATTTCTTTTTAACTGTTTAATAGCTAGTACTTCTTCCTTGGGTTCTATTTCTGTTTTTGACGTGTTCATGATTTTATTAGCTACTAGGTTACGGATTTCTGTTTTTGAGTATGATTAAAGGACACTATAGAAGATTCTATGGCACTAATGGTCCTATAGGGATCAGTCTTTTTAGGGATTTATGTTTCAAACCTTGATTAAGGATCGTAATTTGCGCCAGAGAAAATGTGTGCTCTGTAAGGTTGACAAAATGGCTTTCGGTTTTCACAGGGAAAAAATATTTCTTAGACCAATAAGTGAATTTCTTTTCATGATTCTTAGCTATTCTCTGATTCTGAAGTTTTATTGCTGCGGTCGTTCGAATGAGTATTTCTGTGATTTCCTGCGTTGGTAAAGCTCTTGATACAATAGATATGAGGTCTTTGATGGTTTTCCCAAGATACCTAATCATGGAATGGCATCCTTTGGTGCGGGATCTAAGTAACTGCCATTGAAGTTTAGTGACTATTTTCCCTGAAAAAAACATTCTTAACTGGGTCTTTAATCCTGAGAGAAGGGGGAATGGAATTTGCCTCTTCACATCTTTTGTTAAATATCAGATTGCTTCTCCATCTAGCCAGACCAAGGGACTTCTTAAACAGTTTCGCTTTATAATATTCCAAATAATTCAAGTTGAGGTTCATAGTTGAAGTAAACGAAAAATTGCGCTACACATAATAAAAATAGACAAAATCAACTCTTCAGTATAAATACTTAAATAAAAATAAAACGAGAACGAAGAGGAGTTCCTTATTTTAATATTTGCAAGCTTTCGGACCGTGACGTCCTTCTACTGGCTATAGAATGGAAGATATGAACACTATATATAGAGCTAAAAAATTCAAATTTACATATTGAAAATTAATGGTATATATCTAAATTAACATACAGCAGAGATTAACTAAGAATACATATGTGGTGGTTAAGCAATGACACTCCACATAAATAATTTCTTTATAAAATCAAGCCTTTTTATTATGATCACTATGGCTACACCTCGCTATGGCTATTTTGTTCAGGCAACCAAAAGAATGAGAGGAAGAAGAATTATAAGAATTCAATTAAATAGGAAAATATTTATATAAATTAGATAATAAAAATTTTGCATATTTGCAACAAACAAATATGATTTTTTAAAAGCAAATAAAATTTACATAAAATAGAGATACAAAACAATAATTTACATGTCCCCTACACATATTTACATCTGAATTAATATACAACGACGTAAACTATTGTAATTGTGAGAATTAAGAAAAGAAGAAATTAACTATGTGATGTTTAAGGCATGATGACGGGTGGATGTGGAAAAGGTGCTATTTCAACAGAATATGGTATAAGTCAGGTATATCGATATGTCTATTGATACTGTTGCATTGTAATGATATCACGGCCTCCAGGATCAATCTTTGATATTTGTTATTGATGTTCCTATAATGGATGGTAGGATTGGATAAATCAAACGAGTGACCTGTGTTTAAGATATGGGTATATATTCGGGATCTTATGTTCTTATTGGTTATGTTCCTGCTGTGTGTGTTCGTCCATTCTGATGGCCGCAGATCTACCCGTTTCCCCCACGTAATGGCTGAGCATTGACGACATGGGACAGCATAGACCGCGCCATCAGAATTACAATTTATACGATAATAACAAGGCGAAGGAAGACGAGTATCTTTATTGGTGCATAAGAGATACTCGTCTTCCTTCGCCTTGTTATTATCGTATAAGTTCACTCCAGGAAGAATTATTCTACTATTTTTCAGAATTACAATTGTTGGTGGGTTTGTTAGATCGGGTTATAGGGTTTCTGGTTATGGATGCGATGTTAGGGTTATTGTGGTAGAATGTTTTGATGCCGTATGGTTTCAGTAGTGAAGCTATAGCAACTGATTGTGGACTGTAGGGGAGAGTGCAGTGACCTTTGTTTATTTGTGCTGGTTTTGTATAATTTGGGTTATAAAAGTGTCTGTTGATGAATGAGATAGGGCAATTGGCATTTGTCAAATGGGCTATTATCTTTGATTTCTCAATGTTTTGGAATATGTTAAGTGAACAATGTGTGAAGATCCGCTTGGTAAGGGTCTTCACTAAGCTTAGTTTATGGGTAATAGGGCAGTGGGAGCTATAATGTGTGTAGTGTGGGGGTGAATTGTTCTTATAGTAAACGGTAGTGTGAATGAAATTTTTGGTACGGATTATTAAGATATCAAGGAAGGGAAGGACAAGAGAGGTTTCAGTTTCGTATGTGAAGGAGATATCGGGATGAAATGAATTTAGGTCCTTAAGTATATGGCTAACAGAGTCTATTTTTGTGATGCAGAATATGTCATTTATGTAGCGTTTCCAGAAGTATATGTTAGAGGATTGCTGTTGATTGATCCTTTCATCCAATGACACCATTACAATTTCTGCGATGATGGATGATAAAGGGCTGCCCCTAGGGGAGCCCCTAATTTGTTTGTAATATTGTTGATTAAAGGTAAAGATGTTCATATCCAAGCAGAGGGAGGTTAAATTAACAATGTAATCGGCTGTGTGGGTGTCAATTGGTGTGTTATATAAAAGTTTTTGAGTTCACTTATAATGAGTGGGTGGGGAAGGGATAAATAGAGGGATTTCACATCGAATGAAACCATTATATGGTCTTTAGGTGCTTTTAATTAGTAATTTCTTGTATAAAGCTTGGGATGTTAGTAATGGCATGTGTACCAGGTTTCGAATGGAGGATAGGAGATAGAAAATTTGAGAGGAATTTAGAAACAGCATATGCGGATGACAATGTAGTAAGCACTATTAATGAAGGACTTTGTATATATCGGGAAGGTCTATTTTACGGTTGATACTGTTGGTTTGTGAGGAAATAATGGATTCTAAGCAAAGTCTGTTGTATTTATGGTTTATATGCCTGTATTTAATATGTGGATGCTCAAGGTCAAAACTGTGGCCTGTTTGTGCAATATGGGTGTAGATTAGGGATTTGGTATCTTTGTTGTGAATATTGCGGTTATGTTCTGAAATTCTGATGCGTGTGGTTCTGCCTGTTTCCCCGACATATGATGCTGGGCAATTATTGCAATGTAAGGATAGATGGCGCCAGTAGAGTCAACCGGGAGTGTAGGTCTATCTGATTTGGTAATGCTATTTCTGAGGATGGTGGATAGGCTGGGGGGACAGTTGTATAGAACCTTGATATCGTATGGGCGTAATATGCGGGATATTGAAACGGCTTTAGGGGAATATGGAAGCCAACATGTGGATCTATGGATTGTAGTAGTTGTAGGGACACTTGGATCAAACATGTGTTTGTCTATAAAGGGTAAGGGGTAACCTGCGCTATGAGAGTCAATCGGATTCTAGATTTTTCGATAGTTTTAAATATAGGCAACGAACAATGGGTGATGATTCTTTTGGATAGGGTCTTAACTGTATTTATTTTATATGCTATGGGGCTACTGGAGGAGAAGTGTGTGTACTGAGGGGGAATGTTCTTTTTGTGAAAAACTGTAGTTTGAAAGGTGTGCGGTGTGCGTATGAGTAAAATGTCCAAAAAGGGTAAAACGGAGTTCGATTCGGTTTCATAAGTGAATTTTATATTTGGGTTGAATTTGTGCAAGGCATTATGGATACGTTGGAGGCTGTTTGGGTTAATGATACAAAAAACATCATCCACATATCTCCTCCAGTAGTGAATGTCAGAGGGGAGGGTTTGGTTGATCCATGTGTCGAGCGAATTCATGACTATTTCTGCGATTATTGATGAGAGAGGGCTACCCATAGGGGTGCCTCTGATTTGTTTGTAATATTGCATGTTAAATGTGAAGGAGCTAACGGACAGACAGAGGGAGGTTAGTTTTAGGATGGTAGACGCTGTCTGTGTGTCTATGTTAGCTGTTATGAGGAATAGTTGTAATTTATCTGTGATGAGGGTATGTGGTAGGGAAAGGTACAGAGATGTGACTTCAAAAGACGCCATGATGTGTTGTGGTGGCGGAGTTAAGGCTGTGATGTTATCTATAAATGTGGGGGGGTGAGTGATGCTATATATATGTTCGGGTTTTGCTTCATGAGAGGGGATAAAAGGCTTACCAAATATTTGGAGACAGAATATGCAGGGATTGGTGATAAGCTATGATTGGTCTGAGTGGGACTCCTGGTTTGTGCAACTTGGGTATGCCATAAATGTATGCATCCTTGTTCAAGTTGGCTGTAAAATGAGTATGTTGTCCAGCTGTTATGAGACCCGATTTTTTCATGTTATTTAGGGATTTTTTGAACATTTTGGTAAGGGTGCTATTTTCTTGTGGGGAGATAGATGAGAAGGTGGAGCTGTCTTGAAGGATGTCGGTCATCTTAGCTATGTAGTCTGATCGGTCCATTATGACGGGGTGGTTTCCTTTATCAGCTCTTGTAAATACCAGGGTTTTGTGACTTTTCAACCTGTTGATTATGGCTTTGTAGCTGTGGTTGGGTACTTTGTTCCGGTCTGGTCTTAGTAGGGCTTGGACTATCGCATTCCGTGCTTTAAAAGCTTCGCCATGATTTAGAGTGCTCATAATGCCTTCAACACCAGCAATGATTCTGGGGATGTCAAGTTTGGTTGGAGGCACGTACTGAAGGCAAGTTCTAGTAGCTTTTCTTCTCTTTCGGGCAAACGGGTTGTGGATAAGTTGATGATCTTGGGAGTGACAGCGCTCTTAGAATCAGGGACATCTGGAAAATCATATTTCCGCTTCCAGTGAGACAGCTTGGTTAGGTGTTTGTTGTTTTGGGCTATTGTTTGATTTTGGACTTTGAGCGTGATAGATTTTACAAGGTCGTGGAGGTCCTCTGCGGGCATTAACTGTTGAATATGGAAGATGAGGCCTTTAATGGAACGAGAAAGAATTCGGATATTTGAGTATGAACCTGCACTCTGGCATCCAGTAGTTCTAGCTGAACCTTTTTGGTGATTATGGATGAGAAGGGATTTTTAACTGGATCTTTTATCCTGAGGGATGGTGGGATGAAGCTGACTTTCTGGCATAGTAGGTTGAAGTGCAGGTGACACCTCCATTTGGCCAAGTTGTATCGATTTCTTTATCCATTGGCGTATATAAAAGCGGAGTTCTGGCGCAGGATAGCTCATGGTAAAACAGCGAAGGTTAAGTTTTTTTAAGGAATAACTCTTATCTTGACCAATTTAGTATGAAGTAAGGAACAAGAGTTGCTTCTTATATAGACATTTTATTCACGCTAGCTTTCGAACCTATGAGGTTCTTCAACGGGCTTGGGTAGCTTTTTACACTAACCAAAAGTACTGCAGCACAGGGACTTTATATACACCTAGGAGGAAATTTACATACTTAAGCCGATAGATTAAAAGAGATTATATGATGGCGACGTTAAAATTGGGATATTTACATATAAAAACCGAAATCAAGATTTGTAAAATTATGAATATATGTAAAACAGCCAACATTGTTGCGATAAATGAGTAAAAGTCCAAGTGCAGAGACCGGGTCTCCACTCAATGTCACAACTATTGGGGAGGGGAAGGGGGGGGGGGGTGGGAGGAGTAGTAAGCACTATTAATGAAGGACTTTGTATATATCGGGAAGGTCTATTTTACGGTTGATACTGTTGGTTTTTGTGAGGAAATAATGGATTCTAAGCAAAGTCTGTTGTATTTATGGTTTATATGCCTGTATTTAATATGTGGATGCTCAAGGTCAAAACTGTGGCCTGTTTGTGCAATATGGGTGTAGATTAGGGATTTGGTATCTTTGTTGTGAATATTGCGGTTATGTCTGGAAATTCTGATGCGTGTGGTTCTGCCTGTTTCCCCGACATATGATGCTGGGCAATTATTGCAATGTAAGGAATAGATGGCGCCAGTAGAGTCAACCGGGAGGGTAGGTCTATCTGATTTGGTAATGCTATTTCTGAGGATGGTGGATAGGCTGGGGGGACAGTTGTATAGAACCTTGATATCGTATGGGCGTAATATCGGGATATTGAAACGGCTTTAGGGGAATATGGAAGCCAACATGTGGATCTATGGATTGTAGTAGTTGTAGGGACACTTGGATCAAACATGTGTTTGTCTATAAAGGGTAAGGGGTAACCTGCCACTATGATAGTCAATCGGATTCTAGATTTATCGAGAACTATTAACTTCTTGATATATGCTAAATATTGAAATAATTAATGTTTATCCAGAATATTTACATCTTTCTAAACTTAAGGTAAAAACTATTATATAATAATTTAACATATGAGATTTGAATTAGCTATGGAAAAGTGTTACGAAATAGGAGCTATTGCATTAAATATGGGGAAGTGTACATTTTTCAATTGCTATTTATGAGTTCTGTATATGATTCTGGAATTTCAATGTGTCTATTGATGCTTGCGTGTTTTTAATGATAAAAAAACTTCTAAATACAGTCTTTTCTGTTTGTTGTTTATGTTGGTGTAGAAAGTTTTTGGGTTATTTAGGTTGAAGGTGTGACCCGTATTTTGTGTGTGTTGGTATAAAAGGGATTTTTTATCTTTTTATTTATGGATCTGGTGTGCTCGTTTGTCCTGTCTATTGTCTGCTGGTTTCGCCTATGTACATACTATTGCATTGGTTGCATTCTATTGAGTATATTGCTTGACTGTTGTATATTGGTGAGTTATGGCTATTGTTTTTTGTTATGGGATTTCTGACTATTGCGCCTATCTTGGGTGTGTTTTCGTAATGTTTTTATACCGATTTTCTAATTTCTCGGGCTATTGTTACGCTATTAGGGGAGTACGGTATGATGCAAATAGATTATATGTTTGACTATTGTTTGTGTTATTGGGGTTATAAAAATGCCTTAACATGAAATTATTTGGGTATCCGGCTGTGGTAAGATATTGAATTATATTTTTAGTTTCTATTGCTTTTACTTGTGTTGTTGGAGCAATGTATGTGTATCCGTTTTGTTAGGGATTTTACTGTGTTGATTTTGTGACTTAGTGGGCAGTATGATGAATATTTTATGAAATTGGGTTGGAATGTAGGCTTGTAATATACTGTGGAAGTGTACTGTGAGTTGTTTTTAGTAATGAGGATGTCAAGGAATGGTAAGGAATTATTGTTTTCTTTTTCTATGGTAAAGTTTAATTCATTATGGAGGCTATTTATTTCAGTTAATATATTATTGATTTTATCTGTTTGGCAAATGCAAAAAATGTCATCTATATATCTTTTCCAGGTTTGTATTATGTTAGGGAAACGACTGATTATTGTTTGGTCTATGTGTCTCATGACTATTTCGGCTAGTGGGGAGGATAAAGGACTTCCCATAGGGGAGCCATTGGTCTGTTTGTAGTGTTTAGAGTTAAAGGTGAATATGTTTATTTTTTAACTTAAATTTATCAATTTTGTGATTTTGTCTGAGGTGCTATTGTCGATGCCGTGTTGCGAGAGGAGGTTTTTGGTGGATTCGATAATTAAGGGGTGGGGCCAAACTGGGGTATAAGTTTACAACGTCGAAAGAAACCATAGTATGATTATCCTTGTAGGGGGTATGGCATATTTCTTGTATAAATGTTGGAATGGAATTAATAGTAGTGTGGTTATAAAACAACACTTAAAGTTTCACCGCATAAGTTTCTTTTCTGTGAAAAATCATATTTATTTCAAAGAGAAATATTTACTATTTCTAACTTTTTTTAGATGAAGTTATGAAAGGGTGAAAATATGAAGAGCAATGGCGAAGTATGAAGTATGAAAGGGTGAAAATATGAAGAGTAAATGGCGAACGGAAAAATAAAAGTGTCAGGGGCGGGATATCGAACCCACAACCTTCCGCTTACCGGGCAGATGCCATGTCCACTAGGCTACCCTGGACGTATTTTTCCGTTCGTAAAATAATACTTAATGTAACTTATAATACATTATAAAGGACTGCGGCGTATGATTATAAAACAACACTTAAAGTTTCACCGCATAAGTTTATTTTCTGTGAAAAATCAATATTTATTTCAAAGAGAAATATTTACTATTTCTAACTTTTTTTAGATGAAGTATGAAAATGTGAAAATATGAAGAGCAATGGCGAAGTATGAAAGGGTGAAAATATGAAGAGTAATGGCGAACGGAAAAATAAAAGTGTCCAGGGGCGGGAATCGAACCCACAACCTTCCGCTTACTGGGCAGATGCCATGTCCACTAGGCTACCCTGGACGTATTTTTCCGTTCGTAAATAATACTTAAAGTAACTTATAATACATTATAAAGGACTGCGGCGTATGATTATAAAACAACACTTAAAGTTTCACCGCATAAGTTTCTTTTCTGTGAAAAATCAATATTTATTTCAAAGAGAAATATTTACTATTTCTAACTTTTTTTTTTTTTAGATGAAGTATGAAAGGGTGAAAATATGAAGAGCAATGGCGAAGTATGAAGTATGAAAGGGTGAAAATATGAAGAGTAATGGCGAACGGAAAAATAAAAATAAAGTAGTGTGGTTATTGCTATCTCTGAGTATGGGCGTTAGGAACAGATTTAGGAATTTCGCCAAGGGAGCTGCTGTGGAGAGATAAAAGGCAACTATTGTCCTTAATGGTATGCCCGGTTTGTGGAGTTTTGGCAATCCGTATATGTATGCTTCGGTATTCATCTTGGATATGAAGTTCTTAAGTTCTTCATCAGTTATTGTTTTTTGTCTTTGCAGGTTTCTTAGTTCCTTTTTGAATCTGTTGTAAATTTCTATTTTTTCTAATTCAGAAGCTGGTTCGTAATATCTATGATCATTCAGGGTGGTGTGCATCTTCTCGATATACTCTGTTGTATCCATAATGACTGTTTGGGCGCCTTTGTCGGATCTAGTTATGACTATTTCGCTTTTATCTCTAAGTCTTCTGGCTATGGTTCTGTTCGCGGGGTTTGATTTTGGACAATATGTAAGAAATACAAATTCAACAAAATACAAAAACAACAAATATGTAAGAATACATATTTACATCTGAATTAATATACAACGGCGTAAACTATTGTAATTGTGAGGGATAAGAAAAGAAGAAATTAACTATGAATGTGATGTTTAAGGCATGATGACGGGTGGATGTGGAAAAGGTGCTATTTCAACAGAATATGGTATAAGTCAGGTATATCGATATGTCTATTGATACTATTGCATTGTAATGATATCATGGCCACCAGGATCAATCTTTGATATTTGTTATTGATGTTCCTATAATGGATGTAAGGATTGGATAAATCAAACGAGTGACCTGTGTTTAAGATATGGGTATATATTTGGGATCTTATGTTCTTATTGGTTATCTTCCTGCTGTGTTCATCCATTCTGATGGCCGCAGATCTACCCGTTTCCCCCACGTAAATGGCGGAGCATTGATGACATGGGACGGCATAGACCACGCCATCAGAATTACAATTGTTGGTGGGTTTGTTAGATCGGGTTATAGGGTTTCTGGTTATGGATGCGATGTTAGGGTTATTGTGGTAGAATGTTTTGATGCCGTATGGTTTCAGTAGTGAAGCTATAGCAACTGATTGTGGACTGTAGGGGAGAGTGCAGTGACCTTTGTTTATTTGTGCTGGTTTTGTATAATTTGTTATTCACTGGGGTGATTCACCGTGTTTGTCAAGTTCAACAAAATAAGTTGGTTTCTTGACGCAAGTATTTTCAGAATTTTTGTAAGGTTTAGACTTATAGGGTTTTATCCAAACTTGGACGGATATTCTCCAGTAGACGAAGCAGAGTTTCTTTATTTTTAATATATTTTTGGTGCACAATTGATCCTGTACTTCCATGGATCACTCCGATTATCAAGAGTTTCTCATTTAAACCTGGCATCCCATTTGCATCTTTCTTTGCTTTTGATAAAAATAATCAATCAGAGAGCCACCCATCTTCCATATAAAGGCTCTATCGTACTTATCTATGGGATTATCACCAAATGATGATACAAAATTTTCTTTCCAATCTTTCCAGTTGAAATTATCTTCGTCAGAAAGTTTTCCGTCAAACCACAATTGGGCTGTCCCTGTTAAATAATTTCTCATGCCATAGATTTTGTTTGATCTTTCCCCCAGCCATTGTTCAGACAAACATATAGTCTTACCCAAGTTACTGGATCCATGTTACTACCAGAAAACTCTGGTGCTTTCATTTCTACTGGCTTGGGTGATGCAAGGCCTTAACTAGAGAATTTACTGATTTTTGTTGTTCAAGAATAGCTTCTATTGTTGTCTTCTGTCACTCTTGATTTGGATTTAAATTCTTCATCTTCATACATGCTAGGAACTTTTTGCCACCTACTTAAATATTGTACATAAATAAATACAAAGCATGTTACAAGCAACAATCTTTGTTATATTCGCCGGCATAAATTTATATGAATAAATTTGAAAATGAGAAAAGTGAGCCTCAAAATAGAATTAAATTGTGGAACATTGTTCGATAATTAAATTTTCAATAAAAAAAGGTAATAGCTCTAAACAAATAAAAGAAGAAATGGCTGGTCTATATGGGGAGAGAAGCATGTCCCTTCTAGTACCAAATAAAATCTTGGTCCAAACAGTTTAAATGGGGCACAGAATCGATTGACTCTCAACCTGGAAGATCACTCGTTGATATTATGCCCTCTGCTTCCTTTTCTACTTGTTATCAGAGGGCATAAGCTGCATTTCTCTCTGGTATAAAACTCTATTTTTCTCCTTCTCGATAAAGAAATATGGTATGTGCAACAAACCTAAAGGGGGTCGGTGGAAGGGTTTTGTTGTTTTTCAATTGCTATGACCCGGGATCAAATCCCCCATTGGGCACTTTTTCTAATTTATAAAAAAAATGCTCCAATTTTCCCTAATTCTTGCAAAAGTCCAACCCCACCAGCATGTTTAAATAACCAAACAAGGCTCTGGCACATTTGTAAGTTGAGTAAAAATATCAGGCCTCCAGGAAAAAGTATCTTTTCAAAAATCTTTTATTGTCTTTTATGTGAAGAGAAGGAATTCTTTGCTATTAGATTAAAAGATTTGACTTTATTTCTGCATATCAATCTGAATAGTCTTAAGCTCTTCTATTTACATATCTATGATGATATAATCAGTGATAATGTTACTCTGCTTATTTACACAATTATATTAAGAATATTTATAACAACTTGACAAATACATAACATCCCTAGTCTATATGTTATAGGTAGTTTCAAAGTCTCTCTTGGTCTCAGTCTTCTTGGAGATGGAGGGTGGTCTCTTCATCCGCAGGTCCCTGAGGTCCTGGTGTAACACCTCAGTAGACAAAGTTATTTCTTCCTGAGTTGCTCCTCCAGTGGTCACAGCTTCCTCCTCTGGCCTCATGGAGTCTCCTGATTGTGGTTCTGACTCTTTATAAGGATTTAGAATACAATCTATTTCCCTAATGGTTGAACATGGCCTCCTATGGTTGATATGGTTTGCATGCTTTCCATCCTTTAACAGTACCTTGTAGGTGACAGGTCCAGTAACTTCTTGAATAGCAGCAGGTGTCCAATATGTCTTCTTTTTGTCAAACATTCTTATCTGCACCACATCTCCTTCCTCAAAAGTCCTCTCGTTGGTTCCTGAGTCATACTGAAGTCTCCTTGTATTTGGTTGGGGTCAGGTTTCAAATTCTCCAGGTGTGTTCGCAATCTTCTCCCGAACATCAACTGTGCTGGTGTTTCCTCTCTAGCCAAATGCGGGGTGTTCCTGTAATGGAACAGAACTCTTTGTAATTTGATTTGGTTAGTTGTACCTTTTGCCTTTTTAAAAGAGGTTTTAAATGTTTATTAGATTCTGGATGATAAGGCATTACGGTGCAATGTTTAATGCTATTAGCCTTGCAGAATTCTTTGAATTCTTGTGAAATAAATTGACTTCCATTATCAGTTGTGATTTCTGTGCATATGCCTCTGTGCATCTATATTGACTGAAAATGTGTCTCCCATAAAAGGTCCAGCTAAATCCATGTGAAGATGAGTCCATGGTATGTTTGGATATGTTTGTGGATGCAACAGAACTTTATGTGCATTCCTTTGATTTACATGACATATGTTGCAATATTTTGCTTGGTTTTCAATGTCAGAATCCAATTTAGGCCACCATAAACCTTCTAATTCTTCAAAAAGATTTTCTCTCATAGCTAATGGTACAGGTCTTGCCTTAAAAAAAGTTTTGGTGGGGCATCCTTCTTTATACCCAAATCTACCAGACCAGAAAGGGTTAAGATATTCTGGGTCTCTTCTGTTTTAAAAGGTTTGAAGTGTGCAGTGGCTATGGACACTTTTAGTAAGGGTCTTTACTGTATTGATTTTATGGCTGAGAGGACAGTAGGAGGAAAAACGGATATAGTCGGGGTTAAAGGATGGCTTATTATAGTAGACAGTTGTTTGGAATTGATGCTGTATGCGCATGATTTTTATATCTAAAAAAGTCAGGCTAGTGTTTGTTTATTTTTCATAGGTGAAATTCGAGTCGGGATGGTAACTGTTGGGTTTTCCAAAATGTTCTTGGTTTGATTTTCGAGGCAGATACAAACATGTCGTCAAATTATTGATGCCTAAAAATTATGTTGGATGGAAATGAGGTTATCGAATTGTCAATATAATGCATGAAAATTTCTGTGTCTGAGGTTGAAAGAGAGGAGCTCCCCATGGGAGAACCTTTTATCTGTTGGTAAGTTTTGTAATTGTATGTTATGATATTTGTTTTGAGAGGCATAGCGCTATAAGTTCGGATATTTTCTTGACAGTGATCTGATCAATCTATTTTTCTTTCAAGAGCGCTTCAGTGCTGTTCAGTATCAGTTGTGGGAGACTGGGTACCGGGATTCAACATCAAATGAAACCATGATCTTGTCTGGTGGGACTTGGTACTTGAGTAGTTCTTCTATGAAGATGGAGGTGTTGAAAATGGAGTATAGGAAGCTTTGTTGTTCTATTATGGGCTTTAGAAATACTGAGATAAATTTATAAAGAGGTGCTGTTGGGAAATGGTAGAATGCCACCACTATGGGTCTCGTTTCCCTATGAA
Source organism: Cordylochernes scorpioides (assembly GCA_030710605.1). Lineage (NCBI taxonomy): Eukaryota > Metazoa > Arthropoda > Arachnida > Pseudoscorpiones > Chernetidae > Cordylochernes > Cordylochernes scorpioides. The sequence goes on from CP092866.1 coordinate 56,036,415, forward strand.
TTTTTCCCGAGTTCTTTTTTAGCATGAAGGGTATGTTCAGGTTTTATCTTTTTTGGAAATGTGCTTGAAGGTGGTTGGGTCTTCAAGTTTGCTTAGAATTTTTCGGTAGTAATCAGATTTGTCTAGAATTACGGTTTGTCCTCCTTTGTCTGAATGGGTGATGATAATTTCTTTTTTTGTTTTTTAAGTCTTTAATTAGACGGTTTTCATGTGGGTTGCATTGGGAAGGGTCGCAGGTTCACTCAGAAGGTTGATTACATGGTGTCTGATTATGTTCTTGGTGGTTAAGCCTTGACACGGCGGCCTCGACTCCACTTACTATTTTGATAGGGTCTGGTTTTTGCATATTCCCGAATTTCATGCCTTTAAGAAGGTTAATTTTTTGGAGTTAAGGCAGTTTTTGACAGATTGACTGTTTCTTTTTGAATTTGAAGCTTCTATTGGGATCTTTTGTTTGCCATGTAGATGTAGTAAGTTGGTTTTCTCTAGGCTTAGCTTCAGTTTGTTTCTTGTACACCATTACACTGATGATTGTTCTTTATTTCCTGGTAATGGGTTGAGGGTTCACTAATATTAAATGAATGGCCTGTGTTGTGGATTTGCTGGTATATGAGAGAACGGGGATTCTTTTTCTTAACAGATCTTTCATGCTCAGCCATTCTGATTCTCATGGTTCTTCCTGTCTCTCCCACATATGTAGTTTCACACTGCAGTCATGATTTTGAGTATACAACATTATTCTTGCTCAAGGAATCTTTAGGGGTGTTGCTTATGGTTATTTCATGTCTTTGTAAATACTTTGTAGACTTAGTAAATTAGAGAAAGATATATTAATACCATCTTTCTTTATATTTATGACATTGTGGTGTATTTGGATGAGTTGGGATTAATATAATTTGAATAGTATGGAGGAAGGTTTCTTGCCGTAGATAGATTATAAAAGGCCTTTTTGATTCTTCAATCTCTGTATGGTAGTTTTTTTTTTTCGCAAGAGCTATGCTGCTGGGGTGTCTGTTTCATGAGTAATGTGGATACTTGATGTCTTATGTTACTGTTTTCTTGAGGTCCTTGATAGAAACTTCAACACTGCTATCGTTTTGAAGATATCTGGATAGGCTCTTTCTTATAGTTCAGGCCCTTGGACATCAATGAAATCTCCACCTGTGAGAGTTCCGAGCTGGAAAGGTTCAAAATTTAAGGATGTTCATCCGTTGGATTATGAAGTTAGAGAGAAAACAGATATTTGTGACCAGAAAAAAAATTGTATTATCATGTTTTTTCTTAAGCAAAAAATTCTGAGATCAAATTTCTGATGTGGTTCGTATTACCAGAGAAGTAAGGACATGTGGTGCTACCTGCTGTGTGGTGAGAGTCAGAAGACCTTTGATGGATTTGGACAGGAATCTTATGTTGCATCCCTGGTATCTAGAACAGTGAAGCTGGCGGCAGGTATTGTGGATGATCTTCATGAAGAATGGGTTCCGGACATGATCCTTGATGTGTAGGAATGGAGGTATGAAATCCTGGCTCAAACATTGGCGATTAAACTTTAGGTGGCATCGCCATCTGGCTAATTGTAATGATTTCTTATGGATTTGAGGCATATACCTTTCTATTTCCTGATTCGAAAGATTCATATTACAAAAATAATAATGCGAGAAATTGTTAATAATATAAAATCCCTTCAGTAAAATTATAAATAAAAGAAAATTCACTGAGGGAAAAGTTTTATTTTTAATCACAATAATACAAGCTGTCCTTATATATATATATATCAATTGATTTAGATCTCCTGGACACAAATGACCAAAAAGGTTTCTGGAGATGAGTTTCATTTTATTTTATTAAAGCAGTCCCAAGTTTTCATGCATCTCTGTCCTTCTCCGTGAGGACATATATAAAACACCACCTGATGCCAAACTATTACAAATCTATATTTATTTATATATATATATATATATTGGGATATTTTTGCATATTATTTTTAGTTAGAATATATTCTTATTTAATGTGTATTTGCATATTTACTATTATTGATTTATTTTAGGAATTATCAACAACAAAAAACCTTTATTAAGACACTATTGCCTTACAAGGGAATTCCCCTAAAAGGTTATATACCAGGTCTATTAGTATGAAACGCGAAAATGGCTGCCAGAGGGCGCTGTGCAACTTTATTTGAGCCGACGGTGGCGCTGTTGAAGGCATTTTGTTTTTTTGACTCACATGGCATCAGCATGCGTGGAGTTTTAGAAAAATTCAAATCGTGGAAAATTTCTGGAGCCCGTGGAAAATGGTGATTTCCGAGCCAAAAACTGCCCATTTGCGGGAAGTTTTGTTGTTCGCCTTCAACTGGAATAAAAGTGCCACTGAAGCCCACTGAATGCTCGAGGAAGTTCACGGCGACCACGCTCTGAGCAAATCGCAGTGTTACAGGTGGTTTAAAAAATTCCAAAGTGGCGATTTTGAACTTGATAATGAACCACGTGGAAAACCGCACCAAAAGTTCAAGGACGCTGAACAGCAAGCTTTGTTGGATGAGGACAGTACCCAAATGCAGGAGAAACTCTCGAAACAGCTCCAGGTGTCTCAAGGTTAAGCCTCAGAAGTTGAGCGAAAGGCAACAAGAATGGCGTCTGGTAACCTGCGAAGGGCTGCTCGCCAGGCATTAAAAGAAGTCATTTTTGCACCGAATCGTAACTTCTGATGAGAAATCGATCCACTTCAGCAATCCTATGCGCCAAAATTCGTGGGGCCTGCTCGGCCAATTTCCAAAACAGAAGCCTAGGCCCAATCGCTTAGGAAAAAAGGCAATGCTTTGCGTATGGTGGGACCAGACCGGCGTAGTATATTTCAAGCTCCTGAAAATGGCGAAACGGTCAATACTAGTCGCTACGAACAACAAATGCACAGTTTGAGAGAGGCATTGAATGAAAAAAGACCGGAATTGCGTGAAAAGCACAACAAGCTGATACTGCAGCATGACAACGCTCCAGCCCACAACGCTACAGTGGTAAAAAACACCATAAAAGACTTGGGCTGGGAACTCTTACCCCACCCGCCGTACTCACCAGACTTAGCGCCGTCGGACTACCACCTTTTCACATCTTTAGGACACGCCCTAAAAAACCAGGAATTTTCGAACTCAGACATACTCCGAAAATGGCTTGTTGACTGGTTCGACTCAAAAGGAATAGAATTTTTCAGACAAGGAATTCGAAAATTGCCTGAAAGGTGGTCTGAGTGTATAGCTAATCAGGGCAATTACTTTGAATAAAAAAATATTTTGTTGTATGGAATTGGTGAACTTTTGAATTCACTGAAAATTTTCGTGTTTCATACTAATAGACCTGGTATGTACATGAGTGAGGAGTAAAAGCAATTTAGAGGGGAGGGGGAGCAATCAGCCATTGTCTGTGGAGTTGAGCACTTCTTCTCTCATTTTATCAATCGCCTTGAAAAATTTAAAATATTTATAAACAAATTTTTTATCCAGCAGGAGAGTAGTAAAGATTTTATATACATGTTGTTCATTGTAGTGAGTTAGCCCCGAAATTTCGCGAATTTCCAGTCTTTTCTCCTGTAGGAATGGGCAATGGAATAGATAGTGGACCAAATTGTCTTGGATGCCAACATTACAGAAGTAGCAATTTAAAGGGTCGCTTTTCCAAAATCCAGTGATATCCTCGCGGAAAAGTAGCCATAGAATCCTTTGACGGGCTATAAATCGTTTAATTTTCAAAGGGAGGTTTGATAGTAAGTAGTCCTCCGTCATGAAGGAGCTACTTAGAGATTAGTAGTGAATAAAATGAGTTGAGTTTTGTATCTTGGATCGGTCTAATTGGAGCAGCTGGTCCACTGTGGTTTGAATAATTCTAGACATTTCTCCTCTCACAACCATATAATCTTCACAGTTCTTAAGAAAAGAAAAACCCCTAGAGTCAATGATGCTATTCAGGTTATGAATAAAGTTGTTTCCCGCTTTTCCCACAATTGAAACTTTCCAGAGCTGGGACAAGCAAACATAGGGTAATCTTGTCCTGTCCATTTTTAAATCCGTATCCAGAACTTTAGAATCAATTTCGTAATGTATAATTCAAGGGACATCCTTCCGGTTTCTGTTCGTAAGATGTAGCCCGAAGTATATTTGGGAAGGTCAAGAAATCACCGTAGGAAAATATCCTGGATCTGGTTTACAACTCTTATATGATTCGTCGCCCACAGTGTGGTCGAGTATAACAACGTGGATAAAACTATGGAGTCAAGTAGTTTCATCACTGCTCCGAACGATTTGGTTCTTGACTTAGATAGTATTCTCAATACTGCGTTTGTAGCAACCAATGCTTTGCTTTTAAAGTGCTGCACCACGTAAGCAGTTGGATTCTTGGTAGTTAAGGGGTAGCCAAGATATGTATATTTTGAGGATACTGTCAAGGGTTGTTGGCACCAAGACCAAGCGTCAGATCTGGCCAAGCGGCCTCCATTTCGAAACACTAAGATTTTAGACTTGGATTGGTTCAGAGTTAAACCATTTTCCTCAAAATATCTTTTTATTAAATTAATCTTTAACTTGAATCATGAAAATTTCTCTTAAAGAACTGTAAAAAGATTATAAAAACGAAGAGAAAATTATTTATTTTTACTATACATGGGCTACGAGCTTTCGGGCAGCCTCGCCCTTCTACACGAACAGAAACCGGAAGGATGTCCCTTGAATTAAACATTACGAAATTGATTCTAAAGTTCTGGATACGGATTTAAAAATGGACAGGACCTGTAGAAGGGCGAGGCTGCCCGAAAGCTCGTAGCCCATGTATAGTAAAAATAAATAATTTTCTCTTCGTTTTTATAAATTAATCTTTATTTGGAGATTTATCTTGGATTCACCAAAGAGGACTATATCATCCGCGAACAGGAGGAGGTGTATAGTTCCATGGCCCGGTAAGTATATACCTGGCAGGTCAGAATCATCCAGCGTAGCAACCAGATCGTTAATGAGAGTAATAAATAAATACGGTGAAAGAGGTTCACCCTGAAGAACACCTGATTGTATTTTGATAAATTCTGTAAAAGAGCCGTTCCATCTGACCGCTGCCATCATTTGAGCATAGTAGATCTCTGTATAAGTTTGATAAATCGCCCACTTAAACCAACAAGCGCAAGCTTTCTCCATAATAGTAGATGTGGAACTATATCAAACGCTTTTTTAAGATCAACAAAGAATGCGTAAAGTTTCCTCCTTTTGCGGTTTAGTGTCATTTGGATTAGTGACATAAGCGTGAAGATATGGTCTTGGCATGAGTAGCCCCTTCTGAATCCTGCCTGGTTTTCTGCTATGAGTTTTCTATTTTCAATCCAATTACTTAGTCTATTTTTTAATATGAATGTAAAAAGTTTTGACAAGTTGCTTATAAAGGCAATGCCTCTATAATTTGATGGTTTATTCGGATCACCATTTTTGAATATTGGTTGGATGATAGTTTTTGACCACTGTGAAGGAACTTGGGATTTAGTTAATATTTTGTTGAATAAGTTAGATAAAAGGATTAAACTATTCTCAGGTAGGGCTTTGATAGCTTCATTTGGTATACTATCGTAACCTGCTGCTTTATTTTTTTTAAGCTAGCGATTTCCCTTGCAATTTCCAAAAGTGAAATTTCGGCGTCCAGCTCGGGGTCAATAGGAATTAGTAGAGTAGGTACATCAGCCACAATTCTTTGAGGAGGCGACAATAAACCTTGATAAAAGGATTCCCACTCTGAGATGTCAATATTTCCTTTTGTGCTATTCCGTTTCTTAAAGGACGCAATTATTTTCCAAAATTCGGCAGAGTCTCTAACATTGCTAAGGGTAGCTTGAACAGAATCAGAGTATTTGTTCTTTTTGTATTTGAGCAATGATAGATATTTGCGTTTACTCGTAATAAACAAATCTTTATAAATAGGGGTATTGAGAGTCAAATATAACTTAAGATTTTTTTTCATATATGTTTTTGCTGTATAACATTCTCCGTCAAACCATGGCTTAGACCGCGAACTATCCGCTCTTCCCTTTGTTAGCATTCCTGCTCTCATCATTGATGTTTGAATCCTGCTAGTAAGAGTGTCAGCACATAGGTCTATTGAGGCGTCTTCCGGTAGTTGGAGAGCATTTAGGTCTTCGAGACAAAGTTCATATGTCGAAGCTTTATTTATTGACCAGGTAAATTTTTTTACAGGAATATACTCTAAAGGTAGGCTTTTCGCTTTTGTATTGTCTGATCCGTTTAGTTTTAGAAGTGGTAAATGGTCGGAGTAAGGCAAACTTTCGATACTTAGGTCAAGAACAAGTTCCAGTGGTGCAGGAGAAACCATGAATAAGTCCAAAACTGAAGACCCCTGATGCGAGATAAAAGTATAACATCCGTTTTTATCACTAATAGATCTTCTGTTTAGTATAGTGAGGGAGTTATCATCAAGGAAATCGACAAGAGTCTCAGCCAGGGGGGACACGGTTGGATCTCTGGTGGTACGGTAGGCGGAAAGCAGAGCTGGGATCTGGAACAATTTGTGAAAAGCACCCAAATAGCCAATGCGAATATTTAAATCACCGCCTAAAACTATTTCGAATCCTTGTTGTATTTTATTTTCAACATAGCAAAACAATTTTTTCAAATTTTCTAGCTGTAATTCACTTGGGGGTAAGTAAACAAAAATTGTACACACTAGAGGTGAGTCTGCTATTGAAGCCAGTCTAAATATAACCGAGATCCATTTAGGCTCAATTTCAACTTTGTAGATTAAGCCTTGGATTTCTTTTCTAATTCCTACAAGGATTCCTCCAGAGCTTCTCCCTCGGTTCGAAGGTTTAACAGCTGGTGATTGGTAAAACTCAAAATCGTCTACAGCTAAGTCAAGTAAATAGTGGCACCAGGTTTCAGTTACAGCAAAAATATCAAACAATTTCAAGTAATCGAAGATAGAGAAGACCGAAGAAATTCTAAAAAATCCATTTATGTTCCAGCATATGATCCTTAAGGGATTTCCTTTTGCTTTTAAAGGCTTATTTGTAGGGTAATTTGAGTGGCAATGATTAACTGAGCAAGTATTTCGGATTTTCCTATTTGGCGACAAAATTGGAAGATCTATTGATTGTCTCTGTGTATTTCTTTCCAATTGCTATAGTTCAGCACCTTCCTTGGTAGTAATTTTACCATTAGAAGCTTGGTAAACCGTGCCCTTAACAATCAGTTTGTTATCTCTTAGTTTTGCAGTGATTCGTTCATTTAAGAGTTCTTTCCGTTTAGAAATCAATATTCTGCGTTGTTCTCTGATGCTAGGGGAGTAATCCTTGTTCACGAAGACATTTAAATCTTTAATATTGTAAATAAAGCTTCCAGGGATAAGTTTCTTGTTCAAATTTTATTATCTAGCTTTCAGACCTGTCAGTCCTTCCACAGGAGTATCACGATAATAAATTGATGGTATGTATATGTGGTGAGGTCTGGTAGCCTCTTGTAGAGTCCTGTCGACTAAATCTGTGATGAGGTATCCAGTCGACTTAAACTGTGGTGTGAGTCCCTGTCAACTCTCGCTATACTGTGTTGACCGAGAGGAACAGTCAGGATGTGGAGTTTTCCAGTACCTCTCTGCACCTTGGAAGACCTTTAAAAGTTCTCACAAAGTACAGGCAGTCGTGGTCGAGGCAGAGTGGAAAGCTTGGGGATGTCCACACAAAAAATGAAGACACAGTTGCACTAAGAAAGTTCCGTGAACAGATAAAAGTTGAGCTAGGAGCGAAAGATGGAGATAGAAGAGTTCTTACTGACTACATGGTGGACCTGGGGTACAACCGACGCGGGCTCACGCAGATAGTGAAGTGACTGTAAAGGTTGAGTTTATAGGTTAAGACGGGGGCCTTATGCGACAGGGGCGTGGATCGTCTGGTGAAAATCTAAACTGGTGCCGTGGCAGTTTCCATATTTAGACCTTGTTGTTTTGTGAATTCCATCTATCTCAAATTTAGACGTTTTTGACTTCTATCTCTTTAGCTCAACTCTTAATCTATTACAGAGTTTTATTTATTCATCCTCAGTTTGTACAAAGTACAATACATATGATGATGTAATGACACATGTCAATCATGCGTATAATCATTTACAGATGTGTTTCAATGATACAACATGAAAATCTTGTTATAAGTTATATACTGTTGGATCGGTGGTTCAATCAAATTGAGAATAGATTGAAATATATATAGGTTTTAATATGTCTCACAACATAGCAAGCAGGTAGTACAAGGGAAGACATAACAGGAAGTGAAGGGGAGGGTACAGCGCCTCTAGTGGTGATGGTTGGAAGCTCCTCGAATGCCATGTCGTCCTGTGACGTAGGCGCGCTGTATTTTGAAGTAGCATGCGGTTCAGCATTCCCCCACTTGCAACTTCCAATTCATCTGGAAACATGCATCTCTGTGCATCAATTTCTTTAAAGTCTTGGTTTGGAAATAGTCTAACATTGACTCACCAGTTTGAAGCTTGATGTTCACAAACTGCTTCTTTAACTGTAGTATCCTCGAATGAGATTTTGGCTCAAAAACCTGTTCCAGATTTTTCCACGCATCCTGTGGCGATGTACAGTCGATGATGTGGATTTGGTGTTCTGTATTTATCGACAACGCGATAACAGCCAAGGCTCTATCCTTTTGAGCTTTTAGTTGAGCATCTTTGGTATCTTCATCTTTAAGCATCACATCCCACAAGCCCTTCTCAATTAGTAGCATCTTGATGTTGTACTTCCATGAGCGGTAATTTTGGCCGTTCAATTTTTCAACCGCCGCCGTTATTGCACTAACGGCCGCCATGGTGACGCAGCAACTTCTCGACGAGGGCAAACGGAGGTAGCTTCGCTGAAGGAATTTTACTCACGAGGATACGCTGAACTTGAACCACAGAGCTAGGGAACCACGCTCTGCTACCACTTGTTGGATCGGTGGTTCAATCAAATTGAGAATAGATTATATAGGTTTTAATATGTCACAACATAGCAAGCAGGTAGTACAAGGGAAGACATAACAGGAAGTGAAGGGGAGGGTACAGCACCTCTAGTGGTGATAGTTGGAAGCTCTTCGAATACCACGTCGTCCTGTGACGTAGGCGCGCTGTATTTTGAAGTAGCATGCGGTTCATCATATACAATATGGGGTTGTTGGCTTAAATTACCATATATACTATTTTTATACAAAATACATTTTTACATATTTAATTTTATAAAGTTTTAATTTTAACAAAAATAATAATAATAGATAAAATATTTACATATTAGATTACATAATAGAATGTTTACATATTTAACTATTAATGATATTGAAAGGTGGAGAAATCATATATTACCTTCTTTGTGTGTTATAAACAATTTTTGTAATTATATGCGTGCATGGGTGGAGGCCACGCGCTGGTTGAATGATATCTCGTGATCTCAGATTAAACCTAATAAATTCGTGAACTATTATGGTGTATATAGAAGATTATTTAAATCTATGGGGTAGTGTTTGTTAATATTGTTTCATATGTTTCTGATATTTCTATGCATCTGTTTATGCTTTATTGTCGTTTGATTATCATAGATTCTATTAAGAGTCTTTGGTATTTACCATGGATATTGTCATAATGCACTATGGGTTGGGATAAGTTAAATGTAGGGCCTGTTTCTTTTATATGTTGAACTATTAAAGATCTTGGGTCACTCTATTGATAATATTCCTATTATGTTCGGCTATTCTATTATGGTGTTAAAACTAACAAAAAAGATTGTAAAAATAAAATAATAATAATAATAAATCTATTTAAGAAATCAAAACTATGGAGGTAGCGATAGGCAGGTGTTTCTTTGGAGGAAATGATCACCCTTATTGCTGATTTAAATAATTATGAGGCTTTATTACACGATGAGCAAATACAAAATGAAATGAACCTTTTCCAGTAAAAGTAATTCTTGCAGCCCTCTGGGCAAGCCCGACTCAGCCCCCCTCTTTCTACGCACTTTATCTTCTCCTTAGTTCAGGCCTAATCTTCCGCCTTTTGCTTTGTACTCTAGGCCTTATTCTCTGCCTTTTGCTTGAACTCTGAGCCTTGCCTTCTATTCGGCAGGCTCCTCTTCAGCCGACTTCTAATCAGCAGAGACTTCTTGTCAGCAGAGACTTCTAGTCAGCAGAGACTTCTAGTCAGCAGAGACCTCTAATGGGCAGGGACTTCTATTCGCTGAGACTTCTATTCGCTGAGACTTCTAATCGGCAGAGACTTCTAGTCAGCAGAGACTTCTAGTCAGCAGAGACTTCTAGTCAGCAGAGACTTCTAGTCAGCAGAGACCTCTAATGGGCAGGGACTTCTATTCGCTGAGACTTCTATTCGCTGAGACTTCTAATCGGCAGAGACTTCTAGTCAGCAGAGACTTCTTGTCAGCAGAGACTTCTAGTCAGCAGAGACTTCTAGTCAGCAGAGACCTCTAATGGGCAGGGACTTCTATTCGCTGAGACTTCTATTCGCTGAGACTTCTAATCGGCAGAGACTTCTAGTCAGCAGAGACTTCTAGTCAGCAGAGACTTCTAGTCAGCAGAGACCTCTAATGGGCAGGGACTTCTATTCGCTGAGACTTCTATTCGCTGAGACTTCTAATCGGCAGAGACTTCTAGTCAGCAGAGACTTCTAGTCAGCAGAGACTTCTAATCAGCAGAGACCTCTAATGGGCAGGGACTTCTATTCGCTGAGACTTCTATTCGCTGAGACTTCTAATCGGCAGAGACTTCTAGTCAGCAGAGACTTCTAGTCAGCAGAGACTTCTAGTCAGCAGAGACCTCTAATGGGCAGGGACTTCTATTCGCTGAGACTTCTATTCGCTGAGACTTCTAATCGGCAGAGACTTCTAGTCAGCAGAGACTTCTAGTCAGCAGAGACTTCTAGTCAGCAGAGACTTCTAGTCAGCAGAGACTTCTAGTCAGCAGAGACCTCTAATGGGCAGGGACTTCTATTCGCTGAGACTTCTATTCGCTGAAACTTCTAATCGGCAGAGACTTCTAGTCAGCAGAGACTTCTAGTCAGCAGAGACTTCTAGTCAGCAGAGACCTCTAATGGGCAGGGACTTCTATTCGCTGAGACTTCTATTCGCTGAGACTTCTAATCGGCAGAGACTTCTAGTCAGCAGAGACTTCTAGTCAGCAGAGACTTCTAGTCAGCAGAGACTTCTAGTCAGCAGAGACTTCTAGTCAGCAGAGACCTCTAATGGGCAGGGACTTCTATTCGCTGAGACTTCTATTCGCTGAGACTTCTATTCGCTGAGACTTCTAATCGGCAGAGACTTCTAGTCAGCAGAGACTTCTAGTCAGCAGAGACTTCTAGTCAGCAGAAACTTCTAGTCAGCAGAGACCTCTAATGGGCAGGAACTTCTATTCGCTGAGACTTCTATTCGCTGAGACTTCTAATCGGCAGAGACTTCTAGTCAGCAGAGACTTCTAGTCAGCAGAGACTTCTAGTCAGCAGAGACCTCTAATGGGCAGGGACTTCTATTCGCTGAGACTTCTAATCAGCAGAGACTTCTAGTCAGCAGAGACTTCTTGTCAGCAGAGACCTCTAATGGGCAGGGACTTCTATTCACTGAGACTTCTAATCAGGAGAGACTTCTAGTCAGCAGAGACTTCTTGTCAGCAGAGACTTCTAGTCAGCAGAGACTTCTAGTCAGCAGAGACTTCTAGTCAGCAGAGACCTCTAATGGGCAGGGACTTCTATTCGCTGAGACTTCTATTCGCTGAGACTTCTAATCGGCAGAGACTTCTAGTCAGCAGAGACTTCTAATCGGCAGAGACTTCTAGTCAGCAGAGACCTCTAATGGGCAGGGACTTCTATTCACTGAGACTTCTAGTCAGCAGAGACTTCTAGTCAGCAGAGACTTCTAGTCAGCAGAGACTTCTAGTCAGCAGAGACTTCTAGTCAGCAGAGACTACTAGTCATCAGAGACCTCTAATGGGCAGGGACTTCTATTCGCTGAGACTTCTAATCGCTGAGACTTCTATTCGCTGAGACTTCTAATCGGCAGAGACTCCTCTACACACTCAGACTGACTGCCTCTAATCTCTCCGCGCGCCTTCTTTTTATAGGGTCTGCTGCACGTGACCAAACCACCTAGAACTACAAAATCAAACTTAAACAAATGAAACTTTTCATTAAAAGAAAAAAATATGCAAAAAACCATGCAAGAAAAACTTATGCAAAAACTCTGCACAAAACTATGCCCAAACTACACAAACTAGTTTCAACATATGGACTTTTCTCCCAGGCTCCCTATTATGTTTAGAGAGCCGCTTTAATTCATGACGCAACGCTAGATTTACATACTACTTTATTATTAAAACAATTATCTTTTATACAAAATAAAATACAAAAGATGATAAGAAATTAAAAGAATATTAATATCATACATAACAACTCCTCCCTATTAGCCAAAGATAACTTAATTTTCAAAAAACGATGGAGGTTTCCTTATTCTTAAGGATCTCCTTAACACAGGCTTTGGGGTTCCTTCTGAAGAATCAGTTTCTTGAACAGCCGGGGGTCTTTCAAACTCAGATGTCACTTGAGGGGTCGATGATGTAGATGGTAAGGCTTCACTTTCCCCACAACCTCTGACTTGATCTAAATGCCGGTTTACAATTTCTCCGTCATCTGTCTCTACCTTAATAGGTTTATCTGCCTTGGTGATGGGATTCCTGAGAAGGGTTGCAATATTAGGAGGACTGTTGTAAAAGACCTGAATGCCGTAAGGGCGAAGAATTCTGGAGATAGAAATGGAGATCGGGGAAAAAGGAAGGAAACAAGTGGCTTTATAAACAGTGGTTGACCTTGGAGCTATAGGATCAAAAGAATGTTTTTCTATGGAATATCTGGGGTATCCTGCAGTGGTCAAAAGGGAAATGATTCTGTATTTTTCTATGGAATCAAATATAGGTAAAGAGCAATGTGTGTATAATCTTTTAGTTAAGGTCCTGACTGTATTGATTTTATAGGCTATGGGACTATTGGAGGAGAAATGGGTGTATAGAGGTGGTATGTTCTTTTTGTGGAATACTGTTGTGTGTATCTTGTGTGGGGTGCGAATAATCAGGATATCTAGAAAGGGTAAAACTAGGTCTTTTTCAGATTCATATGTTAATTTAATATCTGCATGGAAAGTATGTAGAGTATTGAGTTGTTGGATCCTATAGTTAATAATTTCCTTAAATTCAATTTTATATATGAAAATTAAGTCAAAATCTTCTAAATTCAATTGTACAATATAAATCTTTAATATGTAAATTTTAAAGCAATCAACATGTATGTATATTTCCAGTTTGGTTAGTTAATAGTTTTTAGTTTTCTCTCTCTCTCTATCACTAGTATCAAAATCTAAATCAAATTCATGTATTCTAAAATCATGTGGTAGCTACTCCTAACTCTAAAACCCAAAGACAATAAAATAATTCAAGACAAGTGGCAAAGTGCTTCTTAGTATCATTTACTGAACATTCAAGCCACAAACAGTATGGTCCCTCGTCGAGCCGGATACTTTAAAAAATTAAGGTAAGCCATTTGAAAACTTAAAATTCTTAAAATAAAGTCATGCCCAAATCAGAAGTTAAAATTCGGCACAAATTCAACTTTATTATTCAGGAAATAAAGGATCTGGAATCAAAGAATAAAGCTATTGTAGAATCCAAAAACATACATAGATTAAAGCTATTCCAACAAGAAGTTAATGAAAGGAAAATTAGCCTAAATCAAGTTATCAACACATTATTAGAATCAGAGTTAGATGAGACACAATATGAGGATTATTCAAGGGCCAAAGGGGATATTTTTAATATGTTGGTGTCTATTGAAGAAGCTTTATCTTTGATTGAAACCAAAGAAAATACTCATAGTGATAAACAACTGCCCGAATCCAATGTTAATTTACCTAAGATAAATTTACCCATTTTCAATGGTGATTTAGCCAATTGGCTTAGTTTTAGAGAAATATTTAACTCCACCATTAATTCAAATCAAACACTAATGGAAATACAAAAATTTCAATATCTAAATGCATCAGTTAAGGGTCCGGCGGAAAAGTTGATTCGGGGTTTTCCCATTTCTGACAAAAACTACCAGCAAGCATGGGATACCTTATGCAATAGATTTAATAACAGAAGAGAATTGGCTTTTTCACAAATCAACAAAATATTCTCCATAAGGCCATTAAAATCTATTTCATCTGGTTCTCTCTATGAAATCCTTGATGTTTGCAATGAAGGCATTAGAAATCTCTCAGTGCTAGGACTTGAGAAAAACACATTAACAGATCTAATCCTGATCAATTTTTTTGAAAAAAGAATTGGTGAAGCCCTCAGGAAAGAATGGGAATTAACCCTTCAAAATGAAGAATATCCGACATTTGAAAACTTTGTGAATTTTTTAGAAAAACATGCTAGAAGCCTGCAAGGTATGAGAATTCCTTTGTTCCAGGAACAAAAAACCTCTAGCAAAAATATGATGGCTCACGGCCTTTATGTCAACAAAGGTCAAAATTGTATTTTATGTCATCAAATTCATAAACTAAATGACTGCCATAGATTCATAAATCTTCCCTTGCCTAAAAAATGGGAATTAGTTAAAAAACATAAACTTTGTCAAAATTGCCTTAGAGCAAATCATGAGATATCCAAATGTCTCATCACATCAAGATGTAAAAACTGCAAGCAGAACCATCATACTCTTCTGCATGGATACAACTCTGAACCATCCATTCCACAACCAACAACCTCTCAAGAGATGTTGATTTCAACAAATACCATCTGTAATGTGATGCCTTTGGAAACGGAAACAAATATTCTACTGTCAACAGCCCTTATTAAGGTCAAGGCGAGGGATGGCTCATTTGTGCTATGTAGAGCATTAGTGGACAATGGGTCCCAAACATGCCTAATTTCAGAACAATGTTGCCACAAGTTGGGACTTGAAAAAATGAAAAATTCTTATACACTAAAAGGTGTAGGTGACATTGTTGTCAACAGGACAACATCGCAGGTTGAAATAGAGTTCACCCCACATCATAATGATCAATTATTTTCTGCCAGAGCATTTGTGGTTGGGAGGGTAACTGCAGACCTTCCAAACTTCCAAATTCAGTCAGCAGACTTTCCTCATTTAGAAAATTTGCTCTTGGCAGACCCAGAATTCTATGTCACCAAGCCCATAGACCTAATTTTGGGTGCAGATACCTTTGTAGAATTCATTATAGGTCATAAAACAGATTTAAAGCACCATCCGATAGCACTTAATACCAAGTTAGGTTGGCTTGTTTCTGGGAGAATCCATTCAAATATTAAGTCGAATACTTCGGTAATCAATCACTGTACCACTGAACTTGATTCCAGCATAAGAAAATTCTGGGAACTTGAAGATGTCCCAATTTCTAAGGCCCAGTTGGGTACAAAGAAGGCCTGTGAGATATTATTCAAGTCAAACCTCCAAAGAGACATTGAGGGCAGATATTCAGTCAATCTCCCTTTTAAATCAACACCCAATTTAGGTGATTCAAGATCTCAAGCATTGGAAAAAGGGCTACAGGAAAATCCAAGTAAATCTGAAGATAATTCAAGTAAATCTGAAGAAAATCTAAGTAGATCCGAAGATAATCCAAGTAAATCTGAAGAAATTCCAAGTAAATCTAAAAAGTCACGTATCTCTAAGTTAACTCCACAAATTACTTCTAAACAAAACCAATTACTTCCTTCTGAATCAAGTCAACCATCCACTCCAGAACAACCTCTCGCTTCTCAGTCAAGTGAACCACTCTCATCTAAGAAAGAAACTTCGATTATTCCTAAGATAAAGCCACCACCCTATTATAGGCGAAAACGTCAACTTCCTGCTGAGAAAACTTCATGGGATGAATCAATTGAATCAGATATAAAGTCAAATTGTAATAAATTCCAAACTCAACTATCGTGCCTAAAGGAAATCAAAATACCAAGATACCTGAACAGTTCATCTTCTGAAATAGAAGAATTACAACTACATGGATTTTGTGATGCATCCCTTAATGCTTATTCAGCAGTTTTTTACTTGAAAACTAGATTCAAAAATCAAAAGATCAAAATCAATCTGATAACCTCAAAAACTAAGGTTGCACCATTAAAGACCATTACAACTCCAAGACTTGAACTAAGTGCAGCATTGCTTTTGGCTCAACTGAATCAAGTCCTTCTTGAATCATTTCCTTTTCAACCTGACAAAACCTTTTTGTGGACTGATTCACAAATCTGCATAGATTGGATAAGATCAGATGCCAGCAGATGGAAGGCCTTTGTTTCGAACAGAGTGTCGTCAATTCAAAATTTGACTCAAATCACTGATTGGTTCCATGTATCCAGTCAAGATAATCCAGCTGATTGCGCATCAAGAGGAATCATGCCTCAAGACTTGGTCAATCATAGAATTTGGTGGCGGGGTCCTATTTGGCTTCAAGAAAATAATGTTCGATATATTCCTTCTTCACCAACCCAAGTAAATCTCAATATCATTCAAGAAGAAGTCGGTGAGGGTCAAGTGTTGGATCAAACAACCTTAATTCAAAATTCAGAAACTATGTTAAATCTAGAATTCATTGAAAGGTATTCCACAATGACCAAATTGATCTGAATAACAGCTTGGTGTTGGAGATTCTACTACAATTGCCTCCTCTTTGATCCAATTCGTCAGAAAGGACCTTTGACAACAAGAGAATTAAAAAAGGCAATTCAAGTCTTAGTCAAATCAATCCAGCAAGTTGAATTCTGCACGGAAATAAAATTACTGAAGTCAAACAAACAACTACCTCTGTCCAACAAGCTAACTTCTCTAAATCCCTTTTTAGACACTCAAGGACTTCTAAGAGTTGGAGGTAGACTCAAGTATTCCTATTTAAATGAAAATCAAAACTTCCCTCTCTTACAACCGAAACCCCCACGCCAGGAATCACTTATCAAAAATCTCTTAACTGAGAATGCCGACATTCCTGAGGCTATTGATGAGAATCAAGAAGATTCTTCAATTTTAGAAACCACTTTTGTCATTGAAGACGAAGAGTCTAACAAAGATATCGGGACTCCAAAGATTGAAATCTCCGAAGTTTCGGTTATTGATAAATCGGAAGGCAAATATTCGAAAGAACCAGTGGTCAGTGTAGAAGCTCTGGATAAGAAGGAACTGTGCCATGATGACCCAGCTCACCTCAATGTGGTTGAAGCTGATCTTAATCGACCTAAAGAGGCTACCAGTGGTATAATCAATATTTCTACAGAAGCTAATGAATCGGCAAGCAAAGAGAAAGCTGTATCTGTTGAAATTGTGGATACATCAACAAAGGATTATCTACAGAGCGGTGAAAAGGCTAAATTATCCCGCTGGAAACCCATCGATTCTCTATGCTTAGAAGACGTCAAGGAATCTGAAGACGACGATGAAAATTACAGTTCATCGGCATATATAGAATGGCCAGAAATCTTGAAGAAAGAAGTCTTAAGACCCGAAGCTTTAGAAAAGGCAGTCAATCTGGAAGATTTTGAGAAGGCGGCAGAAAGTCGACAACTCTCCAAAGAACATTTAGAGGAATCGACCGAACAAGGCTCATGCATAAAGGCTGAATCAAAACCTTGGGAAGATCCTATTGAATCCGACTTAGCAGCCGCAGAGTCTGATAATCCAGCAGTTCCCGAAAGAGAACTGGCCAACGAATCTGAAAATCTCATCCAAGATTCACCTCAATCGGATACTCAAAGATGGAAGCTGATTCCATTACCTTTCAAACAATGAGAATTGTAATCTTAGCTACATAGTCGGAATCCAATTAGTCCAGCATCTATACTATTGGAACTCTTTTTTTTATTTTTATTTTTTTTTATTTTCTGGTCATCTCTTCCCAGCCAGGGGAGTATGTTGGATCCTATAGTTAATAATTTCCTTAAATTCAATTTTATATATGAAAATTAAGTCAAAATCTTCTAAATTCAATTGTACAATATAAATCTTTAATATGTAAATTTTAAAGCAATCAACATGTATGTAAATTTCCAGTTTGGTTAGTTAATAGTTTTTAGTTTTCTCTCTCTCTCTATCACTAGTATCAAAATCTAAATCAAATTCATGTATTCTAAAATCATGTGGTAGCTACTCCTAACTCTAAAACCCAAAGACAATAAAATAATTCAAGACAAGTGGCAAAGTGCTTCTTAGTATCATTTACTGAACATTCAAGCCACAAACAGAGTATATGTTGGAGCTTATTGGTTTTGACTATGCAAAAGATGTCATCTACATATCTCCTCCAATAAAGAATGTCAGAAGAAAGGGTTTGATTGATCCACTGGTCCAAGGATCCCATCACCACTTCAGATACTATGGATGAAAGTGGGCTGACTTATTTAAACATAGAAACTTTCTCCTTGGAATATAAATACTATAAACTAAAGTGCCGGGAGAAAATGATTTTTTATTAAACGACTACACGAGTTTTCGGGCAGTCACGCCCTTCAACTGGTCCAAGTGGGCTGCCCATTGGTGTTCCTCTGATCTGTTTGTAGTATTGGTGGTTGAAAGTGAAAGCGCTGATGGAAAGACACAAGGTGGTCAGCTGGGTTATCTGGGCTATTACTTGGTCATCGATATTGGCTGCTTTGAGAAAGGACTGTAGTTTTTCTGTAATAAGAGTGTGTGGAAGGGAGAGGTACAGCGAGGTGACATCGAATGAGACCATCATATGTTGTGCCGGAGGTTGTATTTGAGTAATTTCTTTTATGAAGCTGGGTGGGTGAGTAATGTTGTATTTTAAAAATAGACAAAAGAATTGCTATAAATTTATTAAATAAAAACAAACGATAGCATTGCGTCTCTTTATACATGAAATTTATTATGCTAGCTTTCGGATCTTATCGATCCTTCCACAGGCTAAGCTGTAAGTTGAGAGAAAGAGTATATATAGTTGTACAATATTATTTATATACACCTAACGAAGATAGAAAATAAAATATAAAATAAAATAAATATAAACACATTTCACGAGTTCACGTTTTCTCATGGCCAGGCTGCAGTTGTTTCATCTTTGTCCAAAGCTCAGTTTGTTTTCTATTCATAGTCAATTGGTCCCTTTATTCCATTTACCTGTTGAAGGGCGTATATCTATCTACATGCGAACAAAACATGGTGTATGGGGTTATGGGTGTGAATTTTAAACTGGGGAAGATGAGGAAGGATCTGGTGAAAAGGAAGGGCTGGGCTGTTTTTTCTTGAATGAGTAGTACTGAGATGGTAGTTCTATACGCCTGTTGATACTGTTTAAATCATGAGAGACAAAGGATTCTATTAATAATCTTTGATATTTGGATTTGATGTTGTGGTAATGACAGGTTGGGTCGGAAAGGTTAAAGGCATGGCCGGTTTTTGTTGTATGCCAAATGTTGTATTTGTTGGGGTTGTTTTTCATGATGGGGGATAATAAATTGGATAGAAATTTAGCTAATGAATATGCCGGGGAGAGATGGTATGCAATGATGGGTCGGAGTGGGACCCCTGGCTTATGTATTTTCGGGGTGCCATACATATAAGCATCATGTCCCAAGGAACCAGTAAATTGAGCCAATTGTTGATTGGTGATGAGATTCGCCTTCTTCATGTTCCTGAGCGATGACTTGAAGGATTTGATCATGGCGTCTTTCTCCTATAGTGAGATATTTGTGAAAGTGGAGCCGTCTCTGAGTATAGTCATAATTTTTTTCTTCATAATCAGAGTGATTTAATAAAACGGTTTGATTTCCCTTATCAGCTTTGGTGATGACTAAAGATAGGGACTTCCTTAGTTTATTGATTGTGGGGTGTCGCATACCTCGCAACATTTGCATGATATTGATTTGTTTTGTATATTTTTACTTGTATATTTGCATGTCCGCGTGAAGCGCGATATCTATATATAGGTCAAAGGATTAATAAAGTTAGAGTTTCTTTTGCTTAGGATCTTCTCTTATTCATTCTTACTCGTTCTTTTACTTAGAACACCACAATTATGGCGCAGCCGACAGGATTAACTATTGAGAGCCTTATCAGGGCAATGGAAAAGCAGCAACGCTTAATGGCTAAACAGCAATGCCTGATGATGGGCATTCTTTTTGAAAATAAGAAAGAATATTTCAACGAAGAAGAGGAAGAGGAAGAAAAAGATGATTCTGAAGTTGAGCCTAAGGGCGAAGGAGTCAAGTATTCTGAAGTTGAGCCTAAGGGCGAAGGAGTCAAGTATTCTGAAGTTGAGCCTAAGGGCGAAGGAGTCAAGTATTCTGAAGTTGAGCCTAAGGGCGAAGGAGTCAAGTATTCTGAAGTTGAGCCTAAGGGCGAAGGAGTCAAGTATTCTGAAGTTGAGCCTAAGGGCGAAGGAGTCAAGTATTCTGAAGTTGAGCCTAAGGGCGAAGGAGTCAAGTATTCTGAAGTTGAGCCTAAGGGCGAAGGAGTCAAGTATTCTGAAGTTGAGCCTAAGGGCGAAGGAGTCAAGTATTCTGAAGCGAAGCCTAAGGGCGCAGGAGAAAAGGATTCTGAAGCGGAGCCTAAGGGCGACGGAGTCAAGTATTCTGAAGTTGAGCCTAAGGGCGAAGGAGTCAAGTATTCTGAAGTTGAGCCTAAGGGCGAAGGAGTCAAGTATTCTGAAGTTGATCCTAAGGGCGAAGGAGTAAAGGATTCTGAAGCTGAGCCTAAGGGCGACGGAGTAAAAGATTCTAAAGATGAGCCTAAGGGCGACGGAGTGAAGGATTCTGAGACTGCAATTAAAGGTTATGAATCGGTGAAAAATACAGAAGAACTTTTGGTTGATGGCCTTGATGTTCCTACCACCCAAGTTGAGGAAAAGTCTGTTGTAGAAGTTGAAGAAAGTCAAAAGGCTCAAGTTGATAAAAAGTCAGTTATAGAAACTGAAAGTGCAGAGCCTCTTACGAAAGATGTAGATGTTATTGCTGATAGTGGAATGGAGCCTAAAGATTCTACAGAACCTGATAATGGTGCGGAAGGAAAAGAAATAGTTGAATATGATGAATCAAAGGTAGAAGAAAGTAAAGCGCTTTCTAAACATAGTTGTACTATCCATATCACCTATGTAAAGAGAGAACCAATAGAACAAAGTTCAATTGGCAAATATTTTCCAAAAAATAAAATGCAGCTTGTATCGAAGGAAACTGTTTCTGGAACTATAATTACTCCAATATTATATACTCCAGAGGAAAATCTTAATTTGGGAAGCAAGTCTCCAGAAAAGTCTGGTAAAAGTGCTGAACTGGAAAGGATTGCGAATCCAGTAGATTATAGGAATATTATGTTGAGTTGTTTGAGATCTCTAAAGAAGATTTCAGAATCCTATGACTGTTCTAAGCCTGCAGACGATACCTCTAAGCCTTCAGACGATACCTCTAAGCCTTCAGACGATACCTCTAAGCCTGCAGACGATACCTCTAAGCCTTCAGACGATGCCTCTAAACATTCTGACGAAAAGTCTGCAATTGACGATTCTCAACCTACTAAGGAGTCTGTTACTGGGGAACAAGGGCCTACTAAGGAGTCTGGTACTGGCGAAATAGAACCTACTAAGGAGTCTGGTACTGGCGAAAAATAACCTACTAAGGAGTCTGGTACTGGCGAAAAAGAACCTACTAAGGAGTCTGGTACTGGCAAAAAAGAACCAAAGCCTGGTACCGGCGAAGAAGCTTTGAGAGAGCTACCTTGTTACGATATTCTATTGGAAACTCTCAAAAAAGGAATCTATTCGTTTCAAACAAGCGGTGAAAAAAGAAATATGAAATTAGGAATATGTGATGCTATTATCTGCCATGGAATAGGTGATTTCGATAAATGCAATCACGCAAGATGTCATTTGTTAATTTTAAAGGTATTAAAGAAATTAACACGCTGCCAAAAAGTTTGGATTTATGCTAAAGAATTCAGCCAGATGCAAAAAAACATGCTTGATAAATACGACATTGGAATGATGGAAATTTCAGAGATAGAAGGTGGATATTTGCGTAGAGGTAAAACAATCTTCTTTCTACCAGGATCTCCTGTAGATATATACGAGGAAGTTGTGAAAGCGAATTGGACAAGGAAAGGACTACGTGACATTGCCATGATTGGAGAGAATGTCTTATCCTTTACTTTAGAGGCCATGAGGTTCTATCGTTACCTGCAGCTACTTCGAACTCAGAAGTGGTATGTCAAAATAGGCAGACCAACTAGACCGAAGATGGAATTACTCGTAGATTGCCTGGAATTGTATTACATCCAACCCTATGACGAGCCTGTTCTGGCATATCTTAAAGACATTCGTGTCGAGAGCTATGAAGGTTCAATGGGATTTTCAATCCATTTTGACTTCGATTCCAACCCGAATCTAGAGAACAAGACATTGACCAAATCGTACAAGATGAGATGCCTTGTCAAAGGTGGTAGGGCCAGAAATCACTGATGTAACCTCGACCCCCATCAACTGGAAGCAGGATATAACCATCACCAAGTGGCCGGAGGACAATTTCATCATAGACCACCCGGAGTCCCATCACAGGAGTGATGAGAGGTCATGGAGGGGGAGTCTGTCGCATACCTCGCGACATTTGCATGATATTGATTTGTTTTGTATATTTTTACTTGTATATTTGCATGTCCGCGTGAAGCGCGATATCTATATATAGGTCAAAGGATTAATAAAGTTAGAGTTTCTTTTGCTTAGGATCTTCTCTTATTCATTCTTACTCGTTCTTTTACTTAGATGGGGCGATGGCTATGTGCAGATGCTAACTGATGAGTAAAACTTTGTGTAAGACTTGAGCCACAGCATGTCTTATTTTGAGGGATTCCAGGTGGTTCATAGCACTCATTACGCTCTCAACTCCGGCTATCATTCTGGGTATGTCGGGTTTAGCAGGGGGAATGTACTGTAAACCTAATGACAACATCTTCTCCTCCTTTTCTGTTAGAGAAATGGAGGTCAAGTTGACTATGCCTGTAGAGGTGTTATCTGTAAAGTCTGCGGATTCCGGGAAGTGGTATTTTTTTACCCAATAGGATATTTTTGCCTGTTGCCTGTCTGTGAGAATTTTTTCTCAGAGTTTAATGTCTTTAGTAATGGATATGATTATATCTGTAAATTCTTTCGTAGAAATATGCTGGACTATGTGAAAGATGAGGCCTTTGACTGTTTTGGATAGGAATCTGATGTTGGAATAGCATCCCTGGATTCTCGAATCTAGTAGGTTCAGTTGAAACTTCTTAGTTAACTTTTCAGAGAATGGGTTTCTTACCGGGTCTTTAATGCGGAGGGATGGGGGAATGAATTGATGGTTCTTACATAACCGATTAAAGCGCAGATGGCATCTCTATCTTACTAGTTGTACGGATTTTTTCTTAAGTTAGCGTAGATAAAGGAACTATCAGAACTTGAATGGCTCATAATTGTAGAAAGTCTAAGGCAATAATTTCGGCTACATGAACTCAGTAGAATTTAGTTTAAATATATAAGGATTAAAAGATTACTTGAGGAGCTTCTTTTTGGATTTATTGCGAGCTTTCGAACCTTCCGGTTCAACGGGCATGAATAGCATGGATATACTAACAAGATTTATACGCATTTGAGCCATTATATAAAACCATTATATATTTGAGCCTTATATATTTAAGCTAAATTCTACTGAGTAAGTATTAAATAGTTCGTTTCGAGGTATTTCTTTAGTATATTAATCTTGGTTTGCAGATTTATTTTAGACTCCCCCAAGAGAACGATGTCATCAGCATACAAAAGCAAGTGGACCTCTCCAAAACCCGGAAGGCAAATACCCAGTAAATCAGAGCCGTTAGACATGCTGATTAGATCGTTAATAAATAAGATAAAAAGATATGGAGACAACGGCTCTCCCTGCAGCACTCCAGATCGAATCCTAATTGGTTCTGCAAAAGAGCCTTCCCATCTCACAACCGCTTCCATTTTTTCATAAAAACTCTGTATCACAGTAATAAAACGGCTACTTATGCCCAATTCGGTCAATTTTCCCCATAAGAGTGAAATAGCGACTGTATCAAACGCTTTCCTCAGGTCAACGAAGAAAGCAAAAAGTTTCCTTCTCTTCTTTCTTAATGTAAGTTGTATCAAAGAAGTCAAAGTAAATATGTGGTCCAGACAAGAGTGTCCCCTTCTAAACCCAGCCTGGTTTTCAAATAATATTCCCTTGTCTTCTATCCATTTAGTCATTCTGTTTTTAAGAATTGATGAAAAAAGCTTGGAGAGGTTGCTAACAAGTGCAATACCGCGGTAATTTGAGGGGTTTTCAATTTCTCTTTTTTTAAAGATAGGGTGAATATATAATCGATTTGGACCATAACGATGGAAAAGAACCGTTTTCTAAAATTAGGTTGAATATGCATACTAGCCTTTTTAGTTGATCTTTATGGAGGGCCTTGATCGCCTCATTGGGAATGTCGTCTATTCCAGGAGCTTTACCGTTTTTCAGCTTCAATATTTCTGTCTCTATTTCCGCATCAATGATTTCACCGTCTAGTAGAGGATCAGAATATCTAATATAAAGTGATATATTTAACTCTGGATTTGAGGTTGTAGAGAGAAGTTTAGCATAAAAAATTTGCCATTCTGCGATCGATATTTTGCCCGTTATGCTGCTCCGTTTTCTAAACAGAGATACTGCCTTCCAAAATCCGGCAGAATCTTTGGTCTTCTGAAGGGCTAGGCATATATCTTTATAGAATTTTTCTTTTTTAATTTGATTAATGCCTGATATTTCTTCCTATATTTCTGTATAGCTCTTTCAACTATTCCGTTAGATTCTGGATGGTAAGGCATTACGGTGCGATTTATTTATGCTTATGAGGTGATACAGCAACGTCTTTACAATAAGAGAGGAGACAAAATGAATCAAATCTAGAAAAAAGAAGTGAGGACTTCTCGGTCATTAAAGTCTGAGAGGCAAGGCCTTCAGCCAGTTCAGGGCTTCCGGGGTGACAGAGTGGAGATTGGAGATTCCTCCATTGAATTTGTACAGCGGGCAGTCATCTAGTATATGGGACATTGATTGTGGGACGTTGCAGGCACAATTTGGATCTTTGGTGTAGCCCCATAAATTCATCAGCTCTGCACACCTTCCCTGTCCTGTCCTAAAGCGGTTTAGAAGCACCCATTCTCGTCGAGGGAGGGAAAAACCTGGGATCTTGACACTTGGGCTTGTGATGAGGTTCTTGTTTGGGATATCGGAGCTGATCCAGGAATTTGTCCATGCTTCTGAGATATTAAAATTTTGGGAGAGAAGTTGGTTTCCTCTGGACCATATCGGATTCCTTGATTTTAGTCTATGTTTTGGGGGAGACTGTAGGATTGGGTTAATTTCGAGGTCGGGTGAATCCAAGAGTTTTTGGTACATGGTGCGATGTTTAATGCTATTAGCCTTGTAGAATTCTTTGATTTCTTGTGAAATAAATTGACTTCCATTATCAGTTGTGATGTCTGTGCATATGCCAAATGTGGAGAATACTGTTCTTAGCTCATTTATAATTTCATTTGAAGTTGTGTTCTTAAGTATTTTAATTTCCAACCATTTAGTGTATGCATCTATGAAATGAAGCAGGCGATAAGGAAGATGGGTGTCTTTTTTATATAAAACAAGCACAAGCTTTCGGGTAAAAACCCTTCTATAGGTGGTTATCACATAGCAAGATGGATACCAATGGCAAGAGCTTCTCAAATATATATAGCAGAGGTAATTTGTATGAACAGCGTGAAAAGAAAGAAGATGCAAAGTAGACAAAAATGGTATTAAACAAATATATATGGAAAAAAGGCTCGAGATAACATAGAAACTATTACATTAAAGCTTTAAGAAATACCAGCAAGGAAAACACCATAGATGTCGGGAATGTCTATTTTATGCTATTGAGTTTTTAGAGATAATAGATTCCAGCACCAATCGTTGATGCTGGTTGTGAATATGTAGGTAGTGAACAGTGGGATGGAGAAAGTCGAAGGCGTGACCAGTATCGGCTATATGCTGGTATATTAGGGATCTAGGGTCACAGTTAGATATATTGCGTTGATGCTCCGACACTCTAGTGGCAACTATTCTACCCGTCTCACCCACATAAGTGGCAGATCAATGCTCACAGGAGACAGAGTAGACAGCGCCAGAAGAGAGAAGGACATCAGGTGGAGTACAGGACTTAGTGATTGGATGCCTTAAAGAAGTTAGTAGGTTAGGGCTATTATTGTAAAAAATTCGAATTCCAAAGGATTTAAGGGAACGGGCAATGTCAACAGACAGAGAGGAAGAGGGAAGAGTACATATTGATCTGTAAATATCCGGTGGTTTCCGAGGAACAGGAATATATGAATGTCTCTTAATAAAGGACAGAGGGAAAGAGGCAGCAGTGAGATGGGAAATTATTAATTCATTTTCAATTTTTCTGAAAGTAGGAAAGGAGCAGTGGGTATAGACACGTTTTGTGAGAGTTTTTACAATATTGATTTTATGGGTAATTGGGCAATGAGAATTGAAATGAGTGTAGTGAGGGGGACAATCTTTTTTGTAATATACTGAAGTGTGTGTTGAATGAGCAATAAGATCGAATGACGAGCACATCCAAGAAAGGGATGGCCCGCTCTTTCTCTAGCTCTATGGTGAAGGAAATGTCCAGATGGTAACTCTTAAGGGATGAAAGAATGGTGTTTTCCCAGCTGTCATCACAAATGCAAAAAACGTCGTCGACGTAAAGACGCCATAATTGGATGTCTGAGTGGTGAACTTGGTTTATCCAGGTATCGATGCGGGTCATAACAATTTTTGCAGCTATAGATGATAATGGGCTTTCCATAGGGGAGCCCCTAATCTGCTTGTTAATAGTCCTGTCTATAGGTGAAAGTACCCATATCTAGTATGCATCTATGATGACTGAAAATGTGTCTCCCATAAAAGGTCCAGCTAAATCCATGTGAAGATGAGTCCATGGTATGTTTGGATATGTTCATGGATGCAACGGAACTTTATGTGCATTCCTTTGATGTACTTGACATGCGTTGCATTCTTTTGCTTGGTTTTCAATGTCAGAATCCAATTTAGGCCACCATAAACATTCTAATTCTTCAAAAAGCTTTTCTCTCATAGCTAATGGTAGAGGTCTTGCCCTAAAAAAATTTTGGCGGGGCATCCTTCTTTATACCCAAATCTACCATGATTTTGCTGCCTTCCTTAATTTCTGTGAAAACCTCTTTATATTTTTCTTTTATTTCTTCAACATTCCAACTCTTGATCAGAACTACATGAAAACTTTCTCCATTGATTATGTAAACAGTAATGAAAAGTAAGGAGAAAAGATTTTTATTCGGATAAACGTGTGACAAGCTTTCGGGCAGTCACGCCCTTCAACAGGTAACAAACTAAGGTAACTATTGACTTTATATAGGAATCCATTTGAGGTATATTTGCATATGTGATGTATATCGTACGGCGAAAATACAATTCAGGTTAAAATTTTGCATATCTAAATTACTGATATATAACAACTACGGAAGTATGCTAATCGTGTAATGTTAAAGAATTAACAAATGATACAGCTGCAGATTGGCTATGATAAAACATGAATTCGGGAAAGTAATATGAATCCACGCTAAAAATCTAAAATCTACGATAGAATTCCTCAAACGCGTATTCATGACCATATTATGCTACTATTAAATGAGACAAGGTACCAGTTTTCAAATGTTCAACCCGCCATCAGCGGCCATACAAGACCAATAGAGGGGGGGGGGGGGGGTTTATCCGTTTTTTAAGTTAATACATATATCATGATATTGGTCAGGTAAATCAATATGACGATTAATACTGTTTTTAGAAATGGATAAAATGGCCTCTATGATTAATCTCTGCTGTTTACTGGGAATGTTAGTGTATAGGGTGGTGGGAGACGCTAGATTGAAAGAATGGCCAGTATTAAGCGTGTGGTCGTATATGAGGGATCTGCTGTCTTTATTATTGACACACCTACCATGTTCGATCATCCTTATGGCCACGGACCTACCAGTCTCACCTATGTAGGTTGCACTACAATCGTTGCATGAGACCGAGTAGACCGAGCCACCAGACGATTGAACAGTGGTAGGTCTCTGTATGCGGGTAATGGGATGTCTAAGAATGGTGGCCAGGCTTTTATTATTTTTAAAATAGGTGTTGATGCCGTGGGATTTAAGCATGCGGGATATGGTAGCGGATTGTGGTGAATAAGGCAAAATGCAGGTATTTCTATGGGATATAAGGGGTTTCAAATTAGCAGAGTTGTATTGGTATTTGTGTATGAAATGGTGAGGGTATTGGGAGAGGGCAAGTAGTTTTTTGATGTTGGAAAATTCTATTGACCTAAATATGGGTAGGGAGCAATGTGTGACCAATCTCTTGGTAAGTGTTCTGACTGTATTAATTTTATGGGATAAAGGACAGGAAGAATTGAAATTGGTATAGAAAGTTGGGTTATTGATTTTATGATATACTGTTGTGTGGTAGTGTGAAGGGGTATGAATAATGAGTATGTCGAGAAAAGGTAAAACACTATTAACTTCTGATTCGTGACTGAAGGAAATATCGGGGTGAAAGGAGTTAAGAACAGATAAGATGCTAACCTCATGTCCGGTTTCACATATACAAAGGATATCATCAATATATCTCCTCCATATGTGAATGCCCGGTGTGAATTGCCGTTGGATCCAGTTGTCAAGTGTGGACATGACTATTTCAGCTAAGGGTGATGATAATGGGCTACCCATGGGTGAGCCCCTAATCTGTTTGAAAAATTGGTTATTGAAGGTAAACTCTGTGATGTCCAAGCATATGGAGGAAAGCGCGACTATAGAAGAAACAGTTTTAGAGTCTAAATGGATGTCTTGTAGGAATTTTGTTAGCTGAGTAATGATCAGCTGGTGGGGTAGGGATAAATACATAGAGTTGACATCATATGACACCATTGATTTGGTTAATATTGAAATTTCACAAAGTTCTGGAATTTTAATCATCCAGTCTCTACCCAACAAATTTGGACCTTTGCCATCAACAATAATTAGAACCAAATTCTCCACATTATCTTTGTGTTGTACCTTCACCTTATTTTCACCTAATATTCTTATATCTTAGTATGAAATAAAGTATGAAGAGGAGCTTCTTTATACACATTTATTCGCGCTAGCTTTCGAACCTATATGGTTCTTCATCTGGCATGGATAGCTTTTACACTAACAAAAGTACTGCAGCACAGGGACCTTATATACACCTAGGAGGAAATTTACATACTTAAGCTAATGGATTAAAAGAGATTATATGACGCCGACGTTAAAATTGGAATATTTACATATAAAAAAAAACAAGGTGTATATAAGGTCCCTGTGCTGCAGTACTTTTGTTAGTGTTATTTATTTATTTATGCTTATGAGGTGATACAGCAACGTCTTTACAATAAGAGAGGAGACAAAATGAATCAAATCTAGAAAAAAGAAGTGAGGACTTTGTTAGTGTAAAAGCTATCCATGCCAGATGAAGAACCATATAGGTTCGAAAGCTAGCGCGAATAAATGTGTATAAAGAAGCTCCTCTTCATACTTTATTTCATATTAATTTAATCATGATAAGAGTTATTCTATAAAAAAATTCTTATATCTTCTTTGGTGTAAATTTTCAGTTTGATTTGGCACGGTTTTAATTTTGGCTTTTCTTTCCATCTTATATTTTTCCATATCTCTTCACTTATTAAGAGTGTTTGTGACTCTGTTGTCCATTTCAAATTCAATAAGTGTATCATTTACATATACCTTAGTCTTAAAAGAATCAAATTTTCTTATTTGGTTTACAATTCCTATATAATTATTAAATAATGTAAATTCATTTTCTTCCTCTTGACAATTTTCATTTTCCTGAATTTGTTTCATATGCCCTTTCTTTAGATTTGTCCTACAACAACAATGTGCTAAATGGCTTTCTCATTTATATTTTTGTTAGGTAGCGGTACGAGAATACTAAGAAGGTCCGCTACTCTCAGATAACAATTTAAGTGTTCTGTTCAAGTTGATTCTCTCTACCTACTTTGCTAGAAAATCGGAGATAAACTTCATAAAACTATTTATTTCAAAGAAGGAAAGTTAACAATTAAAAACAGTTAAAGTTAAAAGGACCTAAAACAAGGACAGCAGCAATCCCAGCTGCTCACTCGAAGCGTGCAAAGCTTCGTCTTCTTGTGGACTCTTCTGGCACTTGATGCTATCCTAGTTTTATAGGAAACGCGCTGTACCTAATTTTAATCTGTGGAAGTTGATTTGCATAGATCTTTTCCTAAAGCCTAGTTTGCATAAAGTCTTCTTTCTTTTAATCTTGCAAAATTTGCCTAGGCTTTCTTACAATTTTCTAAAGGTATATTCTGCATAGTTGCACTTTTTCGAGTAATGATCGTTTCCACATCTATAACATTTACTTTTATTTTCATATTTCTTAGGTTCTGAACTTATATTCAGACACTTCTTTTTCTTTATCATTCTTTATTTTAAACACATTCTCATATTTTGTCTCCGTTGAATGCAATTCCTGGATATTTTTCATGGCCATGTTCAGTGCTATTTCATAAGCTTTGTTAAAGGTTAATTCTAGCAAAATATAACGAGGATTGAAGAGGAGTATCTTATAAGAACTTTATTCACAAGCTTTCGGACGTCTTTCTACAGGCTTTACTATGACAAAAAGAAAGAAATATGAGATGAGTATTAATAGAACAATATATTTTTGTATATGAGAAAAATAAAGTAATTATAAATATAACTGAAAGTGAGAACGTAAATTTTGTATATACAGAATTAATATGCAAAATTGTGCTGAGAAAGTTAAATTTATGAAATTAAAAACATTTTTACTATTACACCTTCAATCCGATAATGCCAAATAAACAACTGAGGATGATCCTATAAATAAAAATTGCTAAAAAGATATAAAATGTGTGTGACTATTTACAGAAGGAGTGGTATATTTCGGGGATATCTATTTTCCGGTATATAATGTTATACTTTATGGAAAGGAATGATTCTAGAAATAGTCTCTGCTGTTTATTATTAATGTGGTGATAATACAACACAACAACAAAAGCCTTTATTGAGGACCTCTCGTCCTATGAAGGATTCGCCAGTTTACAGAGTAATTGAAGAGAAGAGAACTAAGAATACAGAGAGAAACCTATAAGTAGTAGGTATAGTGTAGTATTTTCTACACTGTGACTATATACAACAGCAGCAACAAGCCTTTTACTGGAATCAAAGTCCCATACAGGATTCGTCATTCTAATCCTGACAAAGATTATTTACATATAATTATTTACATCAATTATATTATGTATATAACTTCCTCTTCTCTTCAGCTGTCTTCCAAAATTTGAACAACGCAAACGCTCCAGCTCTGTTTCTCACCACATCATTCAACAGGAGCTCCAAAGAGAGTCCATCAAGGCCTATTTCACTGAGGAGCACATCTCGTTCGTCTTTCAGCCCCATACATGAGAGTATATGGTGATGTAGCCCCGGCTCCATTCTTGTCCCGCAAATCTCGCATGTCCATACGTCTGTTTTAAATATTTTGGGGTGATCATCAGTAAAGAGCACTGAGAGGATTCTCAGTCCGGCAATACCCCGTTTGACCCGGAGCGGGAAATCGCTGGACAGATAGTGTTCCGGTAACGGAGTTGAGCAGATGTTTTTATAGTGTGGGTATAGTCTTGAATTTGTTATTCTTGTGTGATCCTTTTGCAGAGATTGATCTATTGCAGTCCTGATTATGTGGGGAATTTCTCTTTGTAATGTTCTATAGTCTGTGCAGAAATTCAACCATTGAAATCCGGTGGTGTTTAAAATATTAACTATACTTCCTGTGAAACCTATATATTTTTTCGTTGCGTTTGAGACTTCCCACAGCTGGGACAAGCAGAGCATCGGCAATCTAGTTTCACCCATTTCCAGCATTCTCAACCAGAACTTTAAGGTTAGTTTCAAGACTGTAACGCTGAGTGATACTCTTCCCAATTCTATCCTGTGCATGTATCTGGGGGTGTATCTTGGTAAATTTAGATATCTTCGCATAAATGAGTCCTGAATTTGATCAACAATTAATGTATGCTCATTTGCCCAAACAGGTGCGGCGTATAGCAGGGTTGATAGAACCATCGCGTCAAGAAGTTTCATAGAGGATTTAAAAGAGTTCATCTTCGACCTGGTCAGAATAGGCCATACCGCACCACTGGCAGCGAGAGCTTTACCCTTTTAGTATAATGCGGCTTGCTTAAAAGAGTTTGTTGAGGTGAGTGGATATCCTAGATACATGTATCTTTCCGTGACATTCAGTGGTTGTTGTCCTTAATACCAATTATCGGAATTTGACCGCTTCCCACCATTGCGAAATACCATTATTTTTTATTTGTTTTCGTTCAGCGTTAGCATATTTTCCTCGAAATATTTTCGTACCATATTAATTTTTAACTGCAAATTGTTCTTAGATTCGCCTATCAGTACAATATCATCTGCCTATAGTAACAAATGGATATTTCCATGCTTTGGCAGATAAATACCAGGTATATCAGAGCAGTCAAAAGTACTAATCAGGTCATTAATAAAAAGTATGAATAAGTAAGAAGATAGTGGTTCACCCTGTAACACTGGATTTTATTTTGATAAATCCAGTGTATGAATTGTTCCATCTCACCGCAGCTGTCATGTTTTCGTAGTAATTCTTAATTAGATTTATAAATCGGAAATTCAATCCAATGTCTAGCAGTTTTTTTCCATTAGGAGGGCTTGGGGCACCGTATCAAAAGCCTTTTTAAGATTGATAAAGAAAGCGTAGAACTATCGTCTTTTACGTCTAAGTGTTAATTGGATTAGTGAGACTAAAGTAAAAATATGATCCTGGCATGAATGTTCTTTTCTGAAACCCGCTTGATTTTCCGGTATAATTGCTCTATTTTCGGTCCAGTTGCTTAGTCGTATTTTCATTATTGATGAGAAAAGCTTAGTGAGGTTGCTTAGAAGTGCTATTCCCCGATAATTGTGAGGATTGTCGGCATCACCATTTTTAAAGATGGGATGTATAATTGTTTTGCACCAAGTTGTTGGGAAATGACCAGTTTTTAGAACTCTATTGTAAATATCTTTTAAGGCAGTCAAATAAGCTGTGGGCAGGGCTTTTATAGCTTCATTAGGAATATTATCAAGTCCACAAGCCTTATTGCGCTTCAAGCGAGCGATTTCTCCAGTTATCTCCGACAAGGATATTTTGGCCATTAACTCATCGTCTGGCATCAGTATAACTCTTA
Source organism: Cordylochernes scorpioides (assembly GCA_030710605.1). Classification (NCBI taxonomy): domain Eukaryota; kingdom Metazoa; phylum Arthropoda; class Arachnida; order Pseudoscorpiones; family Chernetidae; genus Cordylochernes; species Cordylochernes scorpioides. The sequence goes on from CP092866.1 coordinate 56,069,833, forward strand.
TGAGCCAATCGTACTTGACTGGTGGCGAAGTCGCGAGTAGTTCGGTATAAAACTGTTGCCATTTTTTAATAGAAATGTTTCCGAGAGTTGTTCTTCTATTTTTAAACAGTGATATTGTTTTCCAAAAACCCGCAGAGTCCCTCACCTCCTTCAACCTCTCTTGTATTTTCGTATAGTAGGTTTTCTTTTTGCCGGTCAGAAGTGATGAGTATTTCTTTTTTAATAAAGCGTATGCCTTGCGGTCACCTTCACTGTTTGATCTTATGTAGATTTTAAGCTGAGATAATGTGGTGATAATGTATTGTTGGGGAATTAAAATTATGGCCTGTTTGAGATATATGTTGAAAAATTAGATATCTAAGTCCTTGTTAGTGATATTCCTGTTGTGCTCCGTCATTCTCACAGAGGCGGATCTACCCGTCTCTCCCACATAAGTGGCAGAACACAGGAGACCGAGTAGACCGCCCCGCAAGAATTGACTGGATTGAGAGGTTTCGCAGTTTTTGTTATGGAGTTTCTGATGGATGTATAAATGTCTGGAGGGCTATTGAAGTAGGTATTGATACCATATGAATTTCTTCTGAACCACGTCTAGTTTTCCTGGTGACTAGCTGTGTTAAATCTATGTGAAATGAAGAGGCAAGATGAATCACATGCTTGTTCTTCCAACAGAGTGCAAATACGTTTTTCTTTCTGAAGGCAAGAGTTTTTCCCCACAGAAAGTCGTTTTTTTTTTTTAGTTCCTGTGGCATTCTTTGTTGGTTTGGCATAGTAGTCCCAAATAGGTAACTAAGAATTCTAGAAAGTTCTTAAATATGAGTGAAATTTGTATAGAATCTTATCTGTGAAAATGTGAAAATGTCTATCTGTTCAAGTTGAGCTAGACTCTTTCGGTAGCTTGAGAACTAATATCAGCATTAGAGTCTTAAAGAACACATTGCAAAAATGGAGTTTTGGAGAGAGCGGACAAAGTAGAAACGACGTTCAAAAAAGTGAAAAAATTCAGACAAAATAAGTAAAAAATTGAGGTGAGAAGGAATGGAGGATGATTCAGCAAGATTCCCATGTGATTTCCAGGAAACGCGACATCGGTGCCAGCCTCCCCCACCCCTTGTTTACACAGAAGCCACTGAAAGTGGCTTGCAGCCGGGTAGCGAACTCTAACGCAACGCCACTGACAGTGGCTTGCAGACTGGAAAGGGTTAAGATATTCTGAGTCTTTTCTGTTTTGTAAAATCTTTGTTTACGTAATATAATTAGCAAACGTATTATAAGATTTATTTATTGGGGTATTACAGGGTCCATTATGAAAGAAATGAGCATTTACTGGTAAAATACATTTATTGATTGTAATTTGTGCAAATGTTCAATATTATTCAAAATACATTCCTCCTGCATCAATACACTTGCGGAGACGTGTTTGCCACGCCTGAAAGGCACCCTGAAACTCCTCGACAGGAATGCTTCTCAGGAACGTTGTAACATGGTGTTGGATGTTTTCCAAGGGTTCCCAATGTTTTCCTTTCATCTCTCTCTTGAGTTGCGGAAACAAAAAGAAGTCACATGGAGCTAAGTCGGGACTGTAAGGGGGGTGCGGGATCACCGAGGTGTTGCCTCGGGCCAGGAAGTTGGTGATAATGAAGGCTGTGTGGCTGGTGGCATTGTCATGGTGGAGCTTGATCGTGTCTTTAATTTCAGTCCTCACCCGTGCGATCCGGCGTTTCAATCTCCTGAGCACCTCCAGGTAAAAGGCTGAGTTTACAGTTTGTCTTTGCGGTACAAACTCACAATGGACTATTCCTCGGATGTCAAAGAAGACAATGATCATCGTTTTGACTTGCTCATTCGCGCTTTCTTGGGGCGTGGGGATGATTTTGAGTGCCATGCACAGCTCTGCCTTTTCGACTCTGGGTCGTATTCAAACATCCAGGATTCGTCTCCGGTTATTACAGAGTTCAGAAAGTCCGGTTCATTTTGAATCAAATCCAACAATTCTTGACAGCGCAAAACTCTAAGTTCTTTCTGGTCTTGCGTCAACACTTTCGGCACAAGCTTCGCACAGACCTTACGCATTTGCAGATCCTCGGTCACTAATCCATGTACCACAAATGTGGACATGTGTAATGTGTCAGAAATTTGCTGGATGCTTAATCGACGGTCGGTACGCAAAACTTCGAGCACACAATCCAAGTTCTCGTCAGTTCTGGCCGTTGTTGGGCGTCCTGAAAGGGGTTCGTCGGCGACCTCCTCCCGGCCCTTTTTGAACGTCTTGTGCCACTTCCCAGACTGTGATCTTGAAATGCAATCGTCCTTGAAGGCTTTTTGCAGCATCTGGAATGTTTCGGTTGCATTTTTTCCAAGGCTCACGCAAAACTTTATGGCGTATCGTTGTTCAAGTGAACGCTCCATCGCGCTATGTTACAAAAGTTGAAAACACACTTCAAGCGGAGGCATGTATCTCCCCTCACACTGCTCGAACTCAACTGACAACCGGATGGATTGAAAGGGCATATCTCTCCACCACATTTCCCACGGTTTTACCGTGCTGCCATCTCTCGTCGCGTCACAATAAAATTATGCTCATTACTTTCATAATGGATCCTGTAGATATATTTATTTACTTACAGGATTGTTGTTATAAAAGAAAACAAGACCTAATCCAAATAATTTATTAGTGTGTGACGTTTCAGCAACAACATTGTCACCATCATCAGACAAAAGAATAAATTCTTTTGTCTGATGATGGTGACAATGTTGTTGCTGAAACGTCACACACTAATAAATTATTTGGATTAGGTCTGTTTTCTTTTATTTATTATAATCTATAATCCAAATTTGTGCTTTATCAGGATTGTTGTTAGTATTAGATAGCGTTAGTTCTTTTATTTACATTCTATATCGAACTCAACTGTGTTGCCGAGTATGATATTAACTATATTACATCTCTCCTTTTTTATAAATCCATTCTTTTTGGTGGCTTCACCTGGCGACCGCTTCTTGTGAACTTCCGCACCTCTCTGGTCTCCTCCTCTCCAGCTGGATTATCAGTTTCTGACTGCAGCTCCATCCTGTCAGAACCTTTAGGCTGAGTTTCTTGATCTTGCTCCATAGTTGAACAAGCACTTCCACTGGGTTCTTGCTCAAGGATGCTTTCATGGTCTCTTTGGGATTGGTTAGTTGTAATATGTGATTGGTTTCTTCTGTAGAGTCCTTTGTTGTTCAGGACTGTATAGGACCTTGGACCATCTTCCCGAACTATTGTGGCTGGTTTCCAGTTTCTTCTGTTTTCTCTTAGATAAACTTCTTGTCCGATCTTGAAAGTTGGTTCGTCTCTTGATCCTTTCTCATAGTAGAATTTGTGCTTGTTTCTGGATCTTCTTAGCTTTAAAGTGACATCTTTTTGGATGCAAGGTCTTAACAATTCTTTGCTGATTGGCAAGATTGTCTTTGTTCTTCTTGAAAGTAGTCTTTGTGCTGGTGATCCCATGTCTTCTCTTGGAGTATTTCTATAGTTGAGTAATGCAATCTGGATATCATCTCCACTTTGTTTGCATTTTCTAAGAATGTTCTTTGCTATTTGCACAGCTCTTTCAGCCAGTCCATTTGATTTAGGGTAATGTGGACTTGAAGTCTTGTGATTAAACTTCCAAATGCTGAATTCATTAAACTCTCTTGAAGCATAATTTCTTCCATTATCTGTCTCCAGAACTTTAGGAATTCCATGTATGCTAAAGTTTCTTTTGAGAAATCCAATGGTATCTTTTGAATTTATGGTGTTAATAGGTTCAAAGTTTATGAATCCAGAATAACTGTCTATAATCACAATGTATTCATTCCCTTCAAATTGAAAGATATCTGATGCGACAATTTCCCATGGGAGCTCAGGAATTTCTTTTAGCATTAGGGGTTGATTTTGTTTGTCTCTTTGTGTAGCTATGCATGTCTTGCAATTTTCTACCATGTCAGAGATATCTTTGGACATTCCTGCCCAATAAATGGAGTCTTTGGCTCTTTTGGTACAACCAGTAATGCCTAGGTGGCCTTCATGTATCTGTTTGAGAACTTGTTTTTTGATTGATTCTGGTATTATTATTTTGGTTCCCCTCAGAACTAGGTCTTCATGAATGGAAAGTTCATCTTTTATATTCCAATATCTTCTGCAAGATAGAGGAACTAGTGACTTTTGGTCTGGCCATCCTTGGATTATTGTTTCTTTTAGGTCTTGTAATTCTGCATCTTCCTTTGTAGCTTTCATGATGTTGGTTGTTGATCTATTGTCAAATGCAGTAATTAAAAGGATTTCTATTGGATTTTCTTCTAGAATCTCATATGATTTGCAATCTCGACTCAGTAAGTCTGCAATCAAGAGCTCCTTTCCACTCTTGTATTTAATATTTGGTCCATATTGATTAATTTCCATGAATATTTTTTGAAGTCTTGGCATTTTATCCATTGGTTTTTTGTAAATGGATTCTAACGGTTGATAGTCTGTTTCTATTAAAAGAGATTTACCATATATATAGGTATGGAATTTCTTACAACCAAATTTAATTGCCAGAGCTTCTTTTTCTATTTGAGGGTAATGCCTCTGAGCATCATTTAATGCAGAAGAAGCATACGCAATTGGTCGATCTTCTTGGAGTAAGACTGCTCCAATGGCATGTTGGCTTGCATCGACCGAAAGTACCACATCTTTGTTAGGATCATAATACTTTAGGGTTGGCGCTTGTTTTAATAAGTCTTTTATTCTTTCCATATCCTTGTCCCTCAAGCTGTCCCATTGCCATTCTGTGTTTTTCTTCAGAAGCAATCTCATTCTTTATGTTATCTCTGAGAGATTTGGGATGAATTTATGTAAGTATTGAACCATTCCCAAAAGTCTTTGTAGTTCTTTTTTGTTTGATGGTGACTTGATATTGTCAATGGCTTTGACTTTTTCTTCATCTGTTTTGATTCCATCACTGGTGAAGATATGTCCCAAGAACTTTATTTTTGTTTTTTCAAATTCACACTTGTCCTTATTGAGTCTTGCTCCTGCTTCCTGAAGAGTAGTCATGACTATTTTAGTTCTTTCTCTCAGTGTTTGGATGTCTTCAGCATGGATGAGTATGTCGTCCATTGAGTTTTCTACACCAGGTATATTCTCTACAATCTTGGATATGGTATTCTGGAAAATCTCCGGGGCAGTTTTAATTCCAAATGGGACTCTAAGGAAAGCATAACTCCCCAAGGTGTGCTGAAGGTCATGTAAGGTTGCGTTTCCGCAGCGACCTTCAATTGCCAAAAGCCTTTTAAGAAGTCAAGCTTTGTGAAGTATTTCGAATTTTTGATATTGGAAGCTATGTCCTCTATCGTTCTTAGTGGGTAGTGTCTTCTTAGCAGGATCTTGTTTAAATCTGATGGATCAATGCAAATTCTATATTTCCCGCCTTGTTTCACTACCACCATGTGGCTTGAGACAGGTGTTGGTTCTTCCATTCTTTTTATCACCTTACTTTTCTCCATTAAGTCTAGTTGTTTCTTGACCTCATCTTTTATTTTAAGGGGTATTCTCCTGGGTGATTTTATTTCCAACTTGTGGTCCCCTTTTGTGAATTCTGCTCTGTATTCAAAATTCTTTAAGCAACCACCTCCGTTGAACAGCTGGTGAAACTCTTGTTCTACTGGTTTTATTTCATTTATTCTCTTGAGTAGTCCTAGCATAAAGCAAGATTCACTGCCCAGTATTGGTGTGGTCCCTGTTTTGGTGACAATGAACTTAATGTCTGCCTTGATGTTGTTTATTATGCATGAGGCGATAATTTCTCCTTCCACCTTAATTCTGTGGCCTGAGAATGATTTTAAACTTTTCACTGAACTTCTGTTAAGTTTTGAATTTATTTTCTTGAAAATGTTCCAAGGCAAGACATTGCACTGAGCTCCAGTGTCCAATTTTATTTTGAAAGGTTCAGTGTTGTTTATTTGGATTTTTTCCATTGGTTCACTAGTCAATTCCGACAATGAATTAATTTGAAGACTAAATCAATCATTTTCTGTTCCTTCTTCTTCTAAGGTATTGATTTTCCTTTTATACCTGAAATTTGATCTGCAACATTTTGCAAAATGATTTGCTTTTTTACATTTTTTGCAAATTTTTCCATATGCGGGACATCTTCTAATTGGATGTGTGCCGCCACATTTTTTGCAATTGTCTATTAATTTTGGAACTTCTTCCATTGTTACATTCTTTTTTGGCCTGAAGTTCTTTTTAATGACTGATACTTCTTGATCCGAACGCTGTTGCATGACCTTTATTTCTTTGTTTGTCCTTTCTGCAGCCATACATATTTGTATTGCCTTATCCAGGTCCAAATCAGGATCACTTAGAAGTTTTTCTCTTGTGTGGTCATCATGAATACCAACAACAACCCTGTCTTTGATTAGTTCATCTTCCAAACTTTCAAACTTGCACTTTGATGCTTGTAGGCGCAATCTTGTAATAAATTCTGTAATTGTTTCAACCATGCTTTGTTGTAATTTATTAAAGTTATAACGTTCCATGGTATAATTCTTTTTTGGCAAAAAGTAGTTGGTGAAACGTTTTTTGATTTCTTCAACTTTTTTAGTTTCTTCTGGAGATAATACAAATGTACGGTAAATTTTTTGGGCATCGCTTCCTATTATTGTCATGAACGACGCGACTTGAACATCTGGTTCTTTCTTTTTCATCTCCGTAGCAGTTTCATACCAATTTTTAAGTTTGGAACTTTTGTTAAGCCTTTCAGTTTAGAACTAGAGTTAGCGAAATAAGCTCCTTTTATTATTTTAAATTTTAAACTTCTGACACCATGTAAAATCTTTGTTTACGTAATATAATTAGCAAACATATTATAAGATTTATTTATTGGGGTATTAGATATATTTATTTACTTACAGGATTGTTGTTAGTATTAGATAGCGTTAGTTCTTTTATTTACATTCTATATCGAACTCAACTGTGTTGGCGAGTACGATATTAACTATATTACAGTTTTAAAAGGTTTGAAGTGAGCAGTGTCTATGGACATGTTTAGTAAGGGTCTCTACTTTATTGATTATATTTGCTGAGAGGGCAGTAGGAGGAAAAACCAATATAGTTGGGGTTAAAGGATGGCTTATAGTAGACAGTTTTTTTAATTGATGCTGTATGCGCATGATTTTTATATCTAAAAAAGATAGGCTATTGTTTATTTTTCTTAGGTGAAATTCAGGTCGGGATGGTAACTGTTGAGTTTTTCAAGAATGTTCTTGGCTTGATTTTCGAAGCAGATACAAAAATGTCGTCAATTATGTTTGATGGAAATAGTGAAGTTATCCAACTGTCTATGCGACGCATGACAATTTCTGTGACTGAGGTTGAAAGAGAGGAGCTCCCCATGGGAGAACTTTTTATCTGTTTGTAAGTTTTAGAATCGTATGTTAGTATATTTGGTTTGAGGCATAGGGCTCTAAGTTTGGATATTTTTTTGACTGATCTGATTAATCTGATTTTCTTTCAAGAACTCTTCAGTGCTGTTCAGAGTATCAGTTGTTGTGGGAGACTGAGGTACAGAGATTCAACATCAAATGAAACCATGATCTTGTCTGGTGGGACTTGGTACTTGAATAATTCTTCTATGAAGATGGAGGTGTTGAAAATGGAGTATAGAAAGCTTTGTTGTTTTTTTATTTGGCTTAAGAAATGCTGAGATGAATTTAGAAGAGGTGCTGTTGGGGAATGGTAGAATGCCACTATGGGTCTCAAGTAGGGCCTCCAGTCCCGGTACATATTTTCAATCCCGGGATTTGGGATTGCTTTTTTCTCGATCCCGGGATATCCCGGGATTGAAAAACATTTTCGTCTTTCTACGCCAAGAGGTATATCGTTTCGTTCGTTATATTTTTAATTTTTTCTTTTATATAGTGCCAATGACGTGGCACTTACTTCTATGAAAACAACCTGAAAGCCATATATTTTGCGCCTGCTTATGAACTAAATCATTGCTTTTGGGTTACAGTTTGAAATTATCTGTCAATTACTGTACACACATCTGGAAAAAAATTACTGTTCTTGGAACTCTTAGACCACATCTCTTAATGCAGTGTTGGGCAGTAACCCATTCAAAGTAATACATTACCTTGTAATTACGATTACTTTGCAATGCATTACTTTGCAAAAAAAAAGTAATTGCATTAGAATATAAACATAATTACTCGTAATTCTATATATAATGATAGCAATTGTGATTAAAATTACTTGTAATTGTAATTATAGCAAATGTAATCATGATTATTAAAATGACACTATATACAGGAAAAAACTACGTTAACAGGTAGTGGACCAGTGGGTGGGCAGTGGACCGGCGGGTAGTGGACCGGCGGGCAGGTAGCCCTCCACCATGTGGAAGTGGTCCGGCTGGTCCAGGATCAGGTGGTCCAGCTCTGCCGGGGAGTGGTGGAGCTGCAGGAGCCGGGACGTTGCCTCTTGCGAATGGATGCCCAACTATGTATTAATGTTTAGAAAGAAGACAGCACCATTTTAAAAACCATGAATTACTTTATTTTAAGGATAAAAATTCAATTTCGAGAAAGATTTGAGCGTAGGAAAGATAATTTGTCAAGAGTGTCATCATGCAAACTAGAACGTATCTTATTGCATAGGTATCCAGAGGAGGAGAAGACTCTTTCCGATTCCACAGATGTTGGAGGAATTGTCAGCAAGTATTGATACACACTCTCCGAATGGGGTCCTCGTTTGCCTGACTGAGCAGCAATATTAAGTTCGTGGTTAATCATAGTTGAGTTGGATGCGGAGTCTGGTGTAGGTATTGCAATTGAAGTTGAAGAGGCGGCCTCAATAGCTTCTTGCAATCGGCGCTCAATTGTAAGATGGTCATTCGATTGTGATGGCTCATGGCATTCTTGTAAACTCCGAGGAAGTTGCGAATTATCAGCCTGAATTCTTACTTCGGCCATTTGTTCCTGTAACGGTTTAAGATGCAAAAGCAATTTCACGCTAAAGTCTTTGACCATCTTTTTTTCTAACTGTGCTTGCGGATTGTGCAGATATTGGAGGACTAAAGCTGTTTTATTGCATCGCTCTTCTAAAATTCTCTTTTGAAAAGATTTTTGCAGATCTTTGCTGAGAGAATGAGATTGTGCTTGCAGCTCCTCTAGAAGAAACTTTACTGTTGCTTCTGCAGTCAAAAGCGTAGCCTCGCGTCTACAGATAGCCGCCACAGCTCCCCGAAATGGTTTCAGTGCGGAAATTACTTGCGTCATGATATCAAAATCTTTATCAGTTAGACGGACATTTGCATTCACATCTATTAGTGCCTTCTGAATCGCTGACTTCACACTGAGAAGTCTCTCCAACATGTTCAATAAACTATCCCAGCACGTTCTGCAGTCGAGAATGAGACACATACTAGTGGAAATGTGATTATCTTGCCGCATGTAGTTCAGTAAGATCTCGTTCTTCAGCGGCGATCGTTTGAACAATTTCACAATCACACGAACTTTTTTCGTCACTTCATTTATATTTTTCTTCGAAAATACTGGATATTGTGGATAAATTGCTTCAGGGAATGAGGGATGTGCTATCTCTAGGCTAACGTTAAATGGAGAAGTGTCCTCATTGTCATCCTCGGAAAAGTCAGATTCTGCTTCATTTACTGTTGCAGAAACGAATTCAGAAACAACCCTCTCTTTTTTCTTAACATAAAGTATATCCATCACAGCCAGATGGAGACCATGCGCGTAGCAGAGCTGTTGCAGTGGACCAATAATGTGACCCAATTTTACCATCATTGCGCACCCATCAGTTGTAACACACATAATATCAGTTTCGAAGTCGATTTCAAACTCTAAGAGCTTAGCACCAATGACATATTTGCATTATTGTTCAGAGGAAAATACTCCAGATATTCGAGTCAAGCCAAGATTCCACACCTTGGTACGGCTATGAATATTAATGTTCAGGTAACGCTTGCTTCTGATTGACGTCCATTCATCCAGCGTAAGGCTGAAAAGTTACCCCTTTTCTTTCTCCATCTGAAGCTCTTGAACGACCTTCTCACGAAATGTGTCCGCATAACGACACCCTTTAATCTTAATGGTCTCTGCGGAGAGAGGAATTTCATGTTCAAGAGCATTGAGGCACTTGCGTAGATCCTTAGATGTGACAAAAATGGAGATCTGTCGAGAGCTATCATTCTAGCTAGCACAGCATCAGTCGATCGATCGATGGAAACAGACGAAAAATGATCGAGAATTGATATCTTGGGGGTCTTTTTGGCAGGGGTCTGTGTATCAACTTCGTCTTTAACTTTCTCTTTGAAGTTTCGATTCCGTGGACCGCCTTCTGGTGTACATGCAGCCCTTTTGTTGACCCACCGACGCATTTCAAAATTCTTTTGCATGCTATACACTGTGCATTTTGGCCAGATCCGTCTCGTAGGTAATAGCACCAGATTCCTTCTGATTTAAAAGGAATAAACTTCGCCATCACAATCAAGAAGTGATAAGCTTACTGTAAAAAAGAAGTAAAATTTAGATATTAAATGATAGGCAAATGTATAATTTAAATAAGCCTTTTCTTTTTCTAACTATTGTAATATAGCGATAGGCCGGTGTTACCCTGGAGAGAAATGATCAGCCGTACTTGATGATTCCAAACATATGAGGATTTTTATTCTACAAAGATATAATGAGATATAAAATGAACCAATTTTGATCTAATCAATCCTGAACTATCAGGTTAGGCTTGATTCAGCTTCTTTTGCTTCAGTGGACTTTATCTTCTCTTATACTTCTGACTTTATCTTCTGGCTTCCTAAGAACCTCTGAATCAGGCTTCAGACCTTATCTTCCTTATACTTCACTTGAGCTCGAGCTCCTTGATTTGCTCTCCTAATCCGCAGACTCTCACTCTCCCCGCGCGCGCGTCTCATACTTTTTTCTCCAGCTTTTATAGATGCACAAAGTCACGTGGAATGACTCTGTGGCGCACTCTGTGGCACATCCCTTGGCGCGTGCCATCTAGAGCCGTCTTCCTGAATCATTTCCAACACTTGCCAAAAATGCCCGACGTGTTTTCTATTGAGAAATAACAAGGTCCTAACACATGAAAACTCCAAGGATAAGTTTCTTTATTTCATAAATGATATCTCAAACTTTCGGGTATCGTAGACCCTTCGACAGGAGTGTATAAGACAAAATGAATCACAGTTTTTAGCTATTATTTATATATGGTTTGTTATTTACATATTTTAAAATGTGCAAAAACTTTTTTAATTAACATGAATATTTTATGCCCGAGTTAAATTTTATATTTTATATATACAAAACAAGCGAGAAATATACTATTGCTTATCTGGAATGTAGTTTTATGTATCAGGGTTGTGTATCAAACTATTGTATACCTCTGGGATGTCTATATGTCTATTAATGCTCTGGTGTTTCATGGATACTATGGCTCCAAGAATTAGTCTTTTATGCGCATTATTTATGTTGGTGTAGTAGGTTTTTGGTTGGGCTAAGTTAAAAGTATGGCCTGTTGTTTCAATGTGTTGAAAAATAAGTGATCTATTGTCTTTGTTTTTTATATTTCTATTGTGTTCATTGATTCTGTCCTTAACTAACCTCCCTGTTTCTCCAACGTATACCCTATTAAGTAGAACTGCTCTTCACTGAAGGTTAATAACAAGTTTACAAAGTGGGAAGAGGAGCTTCTTTTATTAGCATGCACACAAGCTTTCGGACATATCGTCCTTCATCAGGTAAGAGTAATAAACGCGCTGAGGATCCATATATACACAAAGCTGAAAAGAAAATTTACATAACTGCAAAAAATAAAAGTATTTAAAGATAAAAATAAAAACCAAATATGCTAAAAAGATTATAGGGATTAAATGCTAATAAATCTGGACTAAGTACATATGCACTATGAATGGTGTTAATCAAGGGCAGGTAAATGCAACCTATGGCTATTCACATAACATATGGTATTGTTCTGGTATATCTATATGCCTGTTGATGCTGTTTGTTTTTATTGACACAAATGCCTCTAGTAAAAGTCTTTGGTACTTATTATTGATATTGTTGTATAGAATGGATGGCTTTGTTAGATTGAATGTATGACCGGTTTGCATAGAATGACTGTAAATAGGGGAATTTAGGTTTTTATTAGAGATGTTTCTGGAATGCTCAACCATTCTGATGGCGACGGATCTACCCGTCTCCCCGACATAAGTGGCATTGCATTGGTCGCAAGAGACGGAATAGACAGCACCACCAGAACGGAGAGAACTCGCATGAAGGGAAGATCTGGTAATGGGGTGTCGGATTAGTGTGGCGATGTTAGGTGGGTTCTGGAAGTATGTTGTAATGCCGTGTTGCCTTAAAAACCTGGCTATGGTGATGGACTGGGGGCAAAAAGGAAGGGAGCAAATATTTCTGTGTATAGCTGGAGCACTGTTGTGGTGAGGGTCATGCATGTGTTTAAGAATGAAGGGGGTCGGGTAGCCGGATTTGGATAAATATGAAAATATTTTAGCCTTTTCTATTGTTTGGAATAACGGGAGGGAACAATGAGTAAAGATACGTTTAGTGAGAGCTCTAACTGTATTGATTTTGTGTGGTGTTGGGCAATGTGACCGGAAGTTTGTGTGGTGTGGGGGTGTGTTGTTTTTATAGTATACTGTGGTATGGAAACTGCTGGGGGTGCGTATGACTAGTGTATCTAGGAAAGGTAGGACTGAGTGATTTTCTGTTTCATGGGTGAAGGCTATGTCTGGGTGGAAGGAGTTGAGGTCAGATAGGATGTGAGAGGCAGATACCTCACTTACCAAGCAAAAGGTATCATCGATGTACCGCCTCCAGAGAAAGATGTCTGAAGAATGGCGTGAAGTGATCCATTGGTCCAGTGACCTCATGACAACCTCAGCCACCACGGTTGAGAGGGGGCTACCCATGGGGGAGCCCTTGGTCTGCTTGAAAAACTGGGTATCAAATGTGAAGGTGGACATGCCTAGGCATATGGAAGTGAGCTCGACCACCGTCTCCGCGGTGAGGGTGTCTAACAGGGGGGCATTTTCGAGGAAAGTGCGTAAACTATTAATGATCAAGGGGTGGGCAAGTGAGAGATATAGAGACGTTACATCGAAAGAAACCATTATGGACCTGGGGGGAGGTGTGAGGCTGGTGATATAGGACACAAACGAGGGGGAGTTTGCAATGGTATATTCCCATGGGGGAGACTGTAGAAGGGGGGTCAAGAAGTTGGACAAAAATTTTGACAGGGTATATGCCGGAGAGAGATGGTAAGATATGATTGGTCGGAGGGGAACATCGGGCTTGTGGATTTTTGGAAGGCCGTAAATGTAGGCTATTTGGGCGAGGTTAGCTGTGAAGTCGTTATATTGCTCTTTAGTGATCTGCTGGGACCTTTTTAATCTTAACAATAGTAAACGGAAATTCTTAACGGATGTTTTATGTTCCTGTTCAGTGATGGCAGAAAAAATGGAGTGTTGGTCGAGAACGTTTTGCATTTTTTGCTTGTAAACGGTAGTGTTGAGAATTACGGTCTGTGAGCCTTTGTCGGATTTTGTTATGACTATGTCTCTATTGCGTTTAAGACGGGAGATAACCCTATTCATTGCTAGGGACGGTTTAGGGATATTGTAGGGTCGTTGAAGGGTGGAGGTGACAAAATGCCTGATCCTATGGGTGTCTTGGTGGTTAAGGCCTCTGAGAGCGGGTTCCACACCAGCTATGATGCGAGGAATATCAGAAGGCCCAGGCAGTCTGTATTTTAGGCCCAATGACAGAATCTCAGCATCAGCAGATGGCAAGACATAGTCTGAGAGGTTGACCACTCCTTGGGGTGACTGGGGAAGATAGGCTTCTAGTAGATAGGCAGGGAAGTTGTACTTCTTGATCCAGTGATGAAGCTTGGAGTTGTGACGTTGCGTTATATCGTTCTTCTGGTGCCGAATGTCCCTTGTGATGGATTGCAACAGATCGGCCATTTCTGGATTGGTTAGTAGCTGAGAGACCAGAAAGATCAATCCCTTGACGGACTTAGAAATAAATCGGATATTGGAGTGGCAACCTTTAATTCTAGAGGATAACAGATGGAATTGGGCGCGGCGTATGACGACGGATGAAAATAGATTGCGAACAGGATCCATGATTCGAAGGGATGGAGGTATAAAATCAGCCGTTTCACACAGTTTGTTAAAGTTCAAATGGAGGCGCCATCTTGACAACTGTAACGATTTCTTTCGCAGCTGATAGGTATAACGAGGTAGGTCTTCAGCACCACACCACACAAACTTCCGGTCACATTGCCCAACACCACACAAAATCAATACAGTAGTAGGGTAGATCCGTCGCCATCAGAATGGTTGAGCATTCCAGAAACATCTCTAATAAAAACCTAAATTCCCCTATTTACAGTCATTCTATGCAAACCGGTCATACATTCAATCTAACAAAGCCATCCATTCTATACAACAATATCAATAATAAGTACCAAAGACTTTTACTAGAGGCATTTGTGTCAATAAAAACAAACAGCATCAACAGGCATATAGATATACCAGAACAATACCATATGTTATGTGAATAGCCATAGGTTGCATTTACCTGCCCTTGATTAACACCATTCATAGTGCATATGTACTTAGTCCAGATTTATTAGCATTTAATCCCTATAATCTTTTTAGCATATTTGGTTTTTATTTTTATCTTTAAATACTTTTATTTTTTGCAGTTATGTAAATTTTCTTTTCAGCTTTGTGTATATATGGATCCTCAGCGCGTTTATTACTCTTACCTGATGAAGGACGATATGTCCGAAAGCTTGTGTGCATGCTAATAAAAGAAGCTCCTCTTCCCACTTTGTAAACTTGTTAGTATACCCTATTGCAATGGTTACATTTAACGGAAAAGATGGCTTGTTTGTTGTATATTGGTAGGTTAGGGCTATTGTTTTTGGTGTTGGGGTTTCTAACTATAGAACCGATTATTGGGATATTTTCATGAAAAATTCTGATTCCGTGTTTTTTAAGTTCTCTGGCTATTTTGATGTTATTGGGGGAATATGGTATGATGCATGTTGATCTGTATGTCTGGTTATTGTTGATTGTGGAAGGGTTATAAAAATGTCTTAATATAAAATTTTTTGGGTATCCTGCTATGAGAAGGTTTTGCATTATATTTTGAGTTTCTATCGTTTTGAATGTTTGATTAGAACAATGGGTATAGATCCTTTTTGTGAGAGTTTTTATGGTGTTTATTTTATGGTTTAAAGGGCAATATGAGGAGTAGTGTATGCAATTGGGTTGGAAAGTGGGCCTATAATAAACTGTGCTGTTGAACATCTGGTTTTGCCAGGTGATGAAAATATCCAAGAAAGGCAATGTGCCATTGGCCTCCTTTTCTAGGGTGAAATCTATTTCTTTGTGTAGGCCTTTTAATTTGGTCAAAATACTATCTATTGCTTCTGTATGGCATAAGCAGAATATGTCATCTATGTACCTGCCCCATATTTGAATTTCTGTCGGAAAGTGGTTAGTAATCTGCCGGTCTATACATTGCATTACTATTTCTGCTAAAGGAGATGATAGTGGGCTTCCCATTGGGGAGCCTTTGGTTTGTTTGTAATTATTGTTATTGAATCCTATAATATTGTTTTAGAGACTTTGTTTTATGCGTGGTAAGGACAAAATACTCAGGAGATAAGTTTCTTCATTAATTTATTAGGACATCAAGCTTTCGGGCACAGCGTGGCCCTTCTACAGGATCAATTGTATAAGAAAAATGATACACTATATACACGAAGAATAAATCTGCATATGGATTATTAGAAATTAGTTGTAAAATTTTGAAATAATCGGTAATACTTAGGATTTTTGTTTAAAAAGAACAACGAGACATAAGCAAATTAATAAAATTTGTTAAGAAGAATAATATACGAATATTACAAGGTATTAAGATAAAAGCGTAATAAGACTGAAAGGACGTTCCTACGATTCGACGGAAACTGTGATAAAAATTATGAGTATTTGTAAGGTAAAACAGTTTAAAAGGATATTAAAATAAAATGAACAAAACAGGGAATTCATGGGGTACATCAATGGCTATTTATGTAATAAGCTTATATACGGCTCAGGTACATCAATATGTCTGTTTATACTATTATACTTCAGAGATAGCAAGGCCTCGACAACCAATCTTTTGTGTTTATGTGGTATATTAGAATAATGAGATCTTGGATCAGTTGTGTTGAAACTGTGCCCTGTCTGTGAAATGTGCTGGACAATAAGTGATTTCGGATCGTTATGTCTGATGTTTCTGTCGTGTTCCTGTATTCTGTCTTTAATGTAACGGCTAGTTTCACCTACATAAACACTATCGCAATCGTTGCATTTTATGGAATAAACGGCATTGTTTCTTTGAGCAGTGTTCCGAGGCATGTTGTTTTTAGTGATAGGGTTCCTTAAGATAGTGCCTATACTAGGGGTGTTGGAAAAGTATGTGCGGATGCCGAAGTTCTTTAGTTCTCTAGCTATTTTTATGCTTTGCAAGGAATACGGTATTGGCAGATGGATTTATAGTTGTCATATATCTTGGTGCGGGATGGGTTATGGAAGTGCCTTAATATAAAGTTTTTTGGATAACCAGAGGACATTAAATTTGAAATTATGTTATTTGTTTCCTTTTGCTTTTACTCCTCAGTGTAACAGTGGGTATATATTCTCTTGGACAAGGTTCTAACAGTATTGATTTTATGGCTTAATGGGCAGAAAGATGAGAAATTTATATACATTGGGTGAAAGGTGGGTTTATAATAGACTTCAGTATTATATCTATTGCGTGTTTTTGTTATGCGTATGTCCAAAAATGCCAAGGAGTCATCTGTTTCAGTCTCGGAAGTAAAGTCTATGTCTTGATAAAAATTATTCAATGTGTTGAGTATATCATTAAAGGCGTTAATTTTGATTATAGCAAAGACGTCATCTATGTATCTAGACCAGATTAAAATGTCGTTAGGGAAGATATTAACTATACGTTTATCTATCTTGCGCATCACTATTTCTGAAAGGGGAGAGGATAATGGGCTACCCATAGGGGTGCCTTTGGTCTGTTTGAAGTAAGATTGGTTGAATTTGAAAATACTATGGCAAAGACTGATTTTGATAAGTGCAATGAGTTTGGAAATGGTGTCTGTGGGGCAACCTTGTTCAATTAGAAATTCTGTGGTGCAGTCTAAAATAAGCTGGTGGGGGAGACTGGGATATAAATTAACAACATCAAATGAGACCATTTATGTTCGTATAAGTTGAAAACTACTTTTGGCTGATGCTTGATAGTGACGAAGCATTTAATGAAATGACATTAAATAAATTTAATTTAAATTAAATGACAAAAAAGCTAGCGAGGGTTTCACAAAATGAGCAGCAGAACAGTGCGTTCATGATGACCCATGCATACAGAGTACAGGATGGAGAGTATAAACATAGATTTTAAAAAATATATATATATAAAACAATTTGGATCCCAAATAAGAGGTTAGTGGCGGGTCCATGTTACACGCAGGTCCGCCACAAAAATAAAGGGATGCCGCTACTATCTAAGAAGCCACTATTTGCATGTCAACAAACTCTGGGGCCCCCCTCCATGTATACTGCTGCATACTCTCATTCTAGAGGCTGCCATTTAGGAAAGATCTTGCAGAATAACCCTTCGTTATTAGTGCTTGAAAATAATTTCAAATCTCTCAGAAAAAAAAAAAAAAAAGACCCGAAATGCAGCTGTATAAACAAAACGTCAAAAGTGTGCTATCTCATCATCTGTTTAATTACCAAAATGCTAGATAAGAAAAATATATTTTTGCGCTGGTTTTTCATGCACAAACCAGTAATCCCGGGATTTCGGGATCATTATTTGGCTCCGAGATTGGAGGCCCTAGTCTCAAGGGGACATCTGGTTTGTGAATTTTGAGGAAGCCATATATGTGGGCATCGGTCTGCATATTAGACAAGAAGTCTTTTAATTTGTTATTTTCCCTATGCATTTTTCTGAGTTCTTTTTTGTATGAAGGGTATACGATAAAAATTCAAGAATCAAGGGACGAGTTTCTTTTATACGACGATTTATTACAAAACGCTCGAGCTTTCGGGCTGGCTGGCCCTTCTACAGGAGAAATATACTTTAGAAAAATATTTTTACTCTAGGTATGATGTCTAGGAGCCTGGCAGGGCTGATTTAATCGGACTCGACCGTGTAATGCCTGAAAAAGGCGAACGCTGACTCGAACGACCCGATGTTGGAGCTCTGTTCTACAGGAGAAATGTGAAGACATATGGAACATTGAACACTATATAGGGATGAGACTATTAACATATTAAAAACTATAGGAACTTTGCATATCTATGAAATGATGAGAGGAATAATTAGCATACCAGGAAATTATGGAAAGGAGAAATCAACATGCATGTTAATAGCTATTGAATGTAGTAGAGTTAGGAATATTTTCTAATGTCTATGAGGGAGGAGGGGGGATACGCACAGATGGAGGATACAAGGCTATGGGAACAGGGATTGGTAGGCTTCAGGGAGGTCGATGTGTCTATTGATGGCATGGAAGCCCTGGGAAACGAGAGCTTCCAAGGTGAGGCGCTGCTGCTTGTTGTATATGCGGCTATAGTGCACAGATGGATTGACCAGATCGAAAGAGTGGTTGGAGGTCCGGATGTGTTGATATATGGCTGATTTCTCATCTTGTCTGGAGATGTTTTTGCTGTGCTCCTCGAGTCTTGTCCCTACGCTCCTGCCTGTCTCACCAACGTAGGCAACGTCGCAGTCAGCGCAGGGGATGGAGTAGACACAGCCAGACAAGAGAGAAGGGTTATATGGGCTATTGCTTTTTGTGTCTGGGTTCCTAATGAGGGAGCTGATGTTAGGGGAGTTGGAGTACAGGGTCCTGACTCCAAATTTGCTTAGGGCTCGGGCTATGGAGGAGCTAGTGGGGGAATATGGGAGGACACATATGGATTTATATATGGGGTTGGAAGGGGTATGGTTGGGGTCGTGGAAGTGGCGTAATATGAAAGACTTCGGGTATTGGAATTTAATGAGATTGGCTATGACTCTATTGGTCTCCATGGTTTTGAAATCAGAGGTGGAACAGTGGGTGTGAACTCGTTTAGATAGGGTTTTGACGGTGTTGATTTTGTGACTTAGGGGGCAGAAGGAGTTGAAGTGAATATAATTGGGTCTAAACAAATTTTTGTAATGTACTGTGGAGTGGTATCTGGTTGGGGTCCGGATGATTAGGAAATCTAAGAATGGGAGGGCGTTGTAAGTTTCGGTTTTCATGGGTGAAGGCAAGGTCAGGATGGTAACTAATAAGTTTGAGAGGATATTTTCAACCTGGCTTTTTGTGCATATGCAGAACACATCATCTATGTATCTACGCCAAAGGCGGATATCGGATGGAAAATCTGAGGTGATCTGCCTATCTATAGACCGCATAACAATCTCTGCAGCAGCTGAGGATAGAGGGTTCCCCATTGGGGACCCTTTTATCTGTAGAAAAAACTGGGAGTTGAAAGAGCAGACTGAAGATTGTACACAGAGATGGGTGAGTTCTATAATTTTGGAGGAGGTATGATAATCGACATGGGAATCAACTAGAAAGGACCTAAGGGAGTCTACAATTAAATCGTGGGGGAGGCTAGGGTATAACAATACTACATCAAATGAAACCATGACGAGGTTCGGACAAGGAGGGGTACCATACACATCATCAATGAATGAACTGGTGGAGGTGATGGAGGTAAGGGAAGGAGTACCTTTCAGGAGGGACGAGAGGAAAGACGAAATGAACTTGGAGACCGAGGCCATGGGGGATAGGAAGTGGGCCACGATTGGTCTTAACGGAATTCCGGGCTTGTGGAGCTTGGGCAGGCCATATATATAGGATTCGGTAGCGGTATCAGGGAGAAAGGACTTGTGTTCTTCTGGGGAAATGATCTGGGTTCTTTTCAGACGGTTGAGTTCTTTGCAGACGGAGGAGTATATGGAGGCTCAGAGGGTATGTTCGGGTTTTATCTTTTTGGAAATAAGCTTGAAGGTGATTGGGTCTTCAAGTTTGCTTAGCATTTTTCGGTGGTAATCAGATTTGTCTAGAATTACTGTTTGTCCTCCTTTGTTTGAATGGGTGATGATAATTTCTTTTTTGTTTTTTAAGTCTTTAATTAGACGGTTTTCATGTGGGTTGCTTTGGGAAGGGTCACGGGTTCACTTAGAAGGTTGATTACATGGTGTCTGATTATGTTCTTGGTGGTTAAGCTTTGACACGGCGGCCTCAACTTCACTTACTATTTTGATAGGGTCCGATTTTTGCATATTCCTGAATTTCATATCTATAGATAAGAAGGTTAATTTTTTTGGAGTCAAGGCAGTTTTTGACAGATTGCTCCTTTTTGAATTTGAAGCTTCTATTGAGATCTTTTGTTTGCCATGTAGATGTAGTAAGTTGGTTTTCTCCAGGCTTAACACTAGTTTGTTTCATGTACACCATTATGCTGATGATTGTTTTTTATTTCTTGGTAATGGGTTGAGGGTTCACTGGTATTGAAAGAATGGCCTGTGTTGTGGATGTGCTGGTATATGAGAGAACGGGGATTCTTTCTCTTAACAGATCTTTCATGCTCAGCCATTCTGATTCTCACAGTTCTTCCTGTCTCTCCCACATATGTAGCTTCACACTGCAGACATGATATTGAATATATTATTCTTGCTGAGGGAATCAGTAGGGGTGTTGCTTCTGGTTATCTCATTGTCTTAGTCTGTCTGCAAGGCTTAGTGAATTGGAGAAATATGTATTGATACCATGTTTCTTTAATATTTGCAATATGGATTTAGATGAGATGGGGAAAATATAATTTGAAAGGTAGGGAGGAGAGTTTCTTGGTGTAGATAGATTATATAAATGCTTTAAGATGAAGGATATCAGATAAGCCAATAGAATTAAGGTGTTTTGTTATATTAAGATTTCTCTATTGATAGAAAAAGTGGTAGAGAACAGTGGCTGTGTATATGCTTTGATAAAGTTCTTATGATTCTAATTTTGTGGGAAAGAGGACAGCAGAATGCGTAATATGTGTAGTTGGGGAAAAAATATATTTTTTTAAAACACGGTGGTGTGGTATCTTGTAGGGGTTTGGGTTATTAAAATATCTAAGAATGGAATAACCTGCTTTTTCAATGGTAAAGGACATGTCATTATGATAATTATTGAGAGAGGTTAATATTGCATCTACTGAGTTCCTGTCACAAATACAAAAGATGTCGTCGACATATCTGTTTTATAAGTTATATTGTTTCTATTTAACATTTAACCTTATTTAAACATATATTTATAATATAGTTACAGTCTATATTTAGAGCCATGCAATACAGCACCACACTAGATGAATTACATATTTATTATGACTCAATTGATGATACAAACTGTGTTGCCGGATCTTTATATTTACACAGATTATACTATATACAACATGTCCCCCTTTCAATCAAAGTCCGGGGTCATATATTTTGAACCGAAGTACAGGCAGGAGAGTTCTCCTTATTCCTCTTGACCACTGGACGGTCTGGGCCTCCTCTCGATAAACACTGGGTCTTCTCCAAAGTAGAACGCCAATTGACAAACCCCATTTAGGCTTTCTCTAAGTGGAATGCCAATTGATCAATCCTATTCAGGCTTTTTCTAAGTGGAATGCCAATTGATCAATCCTATTCAGGCTTTCTATAAGTGGAATGCCAATTGATCAATCCTATTTAGGCTTTCTCTAAGTGGAATGCCAATTGATCAATCCTTTTCAGGGTTTCTCTAAGTGGAATGCCAATTGATCAATCCTATTCAGGCTTTCTATAAGTGGAATGCCAATTGATCAATCCTGTTCAGGCTTTATGTGGAATGCCAATTGATCAATCCTAATCAGGCTTTCTCTAAGTGGAATGCCAATTGATCAATCCTGTTCAGGCTTTATGTGGAATGCCAATTGATCAATCCTAATCAGGCTTTCTCTAAGTGGAATGCCAATTGATCAATCCTATTCAGGCTTTCTCTAAGTGGAATGCCAATTGATCAATCCTATTCATGTTTTGAGGCACATTTTCCACAAGCCTTGAAAAATTTATGATTTTTCTTTACAAATTTATGCTCTGTATTTTTATTACTAGATGTTTCTTTATAACTAGATAGCTTATCCACAGTTACCTCTTCATTTATTTCCTTTAATTGTGTCCTGGATGATTCTGCAGCTCGTCCTAGGGCTATTGCTTTTGATAAAGTTAAATCAGGATCTTGAAGATACCTTTCCGTTAAATTTTTGTCCAGTACTCCCAGAACTATTCTATCTCTAATTAATGATTCTGTAAGATCGCCAAAATCACAATCTACAGCTTTATTTTTTACTTTTGTGACAAAGTCATCAAAAGATTGATTTTTTTCTTGAACTTCCGAAAAAAATTTATATCTTCTATAAATCACATTTTTAAATGGTTTAAAATGGTTATCAAATTTCTCCAGGATTTCAGTAATTGTAGGGTTAGTTAATGTTTCTTGCAAGCCAAAAGTTTTATATATATTTAAAGCGTCGTCACCTATGTTATGTAAAAGAATGGCGCGTTGCTGTTTAACTGGCTTAGTTTCTAGTTGTATGGCGTCCGAATATAATAAAAATTTAAACTTCCATGTTTCCCATGCTTCTGCATTATTTGTAGTTAATTCAAATTGAGATGAAGGTTCAAAATGATCCATTGTTCCAAAATTTGTATAATCTATTTTTTCAAAATTGAAAAAAAAAAAAAAAAAATTTACTTACTTTAGAGGTATAAACTTTTCTTTTACTTCGTTTGCTTCGAAATTTTTAAGCCTTTTCTTCGTTTTCCCGCTGCCACCATGTTACGTAGCGATTGTGGTTTTCTATTAATTATATTTTATTAAGTAATTACCAGCCTTTAATTGTAATTTATTTTATTTACTACAAGCATGGCTGCGCTTGTAGTATGCCACAATCCTATGTCGATTTAATGCTTGTTATTAATTATATTGTCAATCCTGATCATTATTAATTCAGCTGCAATGGTTGAAAAAAGCTTCCCATTGGGGAAGTAATGTAATAGTAAGACTTGAGAAGGTTATAGTCGAGGTTCACCAGGCTGGAATAGAGCTGCAAGTGATCCACCAGGAGAGGGTGGGTGTCGGCCAACTTGGACTTGAGGCTTTGGCAGGCAGCACAGAGCTGCTTCCTGGTAACCGTCAGTAGTTGTATCATCTCTGGTTCCTCTATCAACAGGAGGTTGGCTATTTGCATCTGTAGCTTGTTTCGGACTATGGATTTCTCCTGAGGACTATCTTTGAAGGAAGAGAGGATCTTCTCTACCTCCCTGAGCTTTTCCAGCCCCTCAAACTGGGAGATGTCCTGCAGGGGGCTTTGCCATTCCATATGGGCTCTTTGGAGGTTCTGCCATTGGTTAGCCACTGCCCGGTCCATGTTACTTTAAAACTCGAAAAGGAGGCTATTGGCTCAGGGGTATCTTTTCTTAAATTCTCCCTTCCATTCTTCTCCCTTATCTCCTTCGAAGAGCTTCCCCGACACAGAATATCCAGATGATTCATCCCACAATTTTTGCATTCTAGTTGCCTTTTGCACTGTCTGCTGAAATGTCCTGATCGCAAGCACCTGAAGCATAGTTGTGCTTTCCTAATCTTTTCCATCCGCTCTTCCAATGAAATTCGAGCAATATGGTAGCATTGATGGCTCTCATGACTTGTGCTTTCACAAAAGCAACATTTCATTGGAGTTCGACTCCCGAACAAACTAGATACAGTGGCAGGTCTAGGATTGTTCCATTTCCTTGGCCTTTCATTATAAAACTTCCTCTGAGGCACTTCTTCGTTGAAACCTTTTTCTATAAATTTCAATCTTTGAGCACTCTTGACTACTGCTCTTAAGAAGTCCATCAACGCTTTTAATCTTTCGGGGATCTCTCTAGTCCTATCCACTGGGTCTTGTATCTTAAAACTCTCCTGTCCATAACCCGAAGAAGGATGTCTTTGCCATATTTTCAATACATCCGATGGCAGGGATGTCTCTACCAGAGGATACAAGAAAACACCCGACAACTGTGGGTCTATTCCAAGCGTTTGCAACGATCTCAAGTGACTCGATAAGTCATCGTACAAATTACTCAAATTTCTATTTTCCTTCCTGACATTGGCCATGACCAAATTCAAAAGTCGTCTAACATAGAGCTCCGTCAGAATATTCGGATCTCCAAAACGCTCTTGCAAAGCCTGAATAGCCGACGTGTAATTATCCCCCGTAACAGGGTAACTGGCTATAACTCTATATGCCTCTGAATCAGGCAAAATCGCCTGTCGCAAATACAAAAATTTATCACTATTAGATAAATCTACACCTTCATGCACCTTCGAAAACTGTGCCCACCAAGGCAACCAGTTTTCTAGAGAACCATCATACGTCTTCAACTTCAATTCCGGCAGTTTTATATTCAATTTTGTATTTTTACTACTATTCGAAAGAACTTCTTCTTTTGCCTGATCTCGCAACATGCAGATCTTCTGCTCCATGCTGAATCTCTCCTGAATATATTTCTCGCAATCCTCATATTCCCGATCAATCTCTTCATCCGTAATATTCTCTTGGGCCAACAAAACCAGCTGGCATTGCTCATTCAAAGCCACAAGTTCTATATGTAGAGATTCGAGCCTCTTATATTTTGCATAAATATTTTCTTTATTAATAGAAGACTTTTGAACTCGGCCTTCAACTCAGTGACCGTCTTGGTAAAGATTCCCCGTACAGCTCTTCTACGTTTCTTGTTCGTCTCCTCCATCTTATCACCAAGCCTATCACGTCCGGCTCACCAGAAATGTAAAAAAGAAGTCAAATTTAGGTATTAAATAATATGTAAATGAATAATTTAAATAAGACTTTTCCTTTTCTAACTATTGTAATATAGCGATAGGCCGGCGTTACCCTGGAGAGAAATGATCAGCCGTACTTGATGATTAAAAAATTATGAGGCTTTATTACACAAAGTTATAATGAGATATAAGATGAACCAATTTTGGTCTAATCAATCCAGAACTATCAGGTTAGGCCTGATTCAGCTTCTTTTGCCTCAGTGGACTTTATCTTCTCTTATACTTCTTCTTTATCTTCAGGCTTCCCTTGGACCTCTCTTGCCTTTTCACTTGAGCTCGAGCTCCTAGATTCGCTCTCTCAATCTGCAGCCTCTCACTCTCCCCGCGCGCGCCTCATACTTTTTTTTCTCTGTGGCGCATCCCTTTGCGCGCGCCATCTAGAGCCGTCTTCCCGAATCATTTCCTACAAGACAATTATCAGTAAGATTTTCTATTGTATGCGAAGTGGATGGATCTATTTGTACATCAGAGAGGAAGGTACTAACACTGTCTTTAATCAACTTGTGGAGAAGGCTTGAAAACAACAGGACGACGTCATATGAACACATTATGTTGTTGGGATCAGGTGATAATTTCCTCAAGTCTTCAATGAAATCTTGGGTGTTGTGTACTGAAAAATTGTGGTTATATTGCTTTAGTAATGGAGAGAAAAAGTTAGATAAATATTTGGCTAACAGAGCTGTTGGTGATTTGTGGTAGACTACAATAGGGCCTAGTGGGATATAGGGCTTGTGTACTTTGGGCAATCCCTATATGTAGGCATCCGTAGTAAGGCTTGATATAAACAGTTTGTAATCCTTAGATGTAATGTTCCAGTTTCTTTTTTAGAATTATTGTAAGTTTGAAGTTTATCTGCTTCTATTATGAGAACTAAGATGGGGATATCAGAGAAAATTCCATCATTTTGGATCTGTATAATAAGATATCCATGATGACTCTGTGAGTCTTTATCGAAGTTAGAGATAATAAGGCCTTTTTGATTCTTCAATCTTTGTATGGTAGTTTTTTTTTTTTTTTTTTGCAAGAGCCATGTATGCTGGGGTGTCTGTTTCATGAGTAATGTGGATACTTGATGTCTGATGTTACTCTTTTCTTGGTGTCTGAGGTCATTGATAGAAACTTCAACCCTGCTGATCATTTTGAAGATATTCGGATTGGATCCGTTCTTATAGTTCAGGCCCTTGGAGAGCAATGAAATCTCTGCCTGTGAGAGTTCCGAGCTGGAAAGGCTCAAAATTCGAGAATGTTCATCCATTGGATTATGAAGTGAGAGAGAAACCATATTTTTTGACCAGAAAAAAAAGGTATTATTATGTTTCTTCTTAAGCAAAGAATCTCCTAAGATCAAATTTCTGATGTGATGCATATTATCAGAGAGGTAAGGTCATGGATTAGGACAGGAATCTTATGTAGCATCCCTGGTATCTAGAACGGAGAAGTTGGCGGCAGGTATTGTGGATGATCTATGCGGAGAAAGGGTTCTGGACTGGATCTTTGATGTGTAGGGATGGTTCAAACATCGGCAGTTAAAATGTAGGTGGCATCACCATCTGGCTAATGGCAAAGATGACTTATGGATTTGATGCATATATGTCTCTATTTTCTGATTCGAAAGATTCATATCACAAAAATAATAATGCGAGAACTTGTTAATAATATAAAATCCCTTCAGTAAAATTATAAATAAAAGAAAATTCACTGAGGGAAAAGTTTCATTTTTAATCACGATAATACAAGCTATCCTTATATATCTATATCAATTGATTTAAATCTCCTGGACACAAATGACCAAAAAGGTTTGTGGAGATGGGTTTCTTTTTATTTTATTAAAGCAGTCTCAAGCTTTCAGGTATTTCTGTCCTTATCTGGGAGAACTTCTTCTTTCTTATCTCCACTCAATCATATTAGGGTATCAAGCTTATAAAGCTTGAGACATTTGATGCTGTCTGCCGGGGAAGAGTATAGCTCATCAATGGATGAGTCAATACAGTCAATAATATTATAAAGAAAATAAAGTCTCTCTAGGGCTAAGTTTCTTGTTCAAATTTTATTATCTAGCTTTCAGACCTGTCAGTCCTTCCACAGGAGTATCTCGATAATAAATATATATATACTATTTTTATACAAAATAATTTTTGCATATTTAATTTTATTAAGTTTTAATTTAACAAATAATAATAATAGATAGAATATTTACATATTATATTACATAATAGAATGCTTACATATTTAACTATTAATGATATTGAAAGGGGGAGAAAATATATATTGCCTTCTTTGTGTGTTATAAACCATTTTTTGTAATTATGAGTGCATGGGTGGAGGCCACGCGCTGGTCGAATGATATCACGTGATCTCAAATTAAACCTATTAAATTCGTGAACTGTTATGGTGTATATAGTATTTTAAATCTAAGGGGTAGTGTGTGTTTGTTAATATTGTTTCATATGTTTCTGATATTTCTATGCATCTGTTTATGCTTTTTTGTTGTTTGGTTATCATAGATTCTATTAAGAGTCTTTGGTATTTACTATGGATATTGTCATAATGCACTATGGGTTGGGATAAGTTAAATGTGTGGCCTGTTTCTTTTATGTGTTGAACTATTAAAGATCTTGGGTCACTATTGATAATATTCCTATTATGTTCAGCTATTCTATTATGACCTTTTCTCCCAGTCTCCCCTACATATTTAGAACTACAGTTATTACATGATATGGAGTATATGGCTTATTTTCTATTGAATGGAGTATTGGATTGATTCTTTGTTAATGGGTTTCTAATCATATTACCTAAATTTGGAGAATTATTGTACATAGTTTTGATACCATATATTCTAAGTGTTCTAGCTATGGATACTGATTGAAGGGAATATTGAATGATGCATAATGCTTTATAAATTTCTGCTTTTTAAATTATTGATTTGGTGTTTTCTGCAGTCTGATAAAAATGTCGTAGGATGAAGGATTTTGGGTAACCTGATGATAATAGATTTTTAATAATATTTTGTGTTTCTTCTGTTTTTAATTGAGGTAAAGAACAATGTGTGAATACTCTTTCAGATAATGTTTTTATAGTATTGATCTTATGGCTAAGAGGGCAGAATGAAGAGTATCTAATGTAGTTTGGGATAAAGGATGGCTTATAATATACACCTGTATTTAATTTATCTTCTATCCTCATGATTTTAATATCTAAAAAGGGAAGGATACCATTATTCTCTTTTTCTACTGTAAAATTAATATTCTATGGTAACTGTTGTGTGCCTCTGTGTGGGTTTCTCATTACCAGGCCACTACATTCTCTTAGAATTTATTAGAACACTAACTTCTACAATATGGACTGACTGACTGACTGACTGACTGCTAACAACTTGTAGCGCTATTTATACATGAAGTCAGAAATGTGTATGCAAAGAGGATATTTGCATTTCTGCAAATACACAACACCCTCCCCTCCTAATAATATTGGAGACTGTCTGGTGGTCTCCTGGATCTCTGGGGTCTGGGGCTCCGGCTTGAGATTTTTCCTCTAGAAGCAGCAGCCATTGGCTCCTGGTGTTCTCCAATTGATGTCAACTCCTGCCTGGTTGACTGCGGCTCCAATTCATTTGTGGTGAACTCTTCTTCCAGGATCTCCAGGCCACCGTGAGAGGGTTCTCTCTCGCAATGCGATTCTCTTCGCAGCCCTTGTCTGGATGTACTCGGCAGCACTAAGCTTGGCTCTTTCTCTACAGTAGCCTCTGGATTTTCTTTGACAGGTCGCAGCTGATTGATGTGCCTCTTTAGGGATTGGCCTTGATACCCTATTAGGTAATGGCGGCAACTAAGGAGTTTTAGGATGGTTCCAATTTTCCACTTTGGTCCGGCTGCATAGTTTCGGAAATAAAGATCGGAACCAATTTTAAAATGCTCCTGCTTTCTCAGAGCATCAGGAAACCCCTCTCCCTTCATGTCCATTTTAGGCATTAAATTAGAAAATCTAGGCTTTAAACGTCTCTTCATCAATAATTCAGCTGGCGATTCCTTTAGGACTGACTGTGGAAATGCTCTATGGGCAAACAAAAATCTTTGTAGGTTTGTTTCCAAGTCATCCTTTTCGTTGTTTTTTTTTTTTTAACAATTTTTTGAATTCGCGTACATAACGCTCAGCTAACCCATTAGTACTTGGATTATATGGACTGGTTTTTGTGTGCCGAATTCCATTCATTCTGGTGAATTCCTCCATTTCTCTCGAGACAAACTGTCTTCCATTGTCTGTCACTAAGAATTCCGGCAGTCCAAATCTGGCAAACACTTGCCTTAGATAATCAACAATGGTTTTACTGGTTATATCCCCCCGAGGATAAATATTTCCAACCATTTGGTATAGGCATCCACTATCACCATAAACATTCTACCCATAAAAGGGCCTGCCAAATCCAGATGTAGGCGATGCCAAGGTTTCTCTGGCCAAGTCCATTCTGTAATAATGGAAGGAGGCATGTCTGCGATTCTTGACAGATGGTACACTGCCGAGCCATATCTTCTATGCTCTTATCTATTCCTGGCCACCAAAAATACCTCCTTGCTATTATCTTCATTTTCACCATTCCAAAATGCATCTCATGTAGATCTATGAGAATTTGAGATCTTAATTTTGGAGGAATCACTATCCGCTCTTTCCACTGAAGGCATCCAAAGTCCACACTTAATTCATTCCTAACCTTGTAGTAAGGAGACAAAGGATTTTCTTTCATGAATTTTGGTGATTGCCAAGTGTCCTTCCAGACATTTCTCAGAACAATTGCAAGAGTCTTGTCTCTTTTAGTCTCGAATGCCACATCCTGGAATGAAAAGGGAACCTCATTCATTTTTCTTAAGAACAATATCTGATCATCATCATAAGATCCCCCCTCATTGGCTTTTAACGGCAAACGTGATAAAGCATCGGCATTTCCGTGGTCCTCCGTCTTTCTAAACTCCACCGAGTAATGGAAAGAACCCAGCTTTAATGACCATCTCTTTATCCTAGACGCTGCACATACCGGAATTGGTTTGTGTGGTGAAAACAGGTGCATGAGTGGTCTGTTATCAGTCACCAACACAAACGCGCGTCCCAAAAGATATTGCCTGAACTTCTCACATCCGTAGATAATGCTCAAAGCCTCCTTCTCTAACTGGGAATAATGTTTCTCCGCCTCAGTTAGAGTTCGTGACGCAAAAGCTATTGGACTTTCCTGCTTCTTGTATCTGTGACTAAGTACCACGCCAAGTCCATAGCTCGAGGCATCGCAAGCCAAAACAAGTTCCTTAGCTGGGTCGTAATGTGCCAACACTGAATCATCAGTCAATAATGATTTACATTTATTTAACAAAACCCGATGTTCATTCGTCCATTTCCAAGGGCAATTTTTCTTCAGCAGTTTGTAAAACGGGGATAAAATAGACAATGTATCCTTGATGAATCTGGCATAATACATTAGCATGCCGATAAAAGAACGTAACTGGCCAATGTTCTTAGGCTCAATAGCATTAGACACTGCTTGTATTTTATTCAATATTGGATGCAATCCGTTCTTATCGATGCGAAAGCCTAAATATTCCACTGAATCCACAGTGAATTTGCATTTTGCCTTATTTAATTTTAGGCCTTTTTCTTCTAATCTTTTGAATACTAGGTCCAATTTGGACTTGTGATCCCTTGCATCTTTACCAGATACTAAAATATCATCTATATATAACAAGCTACTCCCGGTATATCAGCAAATACATTGTCCATCAACCTCTGGAATTTATTTGGTGCCACAGCCACACCATAAGGAAGGCTCCGATAAGCAAATAACCCCTTGGTAGTGTTGGAGCTTGGATCCTCACAGTATTAGTTTGAAATTCCGTGTAGCTCTTTAACCTTTGTTTTAGATGTTGACGATCTTTTGGCAGAGTTTAATTCGGACTGTATGTTTTCACCTCGATCTGCGGATTGACTACTGAGAGATTATCCTGTCTAATTGCGATGTAGTAACAAGAGAATCACCACACAGCCTCACTGATCTTAGCTGACACACTTTTATTTTCACGTTCACTCTTTTTATATGTCTTAATAGCAAGAAAACTTTCTCCACTGATTATATTAACTAGAGATAAAACGTAAGGAGAAAAGATTTTTTATTCACATAAACGTGCGACAAGCTTTCGGGCAGTCACGCCCTTCGACTGGTAACAAACTGTGGTAGCAAAAGGCTTTATATAGGAAACCGTTTTTTGAGTTATATTTACATATGTGATGAATATAGGACGGCTAAAAATACAATTCAGATTAAAGATTTTTGTAAATCTAAATTAGTGATATGTAACTATTACGTAAGTATGCTAATCTTGTAATGCTAAATGATAAATAAACGATAAATTTGCAGATTGGCTATGTTACTAAACTATACCGCGATACTGGATAACATCTGTTCAACCCGCCATCAGCGGCCACACAGGACCTATGGAGGGGGTAGGGGGGGGGGGTTCTATGATTTATTTAAGTTGTTACATAAATCCTGATATTGTTTAGGTAAATCAATATGGCGGTTAATGCTGTTCTTAGAAATGGATAACATGGCCTCTATTATCAGTCTCTGGTGTTTATTGGGGATGTTATTGTATAAGGTGGTGGGAGAAGCTAGATTGAATGAATGGCCTGTATTAAGAGTGTGGTTGTATATGAGGGATTTGTTGTCTTTATTATTGATACACCTACCATGTTCAATCATCCTGATGGCCACGGACCTACCAGTCTCACCTATGTAAGTTGCACTACAATCGTTGCATGAGACTGAGTAGACCGAGCCACCCGACGATTGAACATTGGTAGGTCTCTGTAATCGGGTAATGGGATGTCTAAGGATGGTGGACAGGCTTTTATTATTTTTAAAAAAGGTATTGATGCCGTGAGATTTAAGCAGGCGGGATATGGTAGCGGATTGAGGTGAATAAGGCAAGGTACAGGTATTTCTATGGGTTAAAATGGGTTTCAGATTGGCAGGGTTGTGTCTGTATTTGTGTATAAAATGGTGAGGATATTGAGAGAGGGCAAGCGGTTTTTTGATGTTAGAGAACTCTATTGATCTAAATAAGGGCAGGGAGCAATGTGTAACCAATCTCTTGGTAAGTGTTCTCACTGTATTGATTTTATGGGACAAGGGACAGGAAGAATTGAAATTGGTGTAGAAAGTTGGGTTATTGATCTTATGATATACTGTTGTGTGGTAGTGTGAAGGGGTACGAATAATTAGTATGTCTAGAAAAGGTATTACACTATTGATTTCTGGTTCATGACTAAAGGAAATATCGGGGTGAAAAGAGTTAAGAACAGATAAGATACTGTTCTCCTGTCCAGTTTCACATATACAGAGGATATCATCAATATATCTCCTCCATATGTGAATACCCGGTGTGAATTGTTGTTGGATCCAGTTGTCAAGTGTGGACATGACTATTTCGGCTAAGGGTGAAGATAACGGGCTGCCCATGGGCGAACCCCTAATCTGTTTGTAGAATAGGTTATTAAAGGTAAATTCTGTGATGTCCAAGCATATGGAAGTCAGCGCAACTATAGAAGAAACAATGCCAGAGTCTAATTGGGTGTCTTGGAGGAATTTTGTTAGCTGCGAAATGATCAGTTGGTGGGGTAGGGATAAATACATTGAATTGACATCATAGGATACCATGGTCGAGTTCTGCAGCGGGGTGAGAGATTGGATGAGCTGTATAAAAGCTGGGATGTCTGTTATGGAGCAAGAATGTGGTCGGTTCTTTACCAGAGGTGTTAGGAAGGTTGACAGGTATTTAGAAAGTCTGTATGCCGGGGAGAGGTGATAGGCTATGATGGGGCGGAGGGGAACGGTAGGTTTATGGGTTTTGGGCAAGCCGTAGATGTAGGGTGTACTGGACATATCAGAAGTGAATGTGTGGTACTGCTCAGATGTGATGGAGCCGGACTTTTTTAGACGTAACAGTTTTAAACGGAATGCTCTGGTGGAGGAGGTTATATCTAGTTGGGAAATCGGTATGAATGTTGTTTGGTCGCCAAGAATGTCCATCATCTTGGAGATATAATCATCTGTGTCCAAGATGACAGCTTGGGATCCTTTGTCGGATCGGGTAACTATGATTTGTGGGTTCTGTCTAAGGGATCGAAGTGCGCGGTACTTACCAAGAGATAGGTTCAACTGGGGGGTTGGTTTTCGGAGGACTTGGGATATAGATTGCCGTATGGTGTATTGGGTGGTGTGTGGAAGCGAGCTGATGGCGGGCTCAACTCCCGCGATGATCCTCGGCATGTCTGCTCTGGATGGGGGTCTATACTTAAGACCATAGGATAGGATTTCCTTTTGGATCGGAGATGGCACAAATGTGGTCAGGTTAATGAACGCGGGAGCGTGAGGTCTGCCGGGGAGGTATTCCACAGGGAAGCCATACTTGGTGGTCCAGTGGGCTAATTTCGAAAGGTGGCGGGCTCTGCAACGGCCATCTTGGCGTTTGACGTCTGTCATGGTAAGCGTCAGGAAAGAGGCCATGACGGGCTGGGGGAGAAGGGCGGCAACTATGGCGATGATGCCCTTGATAGTCTTGGAAAGGCTGCGGATCTGTGAGAAACAACCCTGGGTTCTGGATTTCAGCAATTGCTTCTGGGTTCTGTCAATATTCCACTTTGAGTACGTGTTGCGGACGGGATCCCTAAGTCTTAGAGCTGGGGGGATGAATTCGGCTTTTTCGCAGGTTTTGTTGAACCAAAGGTGTGATCTCCATTTGGCCAATTGGAGAGACTTTCTTCTGAGGAGGACCAAGTATTTGAGGGCATCAGGGCTGAGAATGTTGGAGTGTCGGAGATTGAGCAGAAATAGATGGGTCTCCTGAGTATCAGACATGAGATTCCTTCAAAGCGAGCGTATTCGTTAAAATGCAATAGATCTTAATAGCAAGAAAACTTTCTCCACTGATTATATTAACTAGAGATAAAACGTAAGGAGAAAAGATTTTTTATTCACATAAACGTGCGACAAGCTTTCGGGCAGTCACGCTCTTCAGTATGTATTGTAATACATATTTACATAAATTTAGAAGAAACAATATTTACACAATGCAACCTAGCAAGTTATTTGCATAGCCAGGCGCAAACATACTCCCCCCCACCGCTGAACTTCAGTTCAGATCTCGAGGTGTAAAGGGAAGAGGAGCCAACTTGGTGATTGGTCTTCTAAAAACCCCTCCGGCTGTCCTGACGAGTGCGACTCGCACCATTTTGTCGCTCCCTGGAAACACTTCAATTATTCTTCCCAGCCGCCATCGCATTAGTGGAGTCCCATCTTCCTTTATTAAGACCAGTTGATCTACCTCTAGATTTAATTTCTTTTACCCCCATTTTCCCTTTTGTTGTAAAGAATTAATGTATTCTCCGGACCATCTTTTCCAAAAGGAATTTCTTAGTATTTGCACTAGACTCCACCTCGATGTTAAATTAATTTGGTCCTTAGAAGTTAGTTCTGGTATATCAATCATGGACGTACCAATCAGGAAATGCCCGGGTGTCAATGCTTGAAGATCATTCGGGTCTGAACTTGACTCTACGAGTGGCCGACTGTTCAAGCATGCCTCGATCTGGCAAAGCAAAGTCGTAAATTCTTCCGGGTTCATCAGCGATGTCCTGCCAGCTCTGGTTATATGGCCTTTGGCACTCTTTATATTGGCCTCCCATAGGCCTCCAAAGTGTGGAGCGGATGGCGGTATAAAGTGCCACGTAATTAATTCTTCTGAAATAAATTCTCTAGTTTCCATTGCATTAATTATTTCAAACTGCTCTCTTAGAATTCTTTGAGCGCCCTTAAAATTTGTTCCATTGTCTGAATAAATGTCGGACGGCCTTCCTCTTCTTGAAATGAATCGTCTTAGGGCTGCTATAAAGGAGTTCGTAGAGAGGCTGGTCACCATCTCAAGATGGATTGCCTTTACAGCAAAGCAGACAAACAATACGACATATGCTTCAATCACGCTTTTGGACCTGATCAAGCTGGGTCTCAGACCGAATGGACCCGCTATGTCTATCCCGGTTTTAAGGAAAGGTCTAGAAGGGTTCACTCTATCAGGCGGCAAGTCTCCCATTATTTGCTCGACTGTTCGAGCTCTGAGTTTAAAACAGATCAGGCAATTTTTGACTACCCGTCTTACTATTTCTCGGCCTCCCAGTATCCAATACTTATTTCGTATTAGCGATAAAACCAATTGAGGGCCCGCATGGAGATATCTTTGATGATATTCTTGTATGATTAACCTGGTGATATGGTGTTTTTTAGGCAAGATCATAGGATGTTTCTGGTTGGATGACAAGTTAGACCTCTGAAGGCGACCTCCAACCCTAAGTAGGCCCTCGTTGTCCAAAAATGGCCCTAAATCCAAAATTCGATTTTTATTTGGAAGCTGAATATGATCATTTAACGATTGAATTTCATGAAGAAATTCGGAACATTGTACTAGCTTGACAATCATCATTATAGCACGATTCATCTCAGCTGTTGTCAAGGGACCATATTCTCTTTCCTTACTTGCTCTTTGGCAATTTGCTCCAAATCTTAGACACCAAGCTGTGACTCTTTTTAGTCTTGTGAAGGACGAGTATTTCAGGAAGTATTCTGGAACGCTTGTTGTCTGGAGATGGCAGAATGCCACAACCTCTTCTTGCTTTTGAATTTGAAGATCACTGTTCGAGTTCTCCCAAATTCGCTCAACACAGTCATCCTTCAACCACGAGGGTCCTTGCCACCAAAGTTCATGTTTTATCAGTGCCGCAGGCTTTAGACCTCTCGACGCACAATCGGCTGGATTGTCCTTTCCAGAAACGTGACCCCAGTACTTTAATTCTGTCAACTGCTGTATTTTCATAACTCGATGACTTATAAATTTCTTCCATCTATTAGGATCCGATTTTATCCAGCAAAGTGCTATTTGAGAATCCGTCCATAGATGAACTTCATCTAGTGGCAATTTAATTGATTCTACAATAGACCTATAAAGCCGTGATAGAAGAAGAGCAGCACACAACTCCAATCTCGGAAGTGTACAGGGTTTGCAGGGGGCAACTCTTGTTTTCGCCGTAATTAGTGATATCCCAACTTGTCCTTCAATTGTTTCCGATTTTAGATAGCAAACCGCTGAATATGCCACGCTCGAAGCATCGCAGAATCCGTGAAGTTGGATATTCCTACTGTTTTGATCCATCAAAATGTATCTGGGGATTTCTAACTCAGTCAGCACACTTATTTCGTCACGAAAAGAGTTCCACCTTGTTCTCCACCTTTCTGACATGGGCTCGTCCCAACTTAACTTTTCCTTCCATAGTTCTTGCATCATAATTTTCAAGGAGACTGTAAGGGGTGAAAGGAAGCCCAATGGATCAAATATCCTAGCAATGTTGGACCAATAATTCCTTTTTGTTATTTTTTACTTCACCAGGGTTATTTATATTGATCCTGAAAGCGTCCCGTGAATTATCCCAAAGAATTCCTAAAACTCTTGACGAAGCGCCAACACTCAATTCAGTCTCAGTTTCATCCATTTGGGACACAAGCCCATGGCAATTGGATTTCCATTTTCTAATCTCGAAACCTCCCTTTGACATCAGACCTATCATTTGTTTTATAAACTCCTCGCCTTCCTGTTTTGAGGATACTCCCGTTAAGAGATCGTCCACATAGAAATCACTCATTACGACCCTTGAAGCCGTTGGAAACTCTTCGCATTCATCCCTGGCCAGCTGTTGCATTGTCCTAATAGCCAAAAAGGGAGCAGATGTAGTCCCGTATGTTACTGTCAACAACCTATAATCTTCTACTGGTTGTTCGGGTGTTTGTTTCCATAATATCCTTTGGTAATCTGCATCCTCTGGGTGAATTCTCACTTGCCTGAACATCTTTTCTATATCAGCAATAATCGCAATTGGATGTGCTCTGAATCCCATCAGGATGACAAATATATCTCTTTGGATCTTTGGTCCGGTTTTCAATATTTGGTTCAATGAGGTACCAGAATCAGTTTTTGCCGATGCATCAAAGACCACTCTTAATTTTGTAGTTGTAGATTGTTCTCTTTCAACTCCATGATGCGGCATGTAATAACATGTCGATGGGTCTCTGATTATCTCCTTAATTGGCACTAACTTCATGTGACCCAATGCCTCGTATTCCCTCATGAACTCTTTGTACTGTTTATAGACCCTTGGGGTTTTCAACAGTCTTCGTTCTAATGCCAGAAACCTAGCCAAGGCTTTCTCTCTTGACTGTCCGAGCAGAGAGGGCTTTCCTTTGAATAGTATTTTCACACTATATCTTCCTTGGCAGTCTCTGGAATAGGTTTTCATGTAATAAGTCTCGTAATCTTCTTCCCTTGGATTCTGGTCTTGCAATGACGGTACTGACTCCAATTCCCAGAAATCTCTTACCAGACCATCTAATTCTGATGTAGTTTGAACCGCAAAGCTACAAGGTCCACCTTTATAGTTTGACGAGAGAGAGCTGTCTACTTTGCCCATTAGAATCCAACCGAGCTTTGATTTCATTGCTATAGGCTGGTTCCTTCCCAGCATTTTTTTCTCTCCATGCATCAGATATGCATACATATCTGCACCTAGAATAA
The DNA here is from genome assembly GCA_030710605.1 of Cordylochernes scorpioides. NCBI lineage: Eukaryota > Metazoa > Arthropoda > Arachnida > Pseudoscorpiones > Chernetidae > Cordylochernes > Cordylochernes scorpioides. The sequence goes on from CP092866.1 coordinate 56,107,513, forward strand.
TGTCGATTGGTGCCGAAATATGAAACAGAGGGTCTGCCAACTCAAAGCCTCTCTGCATAATCCAGGTCGGTTCTGCCATTTTGAAGTTTGGAATTTCAGTTGTTAAGACTTCCATTACTAGAGCATTCGTTTCATATTTTTCGGATCTATAAATCGATTTAAATTTCAAGCTAACAGATGTAGATGACCCCTGGACTGGATTATTTCCAATACCCCTATGTGAGCGTCCTGATGTTTCTCCTTTTAGCCCAAGTTTCTCGCAACTTTCTTTTGTGATCAAACTAACTTGTGATCCACTATCCAAAAGTGCTCGGCAGATCAGCGGTGAACCATTTTCACCTTCCACAATTATTTGAGCAGTCGCAAGGAGCACTTGATTGATGGTCTCACTTCCTTGTTCAACACTGGTATTATTGATTTCAGTTACAGGTGTAAACATCTGGGGCTTCGCATCCTTCTGGGTTTTGGTTACCTCTGTGTCAAGATTATGGAGTAATGTATGGTGCCTTTTGTCGCACTTCTTGCAAGGTCCTTGGTAACAATTTTTTCTTGCATGACCCTTTTTTAGACAATTGTAGCACATCTTGTGTTGTTTGACCAATTTCCATTTTTGTTCGATAGGCATTGTACTAAATGTAGTACAGTTGTAGATTCTATGACCTGCTTTACATACTATACACATTTGAGCATTTGTATTAATCGTAGTGTGTACATTTGCATAGTCCTTTTGAATCTCATTTTCCTTTCTTTGATATTCCCTTGATCCCTGTGGCAGACTTCTACTTTGTCTTTCAAGAAACAAAATGAAGTCCTCATAGGAGGGAAATGATCTTTCATCCTGGGCCAACTCCCAATGTCGTTTCATCTCCTCATCGATTCTGTTTTTTAAGAATTGCACCAATATCACATCCATCAACTCATTTCTTTTTAATCCGAGCGATTCTAGATTGCGTACAGACTCGTTACATGTGTCTAAGAGCTCCCTTAGGACCTTTGCTGATGGATTCTTCATTTGCTTGATCTTGAAGATTTTATTCAGTTGCGCATAAGCCAACTCTCTTTGGTTGTCGTATCTGGATACTAGAGTATCCCATGCCTGCTTGTAGCTCTCTGATAACACTGGGAACCCACGTATCAGTCTGGCTGCTTCTCCCTTCACTGCGGAGCCCAAATATTGCAGCTTTTGTAGATCATTTAACCCTGGATTTTGATCTATGGCCATTCCGAATACCTCCTTGAAATTGAACCAAGAGTTCGCATCTCCATAGAAGTGGGGCAACTCGAACATGGGCAATTTCACTGTTTCGAGGCCTTTTGCTTGTTTGGTATCAGCTGTACTTTGCATTCCTTCTAATGCACGCATAAGCCTCATTTTCAGTTTTTCTATTTTCTCTTGAGTTATTTCATAATTCTCGAGTTATTTTTCTTCATCTACTTCCTCCTGTTCAAATAACTCGTCAAATAAGATCTTTGTTTCCGTTTTTATTTCTGATACACCTTCATCTATCAGCTTTAATTTATGGAGATCTCCTCCCGATATGTCTTCATCTACGGATGCCAGGTATCTATCCATTCGTCTTATCTGTGAACGGATCTTGACCCTTAGGCCTTTCATTGCTTTAGACATGTTTCTGTTTTTGAAGGTTCTTTTCTCAGTAGAATCACGCTCTTCTTCTTAGCATCCGGCTCGAGGGACCATATGTTGGAGCTTGGATCCTCACAGTATTAGTTTGGAATTCCGTGTAGCTCTTTAACCTTTGTTTTAGATGTTGACGATCTTTTGGCAGAGTTTAATTTGGACTGTATGTTTTCACCTCGATCTGCAGATTGACTACTGAGAGATTATCCTGTCTAATTGCGATGTAGTAACAAGAGAATCACCACACAGCCTCACTGATCTTAGCTGACACACTTTTATTTTCACGTTCACTCTTTTTATATGTACACATATTTACATAAATTGAGAAGAAACAAAATTTACACAATGCAACCAAGCAAGTTATTTGCATAGCCAGGCGCAAACAGGTAGTATTTATATTTACTACCATTGAGAGGTCCAGAGTTGCGAAAATCGTGCTACCAGATAACCTTGAAAATATTTCATCTATAGTAGGCAATGGATATTTATCTAATATTATTGCCTTGTTTGTGGTACTCCTAAAATCTCCACAAATTCTAATACTGCCGTCCTTTTTTACAACTGGCACAATTGGCGCTGCCCAACTAGCGTGAACAATAGGTTCCAAAATTCCTCTTTCAACCATACACTCCAGTTCATCCTCCACTTTCTTTTTCAAAGAATAGGGCAAACTACGAGCTTTGCAAAACATTGGCACTTCTTCCTTTTTAATATTAATGTCCAAGTTGACATCTTTTAAGCAGCCCAGTTCATCCTTATATATATAAACAGATTTGCATAACTTTCAATTAATGAGTCTATGCAAGATTCCGAAATTTTATTTACATTTTATAATTTACTGTAATTTATATTAAAAAATTTCAACCATTCCCTTCCTAGTAAAATTTCTGGGATACTTTTATCCACCACTATCAATCTTAGTGACTTATTGGCTTCCTTAACAAAAACTTTTCTTTCTCCTACAACCTTTATAGGATTATTACAAAATGATTTCAGATTTATTGCTGTTGGAATCAATGGTTTCGCCCTCCATAACTTCTCAAAAATGCTCTTCGGCATCAAAGTTACTGGGCTTCCAGTATCCACAATGCCATTCAATATCTGGCCGTCCACTGTAAGGGCAATCTCAACTTCAGTTCCACCCTTAAGGGAAAAGATAATCTGCTGCTGCACATACCCATTTTTCTGTGTATTTCCTTTGGCCTTGCATACTTTACTTAAATGACCAATTTTTTTGCATTTATAGCAAGTTTTTAACTTCTGTGGACATGCTGGCGCAAGGTGCAAATTTTTCATGCCGCACCGGTAGCAAGTCCTTTCTTTGGTCGCAGACATGAAGTTTTCCATCGTAGGAGAGTACTTCGATTTTCTGTTCCTCTCAATATGTGAGGTTACTCTCGCTACTTCTTTTTCATGCAGCTCTTTGGCATCTTTCTCTGCCAACTCATATGAGACTGCTAGGGCAAATACCCTATCTAATTTCACTTCATCATACTCTAGCAAGAGCCTTTTTTGAAGGGATTCTGATGTTAAGCCTGCTACAAATCTAAGCCATAGCATCATTTCCAACATCTCCCCAAAAGCACAATTAGAGGCCAGGTGCTTCAATTTTCTCAGATATTCGGAAACAGATTCATTTTCCCTCTGTGTTTGTTTCAAGAACAAGCACCTTTGAGGTATTATCTTTTTCTTAGGCTCTAAATGTTGCATAATATTTTTCACGATTAGCTCATATGTTTGTGCTTCCATCTTTTCTGGAAAGAATAGGTCATTACCCAGTTTAAGTAGTCCAGAGTCCAATAGAGACAGTAAAATCACAACTTTCTTGTGTTCATTGGTTTCATTTGCTGTGCACGCAGCATTGAATCTTTGTATAAAGATTTCAAAATCGGCTTCATTTGGATCGTAGACTCTGAAAGGCACAGTTTGACTAATCGCCATTTATCTCTAGCCACTAAGGCGGTAAATTTAAATACCCCAAGATACTGAATGTCAGTCGTTCGATGTCCGTTTTTTTTTTTCAGGCCTCTTAAGCGTCCTTTAGCTGTGCACTTATAGCAAACTCCTTATTTGCCGGAGTTTCCACAGTTCCATCAGTGATTCTCGTAGTCGATCCTGCAGAGTCCCGTAGTCGCTCCCGTAGTTCCTCTAGTGATCCTCGTCGCCAACTTGTTGCGTTGCCTCTGTGTGGGTTGCTCATTACCAGGCCACTACATTCTCTTAGAATTTATTAGAACACTAACTTCTACAATATGGACTGACTGACTGCTAACAACTTGTAGCGCTATTTATACATGAAGTCAGAAATGAGTGTGCAAATACCCAACAGTAACTATTCAAGGAGGCTAGGATATGGGAAAGTTGGCTGTCTGTACATATGCAAAAAAAAAATCGTTTATATATCTTCTATATATAATAATGTCTTCAGGGTATAGAGATGTAATCCACGTGTCTATAACACGCATAACTATTTCAGCTATAGGGGAGGATAACGGGCTTCCCATGGGGAACCTTTAACCTGTTTATATGTTTTTGAATTAAATGTAAATAAGTTATTTTTAAACATAACGATATTAATAAGTTGTCAATAATGGTATCAGATTTCCCAATAATGATGATATCATCAACATAAATTGCAACTGCAAGGAAATTATTTTTGTCCTTGTGAAGGTAAACACATGGATCAGATTTCAATCTAATAAAGTCTTCTTCTTCTAGAATCTTGTCCAATTCTTCATACCAGCACCTACCAGATTGTGGAAGGCCATAAATACTTTTGTTAACCAAAAGAACCTTATTCGGATCCCTACAAAAACCGGGTGGTTGTTCAAGGTAAATAGGTTCATCCAAATATCCATTCAAGTATGCAGCCTTTACATCAATAAATTTTACTTTATAGTTCTGGATGGGTATTAAGGACAATAACATTCTGAAGGTAGAAAGTCTCATTACAGGGCTGAAGTCTTCTTGGTAATCAATTCCTCTTTTTTGATTATAGCCACCAGCTACAAGCCTAGCTTTATAACTTGGAGAGAAAAATTCCTGGCTTTGCTTCTTGGTAAACACCCAAAGACTTTTGATAATCTTTTTGTTTTTAGGTCTTGGAACAAGTTTCCATACATCATGTATATCCATTGAATTGAGTTCTTCAATCATGGCATCCATCCATTTTTGATGATCATCAGAATCCATGGCTTCGTCAAAAGTTCTTGGTACACTTTCATAGGTGTTATATACAACATAATCATCAAATCTTTTTGGCATTTTTGTTATTCTTCGAGGACGTATTATTGCATCTGATGTTGATGGTTCAGGTTCAATATTTCTATTTTCATTTTGGTTAAAATCGGTGTGCGACCCATCATCAGGATCATTTAAAACAGAAATGTCTCTATTCACATCTTGGTTATTGTCTTCATGGTTTGATTTTTCATTTGGATTAAAAACAAAATATTGGATATGGTCATATTCCGAAGTATTTGGCTTTAATTCTGGAATACCTAATTTTGCTTCATCACATTTTACATCACTAGATTCATAAATAGCATATTTTTCATAATCATAGAGTCTATAGGCTTTTCTAAATTGGGAATATCCTACAAATATGGCTTTCTTGGCTTTTGGTTCAAGTTTATGTCTTTTTGGATCAAATATTTTAAAATATGCTTGGCATCCAAATGTTTTCAAGTGCCTAACTGAAGGTTTTCTTCCAGTCCATAATTCCATTGGAGTTTTCTTATCCTTAGGTTTAGTTGGTGTGAGGTTGTGTATATATGCTGCAGTACTAGCTGCTTCACCCCAAAGTTTTAAAGGCAGATTTGCATCTAACAGCATTGTGCGAACCTTATCTAATATGGTTCGGTTAGTACGCTCGGCAATCCCATTACTTCTTGGAGAATATGGGGTTGTGAGTTCATGTTCGATTCCTTTTTGTGTCAAAAAATGATTCAAATCTTCATTTATAAATTCTCCTCCATTATCAGTTCTAATGGTTTTAACTTTCAAGTTAGTTTCATTTTCTCTTCTTGTAATTAACTCTTTTAGTCTAGTAGCAGTCTCATCTTTGGTGTGCAAGAGTTCTATAAAAAATTTTCTACTATATTGGTCGACAACAGTCAACATATATTTTGATCCACCCAAAGTAGATATTTTCATTGGGCCACATAAATCAATGTGTAATTTTTCTAGAGGAAAATTAGTGGTTTCACTAAATGTGTTAGTTCCTGCTTCTCTTGGCATTTTACCTAAAGTGCAACTTTGGCAAAAATGTAAATTTCCTTGTAAATTTTGTAAACCGATTACCATTTTATTTTGATAAAGTAATTTCAAATAGTTTTCATTTATATGACATAGCCTTTTGTGCCAAATATCAAATGTATTTTCATCTATTTTGAGGCAAGTTTCATCAATAATTTGAGTAGGTTTCTCAGTTTTTGAGAATTTAATGGTAAACAAGTCACCAGTGAAACTACCAAAACAAATTACCTTACCTTCTTTTGAGTAAATAAATGCCCCTTTATCATTAAAAGTAACTTCATTGCCTTTTTGGACAATTTTTGGAACTGAATGTAAATTTGTTCTCAAATCAGGTACAAAAAGTACTTCTTCTAGTTTAACATTGTTTTCTTCTTCATTTTTTAATCATATGCTTCATCTTAACTGTTCCTTTGGCTAATGATTTTATACTTCTTCCATTTTCAGCCACATTGATGATTCTTAGATAATAAAAGGCATATATTGGATTTAAAAAATATTTATTTTGCCAATATATGCCTTTTATTATCTAATGAATTAAGTATGGATTGCTCTATTTTCAAAATTGATGATTCTTTCTTCAAAATTTTCATTCTCTAAATGTGACCTGTCATTAGTCATATGTGAAATTGCCACATTTGTTCATCAGAAAATGATGAGTTAAATTCTGCATTAAGTGCAAATTCTCTTTTTGAATTAGATGAATGACCTTGAATCTCTGATAAATTAGCCTCTTCTTTATTCTTTGGTGAAAATGGAATCCCTTTTGATCTGTTGATATTATATCTATTTGAGGTCTTTTTGTTTTTGGGATTGTGCCAACAATGGTTTTGGAGATGGCCAGGTTTATGGCATATATAACATGTTTTAAATATTTTCTTCTCTTGTGTGCGCGCGCGCGCTTTATAGGCATTGTTGCATTTAATATCATGTTTCTTTTCAAAGTCAAGAAGGGTCTTAAATTTCCTATAGAAATATTTCTGTTCATAATTAGAGCTGTAGAAATACTATTGTAATTATCTGGGAGTCCTTCAATTATGTATCTAACCAATTCTCTTTCAGATATGAATTTCCCGAGCTGTGATATTTGATTACATAGTCCTTGAGCTCTAGTTATATAATTGTCTATATTTTCATTGTGCTGTTTCTTTAATTTAGTAAGTTCTAAGAAAAGATTCATTGCCTTGTCTTCTGTTTCGCCTTCAAATCTTTCTCTCAATGAATTCCAAATTTATCTGGCATTCTTTATTCCTTTGTAGATTATTGCAATCTCAGGAGACATACTTAAGATCATATATCCAAGGGTTTCGTTATTTTTTCTGCTCCAATCTTCAAAATTTTTAATGGATGTTGGATCGCTTTCATTTTTAGTTGGCATTTGATTGGCAATCACTTCAAAAAGTTGCTTTGCTTCAAGTAGCGTTTCCATCCTCATACTCCAAATAGCATAATTTCGATCATTCAAATATTCTATTTTCGTGCTGTTAAACACGCCCATTTTGAATTATTAAATTTTATTTCAATTTCACTTTCTAAAAATAAATGCAAACTTAGTTAGAAGTTAAGCCTGTTAGAACTTGCATCTTTTCAACCGCGATCAGCTACCAATTTGTTGTTATTTCTTAATAATTGAAGATCTAGAGCATATCTATATATCAAAATCACTTTATTAAGTCACTCTTCTAGGTTCTATATGATCAGTCAAAAAAAAAAAAAAATGCAAATATTTATACATTTAAATACAAAAGGTTATATAAATCAAAGATTATCATCTTGTTTCTTCTTTTCCTTAATATGTAAATATATCTTTCTTTTTTTTTATTAAATCTTTTCCAACAATTACCCCTTTGTCTGCCTGTGTAAATATCAAGTCTTTTCTGTTTTTGAGGTTTTGAATAATTCTTCTTTCGTGTGGATTATGTAGAGGAAGGTTACTTGGCGTTTTCAGAATACAAGTTATGTCTAATTTCACTCTTGTCTTGATTCTTTAGTTTTGTTATGGCTATTTCAACTCCACTTATAATTTTTATAGGGTCTGGTTTTCCTATTATTCTATGTTTTAAACCATTTGATAGTATATTTATTTCATCTGTGGTGAGGTTTGATTGGGATAGGTTAATAACTTTAGAATATATCTTGACTCTTATCAATGATGGTACGTGGTATTTTTTAGCCCAATGTTCCAGCTTTTGGTCATGCTTCTTTTCTATTGTAGATTTCAAATGAGATATTCTTAAGTTGATCTTTATGATTAAATCATCTAAAGTTGATCCAAAATCAGATAATGATAATAAACATATTACATCTTTAATGGTTTTAGTTAAAATTCTGATATTAGAGTAGCATCCTTGGGTTCTTGTTCTCAACAGCTTTAGTTGCGTATCTTTTATCAATTTTACAGAAAAATGGTTCTTTACAGAATCTTTTATTCTTAAAGATGGTGGGATGATGTTTTATTCTCTATGTTGTTGTAGTGTATTTTAGGTTCTTCTCTTGTGAATGTTTGGCCAGTTTCTCTACAATGTTGAAAAATTAGGAATCTGTTATCTTGATTTATTATATTGTGTTTATGTTCATAAATTCTGTTCCAGACTCTTTTTTTATTATTTTTTTATTTGAATTACTATTGATGCTTGCGAGCATTGGATTATTGTTTGCTGTAGGTTTGTGGAAATATTATTTATATAAATGTGTTTGGGTATCTCCTGTCTTGGAGATTTTTTATGATATTCTGTGTTTCTTCTATTTTTGAATTCTGTTGCGAGGAATGAGTATGTATTCTTTTGGTTATTGTTTTAACTGTATTTATTTTGTGGTTTAACGGACAGTATGATGTGAAAAGTACATAATTGGGTTGGAAGGTTGGTTTATAATGTATAGAGGTTAACAATCTATTTTGTGATCTTATGATATTAATGTCTAAGAATGGGAGATTATTTTAAATTTCTATGAGGTAAATTTAATTATAGGATGGTAACAATTTAGTGATGTTAATATGTGGTTAACTTTGTTTGCTGAGCATATATATATCATCTATGTATATTTTATGTTATTATGTCTGTGGGGAATTGTGCTATTATCTATTTGTCTATTGTATTCATGACTACTTCAGCTAAAGTGGAAGATAGTGGACTGACTACCCATCCTTTTACCTGTTTAAATGATTGTGAGTTAAAATTATAAATGTTCAATCTTAAATCTTTTAATTCTATTAACGGGGGGGGGGGGGGGGGGGGGGGTCGGTTGAAGGAGGGTCTAAACTGTTGGGTTTTGACAGCTACAACCCGGGTTCGAATCCCGCATTGGGCACTTTTTCTGATTAAAAAAAAATGCTCCAATGGCCCCCGATTCTTGCAAAAGTCCAACCACACCAGAGAGTGCAAGTAACCAAATGGGGCTCTGGCTCATTTGTAAGTGCAAAAGTCGAACTGCTTCTCACATGTGTAGACATTATTTTATTTAACAGTTGCAAAGACAGGCCATATCCACGTGTAAATCTGAAATTATATACAAATCAAATCATTGTGAAATTAACATACTTGAACATTGGGGAGCACGCAAATTACACATTTGATATCAAATTTACATGTGTAGACATGTAGGGCACTTGCAGTAAAAGCAGTCGCCTACTTCTACCCACCATGATTATCATGGCTTATATCACGTGTACTAGGGGTAAGCAAAAAAAAATTCTATTAATTTGCCAATAATTATTTGATCTATGTTATTTCCAATTAATAAGGTTTTAGTATTTTCTAATATTAATTGGTGAGGGAGACTAGGATAGAGAGCCTCAACATCGAATGAAACCATTAAATGACAATTGAAACAAATTTTATTGACTTGTCATAATTTACAATAAAAATGGAAATATAATGAATAAACTAATATACAGATGATCATGTGGGGGATGTACCCCGGTGGGTGAGCCCTCTTTCCCAGATGATGAGCGGGTCCTCCAGTCAGCCCAACCTGTACGAAGTACCGGTAGATGATGGATTTGGTTGACGCCAGGATGGCCAGGTCGTCATCTTCTAGGCCAGACCCGAAGGTCAGGGAGTCGCCCGAGGACACTGAAGACTTCGATGATGAGGGGTCTGATGCAGCTCTAGTAGCGATCAAATGGCTGTTTTCTATACTTGTATTTAAAATGTCTTGTATGAATATGGATATGTTTGTTATTGATAGGGAGGATGTTTGTATAATGGTTGTATGAAGTGAGGTAAATATTTAGCTATTGGGGCAATAGGAGATAGATGATATGCTACTATATGTCTTAATGGTATATTTGGCTTATGTAATTTTGGTTTACCGTATATATGACTTTCAGAATCTATATTGCTGAGAAATACCTTGTTGTCTTCATTACTGATTAGCTTGGACTTGTTCAACCTGTTGAGTTCTTTTTTTAATCTTTGAGTAAATTTGGTTCCTTTCTGTCTCAGTGAGTGGTGCGAAGTTTGTTCTGTCTTTGAGTATTTTCTCCATTTTATTCTGATATTAAGATTTATCCATTATCACTGTAGTTCTTCCTTTGTCGGCATGAGTAATTACTATTTCATTTCTGTTCTTTATGTCGCGTTCAGCGGCGCAGCGCCCAGGCTCTATTCTGCCCAGATGCCCTAAGTCTCATTTTTCTTGGTCCCAGGAGGAGAATACCAACCTATACCTATGTAGGGGAAAAGTGACTCGAAGAAGAAACTGCGGGATTCCGTTGTCTTCTCTAGGGCAGGTCTGTCAATGATCGGCCAAGCAACAACACGAGTCCAGCCAGCGAATTACAAATACTACTGATGATTTTATTTTTAGCTGCCAATTTATACACATAAGTATTTACATAAAAACAACAAAATGAATCAAATTTACATAGTTTCAAATCTATACAGAAGATTAACATATTCCTTTCCCGACACTTTAAGTTTCTTATAATGTGTTTTTCTCTTGGGTTGCACAGGGGTATATTTCATGGTTCATTTAATGTTCTGGATACTAAAGGTCAAAGACTCTTCCAGTAAGATATGTCAAGTAAGAAGTTTCAGAAGATGAGTTTCTTTTAATTGTAAAACATTACAAGCTTTCGGGCAATGCCCTTCTACAGGTAAAATAAAAATAAAAACAAAAAATTAAAGGTAAATTAAGGCAACAAAGTAACTGAGAATTAAACAATGTAAATATATATCAGCTAACCATAGAAAACAAAACAAAAATAAGATATATATACAAACTCGTGTGAGACTACTCGCGCGTCTGGATTTGAATGAATTAAAATTGTGTTAATATTTGAAAAATTAGAGAGTTAGAAAAATTATTACAATGATATTACATAACTAAATATATTTAAGTAACTATTACGGGTAAATTTGTGTGGTTAATGACTATGCTATGGACTGCCATCTATGAATTGGTATTTAATGATTAGTGAGAGAAAAACCGATTTTTGACCGGTGTGACTGAGGTGGTGGAAGGGGGTTATTAATATACCAGAGGTAGAATCTGAAAAATTCAATTGGAGATGTAGGTTGTGTAGATTGTGGGAATGTCTATTTTTCTATTTATGCTATGTAGCTTGGAGGAAACAATGGATTCCAGAACTAATCTTTGGTGTAGGTTGGAGATATTTTTGTAGTGAATGGTTGGGTTAGCAGTGTCAAAGGAATGGCCAGAAGTTGGAGGTGAAGTTCTTGTGATCTTCTGTTGTGATGGTGTCCGAGCGTTTCATGCGGTTGAGGGAAACCCTAAAATTCTTGGTTGTTGCTTTGCTTTCTTCAGCGGAAATTTGGGTGAATGTGGTTGTATCATTCAGTATGTCTATCATTTTTGCATGGTATGTGGTTTGGTTGAGAATAACTGTATCAGATGCCTTGTCTGATCGGGTGATGACAATGGATCGTTGGGATTTCAGTTTGTGTATGGTCTTGTGTTCTGAACTTGACGTGGGGAGTGGAGGTAGCGGTCGTTGGAGGGTGCAGGTTACTTGATTCCTGATGGTCCATTGGTCTTGGTGGGAGAGGGTTCTGATAGAGGCCTCTATTCCACTAATGAGTCGGGGTGTGTCTGCTTTGGCTGGGATTCTGTATTTTAGCCCTTTGGATAATAGTCTGTTTTCAGCAGGTGTTAGGGTTATGTCTGACATGTTGATGACGTTGGGGACCTCATGGTCGGTGTTCCTAGGTTGGAGAGGGAAAGAATATTTTCGGGACCAAAACTCCAGTTTTTGGTCATGTTTGCGGTTTGTATTCTGTTCCAGAGTCTTAACGTCTGTTGTGGTTTTTTCTATGAAGGAGGTGAGAAGTGCGATGTCCATGTTCTGGATACTGTTTGTCTTATTTTCCCTTTTTCTTGGTTGTTCAGTTTTAATATGGCTATTTCCAATCCACTAATTATTTTTATGGGATTGGGGTTTACCAACAGGTCGATATTTCAAACCTTTGGATAATATAGCTATTTCATCTTGCATTAATATGTCTTGAGATAAATCAACAACTTTTGGTGTGTTTTCATTTCTTAAAAGATTCGGTTCCACATATTTGATAGCCCAATATTTCTGTTTCCTGTTCTTTCTATTTTCTATGTTGGATTTCAATTTTGTTATTACTGGGTTGATTTCCATGGAACTTTGGTTCTGAGATGTATTGGGAATTATGCATATGAGGTCTTTGATGGATTTTGATAGAATTCTGATATTAGAGTAACATCCTTCTTTTCTGGCTTTAAGTAACTTAATTTGAGTTTCTTTTATGAATCTCTGTGAGAATGGATTTTTAACTGAATCCTTAACGCGTATTGATAGGGGATTAAAATTAGCCTCTTCTTATATACATATATTTTCAAAGAAGCAGGGAATATGAGAGATGGAAACATGCCAATAATAATTAACATAATACAGTTAAATCATAAACTATGGATTATTAGTTAATTCTAATGCACTATTGAGGCTACGTGTGATCAAAGGAAGGATACAAATTTTATTGAGACCAAAGATACTAAAAAATTATTGATGGCTAGGTTAAGGGTATGGATGATGTTGGGAAGATTGTTTATATGTAGGAGATTTTCCCGAATTATAATATCATATATGTCGGGCAAATCTATGGATCTATTGATGCTTTTGAGTGTTTTAGTAGTAAAGTTTCCAGTACCAGGCTCTGGTGCTTGTTCTTTATTTCTTGGTAATGGGTTGAGGTTTCACTGATATTGAAAGAATGGCCTGTGTTGTGGATATGCTGGTATATGAGAGAACGGGATCCTTTCTCTTGACAGATCTTTCATGCTCAGCCATTCTGATTCTCACGGTTCTTCCTGTCTCTCCTACATACATAGCTTCACACTGCAGACATGCTATTGAGTATACAACATTATTCTTGCTCGGGGAATCTGTAAGGGTGTCTCTTATGGTTATTTCATGCCTTAATCTGTCTGTGAAGGCTTAGTGAATTAGAGAAATATGTATTGATACCATAAGCACAAGGTAATAAGACCAAATCCAAATAAATAAATAGTGTGTGACGTTTCGGTTACAGTGTTGTTTCCATCTTCAGACAAAAGTACTGAATGAGAAATTTTACCACAGCATGTTTTAAATAGTTACTGTTATCAAGTGTGTAAATAAGATAACAGTAACTATTTAAAACATGCTGCGGTAAAATTTCTCAGTCAGTACTTTTTTCTGAAGATGGTAACAACGCTGTTACCGAAACGTCACACACTATTTATTTATTTGAATTTGGTCTTATTACCTTGTGTTTATAATCTATAATCCAAATTGTGCCTTATCGTATTTATACCATGTTTCTTTAATATTCACGACATTGTGGTGTATTTGGATGAGTTGGGAATAATATAATTTGAAATGTATGGAGGAAGGTTTCTTGCCGTTGATAGATTATAAAAATGCCTTAAAATGAAGGATATCAGATAGCCAATAGAATCAAGGTGTTTGATTATATTACGCTTTTTTATTGATGGTGGAAGAGAACAATTGGTGTATATATATATACGCTTACATAATGTTCTTAAAATGCTAATCTTATGGGAAAGAGGACAGCAGGTAGTGTAATGTGTGTAGTTGGGGAAGAAATATTTTTTGTAAAACACAGTGGTGTGGTGTCTTGTAGGGGTTTGGAGTATTAATATGTCTAGGAATGAAATAACCTGGTTTTGTGCTTTTTCAATGGTAAAAGACATGTCATTATGGTAATTATTGAGAGAGGTTAATATTGCACATACTGAGTTCCTGTTGCAAATACAATAGATGTCGTCGACATATCGATGGCACAATCCTATGTCGATTTAATGCTTGTTATTAATTATATTGTCAATCCTGATCATTATTAATTCAGCTGCAATGGTTGAAAAAAGCTTCCCATTGGGGAACCTCGTATCTGTCGGTAAGTCTGAGATTCAAAAATGAAGTTATTCATGGTTAGACAAATATCAGTAAGACTTTCTATTGTATGCGAAGTGGATGGATCTATCTGTACATCAGAGAGGAAGGTACTTGACTAATTAATTAACTTATGGTGTAGTTAATTACCTTGTGGAGAAGGCTTAAGAACAACGAGATGGCGTCATATGAGCATATTATGTTGTTGGGATCAGATGATAGTTTCCTCAGGTCAATGAAATCTTGGGTGTTGTGTACTGAAAATATGTGATTATATTGCTTTAGTAATGGAGAGAAAAAGTTAAATATTTGTCTAACAGGGCTGCTGGTGATCTGTGGTAGGCTACAATAGGGCCTAGTGGGATATTGGGCTTGTGTACTTTGGGCAATTCATATATGTAGGCATCTGTGGTAATGCTTGGTATATTAACAGTTTGTAATCCTCAGATGTAATGTTCCAGTTTCTTTTTTGACCTGAGAGAGCTTTTGTATGATCATAAGTTTGAAGTTTATCTACTTCCATCATGGGAAAAAAGGTAGTTTTATCAGAGATGATTACATCATTTTAGATCTGTACAATGAGGTGTCCACAAGATGACTGTCTGTGAGCCTTTTTATCAAAGTTAAAGATGACTAGGTCTTTTCAATCCTTCAATCTTTGTATGATGTTTTTTTTTTATTTGTGAGAGATATGCTGCTGGGGTGTCTGTTTCATGAGCAATGTGGATACTTGAAGTCTGATGTTACTCTTTGCTTGGTGGCCGAGGTCCTCGATAGAAACTTCAACACTGCTAATGGTCTTGAAGATATCCAGATAGGCTCTGTTCCTATAGTTCTGGCCCTTGGACATCAATGAAATCTCCACCTGTGAGAGTTCCGAGCTGGAAAGGTTCAAAATTCGAGGATGTTCATCCATTGGAATATGAAGTGAGAGAGAAACCATATTTTTGTGGCCAGAAAAAAATGTATGTTGCATCCCTGGTATCTATTAGGAGTACAAATAAGTTTTGAGGGATTTTTTTTTTAATAAATTCGAAGCTTTATTCAGAGAAATCGGTACAATATATTTCATTCAAAGTATTGTCCATCTTTAGCTACGACTTTTTCCCATCTTTCAGGCAGCATACGGATTCCGTGTTGAAAAATTTCCTCGTCTTTTGAGCCGATCCAAACATTGACCCAATTTTTCGCCTCTTCGTAAGAAGTGAAGTGCTGCTCGGCCAGGCCATGTGTCATCGAACGGAACATGTGGTAGTCTGAAGGAGCAATGTCTGGTGAATACAGCGGGTGGGGTAGGACATCCTATTGAAGCGCCTCCAAAGTCTCCTTGACAACTTTTGCAACATGTGGCCGAGCGTTGTCGTGCTGATAGATCACCTTGTCATGTCTTTTGGCATATAGTGGGCGTTTAATCTTCAATGCTCGGCTTAATTGCATCAATTGTTGTTGGTAACATTCTCCAGTGATGGTTTCGTTAGGCTGAAGTAGCTCATAGTAGATCACTCCGAGCTGATCCCACCAGATGCACAGCATTAGCTTCTTGCCATGAATATTCGGTTTGGCCGTTGAAGTTGATGCATGACCGGGCTTAACCGACGATTTTCTGCGCTTTGGGTTGTCGTAGTGAATCCACTTTTCGTTCTCCGTCACGATTCGATGCAAAAAACCCTTCCGATTTTGTCTTTTGAGCAGTAGTTCGCACGTGCAAATACGGCGCTCGATGTTTCCTGGCTTGAGTTCATAGGGAACCCAATTTCCTTGTTTTTACACCATACCCATGACCTTGAGACGGTTCGAAATCGCTTGTTGAGTCACTCCCAAGGTTTCAGCGAGCTCCTCTTGAGTTTGGCTTGAATCTTCGTCCAATAAAGCCTCCAGCTCATCGTCTTCGAACTTTATTGGCCTCCCTCCGCGTTCTTTGTCTCTGGTGTCAAAATCGCCACTTTTGAAACGTCGAAACCAGTACTCACATGATTTTATTGATAGAGCATGTTTACCATATGCCTCACACAGCAATGTGTGATTTTTAAGTTTACACTTTTTCAAGTGTAATTTGAATGTTTGCAGTGATGGCTTCATTATGTTGTGCTAACCTAAAGCTAAATTAACTAAGCAATAAAGCAAAACTAAGGATTAAATTGTACAACTGCCAACAATCAGCAATGTGGAGAGATGTTTTACCACCAAAGCGCTTTAGCCTTAGTAAAGACATTTTCAAATCATTTCAAATTTGATTTTAGAAAGGTGGGAGATCCTTGTTTAAAAACTTGCATAATTGCATTCAACAATTCTCCTCTATTAAATTCACTTCAATATGAAATATTGTATGTAAGCCATGTTCCAGATATGGGAAACTTTAGTCCAAGATGGAAGTGGAGGACTATGACACTGGAAGATTACTGTCAAGCTGATAGTTTTAGCAGCGTAGTTATACCTGTCGAAGGGCCTGAGAGCTTGTATTATCTATAACTCTTGCCTCAAGGAATTTTCTTTTATTCAAATATATTTATTTTTGTAATGTTGATGTATTTTATATTCATATATAACAGTTTTTTTAATACTTACACCAAATATTTGTTTTATATATATATATTTAAAAAATGTAACATTTATGTGAAAATGTGATTATATAATTACACACCTTTTTTCCCAAACATTCCAATTTTCATGTATCTGACAATGAACTATTATGTGTTCCCAGTTTATTCTGTTCCCCCCCCCTCTCCCCACCCCCCAAAAAGTATAAAATGAATCTCAAAAATAAATTTGCAAATTCAAAGTGTTGTTTTCTAATTTTTTAAATCCTTTTTTTTGTGGAATTGTAAACCAATTATATGTATATTTTTACAAAAATATGGATTTTATTTTGTTAAAATATATTTCAATGAAAAAAATATATATTTAATACCTAATAAAAAAAGATAAAATACTTCTTCCAAAAATAGCAAAGGTACTCATTTTTCTAGTGCCCTGGTATTTGTTATTTAAATACTACATTAACACAAGGTAATAAGACCAAATCTAAAAAAATAAATAGTGTGTGACGTTTCGGTAACAGCATTGTTACCATCTTCAGACAAAAGTATTAAATCAATGAAGATGGTAACAACGCTGTTACCAAAACATCACACACTATTTATTCATTTGGTCTTATTACCTTGTGTTTATAATCTCTAATCTTTTTATTTTTTCTTATAATCTGTATATATTTACCATATGTATATAATCTTTCTCCATTTTTTATTTCCCACTTTCATAGGTCTCTCCGTCTTGTAACCCCAAGGAGAATCCTCTGTAAGACCTGTGTGTCTTAATAAAGGCTTTTGTGTGTGTAATGGGTGTATAATCTCTAATCCAAATTGTGTCTCATCACTACATGTATATACATATAAGAAATGGAAGCCTCAAAGCACACATGAATGTTACTATTTAAACATAAAACAAAATTCCACTGTCCTTACTTTGATGAATATTGAGGAGCCAAGCCTTCCCAATTATTGCAGTAAAGACAGTGGAAGTTTGTTTAAAAATAAACATTCGTGTTTTGATGCTACCATTTCTTATATATAGATGACATGTTATCACCTCATAATTACATATAAGATAATTCTTTTATTTTGACAAAATGTTTCTTTTTTTGGTATATTCTTCACATTCAAGGCATTTTCCTTATGTAGATGGCATGTTATCACCTCATAATTACATATAAGATAATTCTTTTATTTTGACAAAATGTTTCTTTTTTTGGTATATTCTTCACATTCAAGGCATTTTCCTTATGTAGATGACATGTTATCACCTCATAATTACATATAAGATAATTCTTTTATTTTGACAAAATGTTTCTTTTTTTGGTATATTCTTCACATTCAAGGCATTTTCCTTATGTAGATGGCATGTTATCACCTCATAATTACATATAAGATAATTCTTTTATTTTGACAAAATGTTTCTTTTTTTGGTATTGTTTGTGGCTTGAATGTTCAGTAAATGATACTAAGAAGCACTTTGCCACTTGTCTTGAATTATTTTATTGTCTTTGGGTTTTAGAGTTAGGAGTAGCTACCACATGATTTTAGAATACATGAATTTGATTTAGATTTTGATACTAGTGATAGAGAGAGAGAGAAAAAAAAACTATTAACTAACCAAACTGGAAATTTACATACATGTTGATTGCTTTAAAATTTACATATTAAAGATTTATATTGTACAATTGAATTTAGAATATTTTGGCTTAATTTTCATATATAAAATTGAATTTAAGGAAATTATTAACTATAGGATCCAACATACTCCCCCGGCTGGAAAGAGATGACCAGAAAATAAAAAAAAATAAAAATAAAAAAGAGTTCCAATAGTATAGATGCTGGACTAATTGATTCCGACTATGTAGCTAAGATTACAATTCTCATTGTTTGAAAGGTAATGGAATCAGCTTTGTAATGGGTCTCTTGAAGACTCCTTTTGAAGTCTTTATCTGGACTACCCGGACATTCTTGTCCTCTCCTGGAAATATCTCCTGAATCCTAGCCAAAGGCCAGTGAAGTGGAGATATTTGAGCCTCTTTGAGGTAAACTAGTTGACCTATTTGGATATTGTCTTGTTTGATTCGCCATTTACCACGGCCTTGGAGGTTGCTTGGGCCATCTTGACCAGAATGAGTTTTTTAGTTTTTGAATCAGCTTCCATCTTTGAGTATCCGATTGAGGTGAATCTTGGATGAGATTTTCAGATTCGTTGGCCAGTTCTCTTTCGGGAACTGCTGGATTATCAGACTCTGCGGCTGCTAAGTCGGATTCAATAGGATCTTCCCAAGTTTTTGATTCAGCTTTTATGCATGAGCCTTGTTCGGTCGATTCCTCTAAATGTTCTTTGGAGAGTTGTCGACTTTCTGCCGCCTTCTCAAAATCTTCCAGATTGACTGCCTTTTCTAAAGCTTCGGGTCTTAAGACTTCTTTCTTCAAGATTTCTGGCCATTCTATATATGCCGATGAACTGTAATTTTCATCGTCGTCTTCAGATTCCTTGACGTCTTCTAAGCATAGAGAATCGATGGGTTTCCAGCGGGATAATTTAGCCTTTTCACCGCTCTGTAGATAATCCTTTGTTGATGTATCCACAATTTCAACAGATACAGCTTTCTCTTTGCTTGCCGATTCATTAGCTTCTGTAGAAATATTGATTATACCACTGGTAGCCTCTTTAGGTCGATTAAGATCAGCTTCAACCACATCGAGGTGAGCTGGGTCATCATGGCACAGTTCCTTCTTATCCAGAGCTTCTACACTGACCACTGGTTCTTTCGAATATTTGCCTTCCGATTTATCAAGGGCACCTGCTTCAAGGCCCAGGGCGTCTTTCCTATCTTCCCAAATTTTCTGTCTGATGGCCTCCTCCTCTAGTTTCAAACCCAGGGGAATAAGCCCAGCGAGGACCAACAAGGCCTCCGTGCTGGTGGTGCGGTATCCCCCTGTGATTCTGAGTGCCGCTGTCCTCTGCACTCTCTCTAGAGTCGTCGCCACCTTCTGATCTTTATTTCGGCGCCACCAGGCCCTGGAGGCATATAGTAGGATTGGCTCGACACAGGAAAGGTAAAGGTTCCTAAAGATAGTACCCTCCTTGCCCCCCCTGTTGAGAGCCAACCGCGACAGCCTGCACAATACCTCTCTGCCTTTTGCCACCATCTCCTCCGCGTGGAATTGCCATCCCAACTTTTCATCAATGACCAACCCTAAGGCAGGCAAACTGGAGCTGGGTTGCCAGGTCGAGGAGGCCGAGGCCTCCGATGGCTACGGGCCTCGCCATGACGGCGGCGGGAAGCCACGCCGTGTGGTCAGGTCCCCAGACGAACCTCGCTAGTCGGGCTTGCAGCTTGGCGATGGTCGCGGGTGCTGGCAGGTACCCGTGCAGGTGATGCTGGGTGGTGGAGCTCACCAGCGAGTTCGCTGCCCTAGCTCGCCCGAAGAGGGAGAGGCCGCGGGTGAAGGGCGTCCACCTGCGACAGGCGGACTCCAGGAGGGCCAGGAGATGCTGCTCCCGATAGGCGACGGAGCTGCGCCAGGCGCCGCACCAGAGGCCCGCGCTCTTGTCGAGGTTGACGGCGATTCCGGAGGCCCGTCTGAAGTCCTCGAGGACGGCCGCCACCCGCTGGAACTGGTCGTCGCGATGGAACAGGAGGACGATGTCGTCGGCGTAGGCGATGACATTGCCCACGCCGAGGGTCAACTCCAGGCGACGTAGCAGTGGCCCCGTAGCGATGCTTAACATCGCCGCACTCACGGCGCAGCCCTGCCTAAGGCCGTTGAGGAGGGGGAAGGCGGTGGTGTGAAATCCTCCAGCCCGAATCGTCGCGTCCGCCCCGGCGTACAAGACTTTTATCCAGCCCATGAAGGCCGGCGGGAGGCGAAGGGACGTCATCAGGGACTCCAGGTAGCCGCGGTCCAGGGAGTCGAAGGCGGACTCGAGGTCGATGCCCATGACGGCCAGCGGCGAGCCCACGGCGCTCCTCAACCGCATCCGTCACCTTAGCGATGTTCCAGGACTGGGACCTCCCTGGGGACGGCGTACGTCTGGCAGTCTGGCACCAGGGCCCGTAGGTGGGGTCTGAGGCGCCGGTGGAGAATGGCTGCCAGCACCTGTAGTCGGCCGAGGGCAGCGCGATGGGCCTGTATCCTTCAAGGCCGCGACCGCCGCGGGCCTTGGGTACCAGGCAGATGGAGCTGCGCCGCGTCGATGGAGGCAGGGCTCCGCGGAGCCGTGAAGCCGCGAACACGCGGGCCAGAGCTTCGGCGAAGAAGTCCTCGAAGGCAGCGAGGAGCTCGCATGGCAAGCCGTCCCAGCCGGGGGCCTTTCCGCGAGGGAGGCGGTGGCGATCTCGCTGGGGCAGATTTCGGGCCGGTGGCCGGATTTCGACCCTCATGAGGACCCTGTAGACGGTGGAGTCGGTGCCAGGGTGCGTGGCCAAGATGGCGTCGGCTAGCTCGATGAGAGCAGCAACCTGGGCGTCTTTTAGCGAGGGCAATTGCTTCTTTAGCTGAGATTGAAAGGAGAGGAGATGCAGGGCCTCATCCCAGCCAAGGTCGAGTAGCCTGGTTTGGTCGATGGAGGGGGTGGAGGACTTCTCTAGGTGCTTCACGATCTGAGCGTCTGCGGAGCGCTTCTGGGAAGGCGTGGATGGTGTGGAGTTTTCCTCCTCCTCCGTCATCACGTAGTCGAGCGGAGGGGTCCCAGGCTCGAGAGTCCCCGGGGCAGTCAGAGGAACAGGATGAACTGGGTTGAATGCGCCGGTTCGGCAGGCTGATTTCCCGAAGGGATAGCGGAAGCCTCAGTTGGCGTCTCCACAGATGGAGCAGGGGACGCCGGTGTTGCGGGCGCAGATGCCGGCTACCTTGGCTGCTGAGGAGGAGGAGAAGGCCTTACATCGGTGGGGGACGATGTTTGCCTGGGCTGATGGTCTGCCTGGCGAGCATTGGGCAGTTGGCTCTGCGGTGGCCCTGTTTGCCGCATTTAGAGCACTTAATGCCAAAGGAGAGGAAGGCCGGCAGGGTGTCTCCCTTGGATTTTGTCAAGGCGGGTAGGCAGCTTCTCCAGTCTGACGCCCTCGTGGAGTAGAATGTAGGCCTCCCGGCGGCAGTCGGTAAAGGAGTATTCCCCCATTTTGATCAGGATGGGGGCCATGGAGGTGACATTTCCATACGGTCGCAGGGCATCCACGACGGTGTTGTCCTCCACAAAGCCGGGCAGATTCGCCACGACTATGCGCTCGGCCCTCTTGCAGTAGGGGAAAGCCTCTAAGGATCGTTCCCTCGATCTCCAGGCCGCTCTCCACCAGACATTTGCATGGTCCTTGCATGATAGGCCCATGATGAAGTGCCCGTTAATTCTGTTGAACTGAGTGATGTTCCTCGGTCCCCGACCAGCTTGTCTATGGCCTGGAGGTATTTGTATGGCGAGAGATCAGGACAGAGCTCCACGAAGATGTAATTGTCCTGATTAGACGAGGACTGCCTCGCCTTGGCGTCGTCGATGTTTGCCCGCGTCGCCTTGACCTCCTGGGCGGCACTGCTCTTGGCCCTGTGGGTCGCTTGCGCTGCTGGATGATGTGCAGCTCTTTAGGCTTGCTGGGCTGCCTCGTAGCGTGCTCAGATGACGTCGAGCCGTGGCACCTTTTCTTGTTCCTAACGACGACTGTGAAGCCGTCGTTTGGTTCCTCCCCCATCTCCATGGTGTCACCCCAGTTCTTCGTGGCTGGATCGGCGCTGGTAGCAGCGGTCGTTGGCGCCGTGACGTCACGCGTGGCGGCCGGATTTGCATGCTTGTTGCCTGCCGGCGATTTTGTATAATTTGGAATTTCTTGCGATTTTTCATCTGGAAGTCGATTTTTGTTGATATTTCATCAGCAGTTTGGAGTTAAAAGCTAGGCCTTTCAGGCACGGAATCAGCTGCTCCTGGGCTTTTCGCCAATACCAAATTTGGCATAAAATTTAAGATTATTCTTTTTTTCGGAGGCGGTTACAAATTTCAAACTAGCAAAGTTTGGGGCAGGAGCGCGCGCCCGTGCATCCTCGCTGCTCGAATAGAGTGGTACAAGCGCTTCAAGGAGGGTAGGGAAGAGACCGCCGACAACGAGCGTTCCGTGAGACCGTCCACATCAACCACGTCTGAAAAAGTGGACAAGGTGTTGGAACTGGTGCGTGAAGACCGACGAATAACTGTCAGGGAGGTCGCCGAAGAAGCAGGGATATCATTCGGGTCGACTCAATCGATAATGAAGGACATTTTGGGAGTGAGAAGACTCAATGCCGTTCTCGTTCCCAAAGATTTGACTTTTGATCATAAGAACGCCCGGAAAGAAACGGCCAGTCTCAATCTCAAAGCGACAACCGACGACCCCGATTTGTTGAAGAGGGTCATTACTGGAGGCGAAACATGGATTAACGGCTTTGATTCGGAAACTACCCAACAGGCATCGGAGTGGCGCTTCAAAATGAGCCGAGACCAAAGAAAGCGAGGAAGGCTCCCAGCAAAGTCAAGGTCATGTTGACGGTGTTCTTCGACTACCAGGGCATCGTTCATCATGAATTTCAACAACAAGGCTCTACAATAACTGCTGACTCCTACCTGGGAGTTTTGAGGCGATTGAGGGAAGCGATCAGGCAGAAACGGCCGGAGCTGTGGAGGAGCAAGTCGTGGATCCTCCACCACGATAACGCGCCGGCGCACACAGCCCTCAAAATCTCGAAGTTCCTGCAGGACCACTCAACATCTGTGTTCCCCCAACCCCCTTACAGTCCCGATTTGGCCCCCTACGACTTCTTCCTCTTTTGAAAGATCAAAAAAAAGTTAAAGGATCGGAAATTTCATAGCATAGAAGAAATCAAAGTGGAATCGAAGAAGTCCATGAAGGCGTTCCCGGAAACAGACTACTAGAGGTGTTTTGCCGACTGGAAAAAAAGGTGGCTGAAGTGCATCGCGGCCAACGGCGACTACTTTGAAAGGGACAATTTGAATTTGGTGGTATAATATATATTTTTCAACTTATGAGCAAAGTGTCGAAACCTTTTGATCAGAGTAGTATATATGATCTGAAGCTCTCATCTATTTCAAGAAGTTAAGAAAACACAGCATTAAAAGGGTAGAAGAACTTGTGACTCGTGGCTCGAGGAGATCGCGCCACTGGCAGAGAGAGAATAAACAGATCTTTCTTGAAAGTCATTTAAAACTCAACGTCTAAGTTTATTTTTGGAAAGTTAAGTTTCTTGAAACTTTACGAGGCGAGCTTCAAAGTGTTATTTTCTACGCGACATCTTTGGTGGAGATTCCGGGTAAATTCAAGACGGCACTTAGAAGGAGCTTCCGACTGCAAGGCCTACAACCCCAATACGGATTCGAGGATCTGCCAAGCAGTACAAAGATAATGACAACTGAAGCTTCTATAACTTCCGAAGTTTTCGGAGCAAATTCTGGACAACAATCTAACGCCTGTCATATTCCAAGGAATCCTCCGACTTTCTCTGGCGAGAGTGCTCAAGATCCCCAGAAATGGATCAAAATTTTTGAAAAGTTACGCAAAATACAACGAATGGGATGAGACTCAAAGCCTTGCCAATGTTGTATTCTACCTCGAGGGAACAGCCGCCCAGTGGTTTGATAACAACGAGGACATCATTAATTCATGGACTCAATTCATGACTGATCTTTGTGAAGTGTTTGGACAAAAAGAAGAGCTTACTCGACGAGCCGAAATGACACTAAAGACCAGAGCTCAAAAGCCTGGAGAGACAACCGGATCTTACATTCAAGAAATCCTATCACTGTGCTCACGAGTTAATCCCGAAATGGAGGAGGAAGAAAAAGTTGGACATTTGATGAAGGGGATTGCCGAAGATTTCTACCAAGCTCTAATTGTCAAAGATCCCACAACTGTTGACGAGCTGGTGAAATGTTGCCGACAGTTAAAGAACATGAAACAACGCCGCATTAAAAGAACACTTTATGAAAAATTACCGAACGTGACTTCAATCTCGTCGGACTTTGAAGAAGATTTAACCTTAAAGATTCGATGGATTGTCCAGGAAGAGTTGCAAAAGATTATGCCTAAAATGTCTGAAGTGGAACCCTTTAAAACAAATGACGTGAATTCTTTGGAGGCCATAGTTAAAGAGGAGGTGCAACAAGTACTCGCCCCAATTACAAGGCGAAGTATCCAATCTCAAAGAAGTAGAACGTTTGTGCCAAGATTTCGACGAGAAGATGACTACACTCCATATGCCCCCAGAACATATGACCAATGACGAATGGCTGATAACCAACCTATCTGTTTCTATTGCGGGAAGCCAGGCCATGTTCTACGTTACTGTCGAGAAAGAAGATGTACTTTTGAGGAAGCCAGATTGAGAAAAACACTTCCAGCAGCCGACAATGTAACCCTACAAAGACCCTACGATTTGAATGACGATTTCCCAACTCTCCCTAGACCCGGAGGTTTTGGCCGCAGTGCTTCAATATATCCAGGCAGAGAAAGGATGCCAAGACGAAGAAGCCAATCACCAGGGGCAGGTCGTTTTTCAAGCCGCTCACCCCGTCGCCAAAATGAGGAAAACTATAGGATGCGCGACCTATATGGGGGGTGAGGCCGCAGTTTTTGAAAATCCTCCATCATCGACGTCTGCTAAATTAAAACGGAATTGTATAAAAGGGAACATTAATGGACTGGAAACAAGAATATTGATAGACTCGGGCTCAGATTATTCCGTGGTTTCAGAAAAGTTTAGAAGACGTCTGAGAACTCCATTTTTTGTTGAATCTGGGCCAGTCGTTAAAGTTGTCAATGGAAAGCTTGTTAAAACTTTGGGACAATGTTCGCTAAAGGTCCATATCAATGATCTCGCCACAATCTTTGAATATATCGTGATTCCTGATTGCAGCTACGATATAATTTTGGGATGGGATTTCTTCAAAGCAACGAGAGCGGTTATTGATTGTGGTCATCAAGAATTGTATTTGGAAGAAACACTACCAATAAATGATGACCAAATTAGCCTTGATGTATACTCTGCTGATAATTATGTAATTCCACCTAAGTCAAGTTGTAAAATATCAGTAATGAGTACACCACTACAAGAAAATAGAGATGTTCTAATCTGCCCAAATTGGGAACTCTTAATAAGGAAGGAATTTATAATGCCCTCTCTTCTAACAACCTTCTGGCAAGGGAAAGCAGCTTTGTGGATAGCAAACGGAACTTCTAGACCACTGATGATTACTTCTCGTATGGCCCTTGCCACCATGAGCGATGTTGATGTTGGCTCCATATGCTCCTTGAAATGCGATGAATTAATCCAAGAAGAAGAGATAGGTATTACCAAATTGGACCAGAAGATAGAAGCAATGATCGACTCAAATCTTACTGAGGATCAGCAAAATAAGATGATGAATATTCTTAAGAAGTTTTCGGATGTCTTTGATTTTTCTGGGAAGTCTCAACCTGCCCGAAGTAAAATAAAGCATAAGATTGACACGGGTGATCACGCTCCAACAAAACAGAGGCCTTACCGAGTGTCTGGAATGGAGAAGTGAATCATACAGCAGGAAGTTGACAGAATGATGGAACAAGATATAATTCAATTTTCTGAAAGTCCTTGGTCTTCGCCTGTAGTACTTGCGAAGAAAAAGAATGGGTCTTGGAGGTTTTGCGTTGACTATCGACGACTTAATAAGATCACCAAGAAAGATGTTTATCTATTACCACAGGTTGATGATGCTTTGGATAATTTATCGGGAGCCAGATATTACTCAAGTATTGATCTAAGAACTGGCTATTGGCAAATTGGAGTGGATGAGCATGATAGAGAGAAGACGGCATTCATTACACCTGATGGGCTATACGAATTTAGGGTAATGCCATTTGGCCTCTGTAACGCCCCAGCTACATTCGAGAGGATGATGGATACCGTTTTGAAAGGAATAAAATGGAACATCTGTCTTTGCTATTTGGATGATATAGTGGTGTATGGTCCTTTATTTGAAACACATTTAAAAAGGTTAGAAGTTGTTCTGGAATGCCTTCAACAATCTGGATTGAATGTGAACCCTGAAAAATGGCTTTTTGGCTCAAGACAAAAATACTAGGGCACGTTGTCAATTAAAATGGAATACAACCAGATTCCGAAAAGGTTGAAGCCATTTTAAAGTTTTCATCTTCTAAAAGTATACCTGATATCAGAAGTTTTTTTAGGACTGTGCTCTTATTATAGACGATTTGTGGAAAACTTTTCCTACAAACTAAACCTCTGAATGACCTTTTAAAAAACGATGTCAAATTCTGTTGCAATAAAGAAAAAGAAAATGCCTTCGAGATCCTTAACCTCTGAACCTGTTCTTGGACACTTTATTGAATCGCCGAGACCCATATACACACCGACGCCGGTTGATATGGCATTGGAGCAGTGTTGATCCAAATACAAGAAGGTGCTGAAAGACCAATAGCTTATGCATCCAGGACCCTAACAAAGGCTGAAAAGAATTATTCTACGACTGAAAAAGAACTGTTTGCGGTTGTTTGGGCCACATCCAAATTTAGACCCTACCTTTTTTGGCCGAAATTTCACAGTTGTTGCAGATCATCATTCACTGTGCTGGCTTGCAGGACTCAAAGATCCTTCCGGACAACTCGCTAAATGGGCACTCAGGCTTCAAGAATTTGACATCACCGTAGTCTATAAGAGTGGGCGTAAACATAAAGACTCTGACTGTTTATTAAGGAACCCTGTACCAGAAGGGCAAGAAGACTTCCTAAATATAATATCGATATTCGTGCAGAACAAAGTCGAGATCCCAATTTAGCAAAGATCTTAGACCAAAATCGAACAAACTGGACCTTATAAAGGCTTCGAAGTTATGGACGGAGTACTTCATAAAAGAAACTACGAGCCATATGGAAGGCAACGGCTTCTTGTACTTCCAAAGAAATTGCGGCTGGAAATCCTCAAAAATATTCACGATGCACCTACTGCTGGTTACTTGGGTTTTGCCAAAACTTATGATCGGGCACGTAAACGATTCTTTTGGGGAGGAATGTATAAGACCATTCGTCAGTATATAGCTCATTGCAGAGAGTGCCAGCGCAGGAAGAGTGTTCTATAACGACCGCCTGGACAACTTATGCCTATCCCAACGGCAAATTTTCCTTTTCAAAAGATAGGAATGGATTTATTAGGGAGATTTCCTGTTACGAATCAGGGCAACAAATGGATTATTGTATGCACTGAACATATGACGCGATTTGCAACTACAAAGGCGATTCCAGACGCAGGAGCCATGGAAATTGCTAAGTTTATTTTCGAAGAAATTATTCTCCGACACGGAGCTCCTCAGCAGATCATCACCGACCGTTGTACGAAATGTATGTCCCAAATAATTGAGGAAATAAATAATTTAAGTGGAATAAGTCACCTCAAGACTAAAGCCTATCATCCGCAGACTAATGGTTTAACTGGAAGATTAAACAAAACATTGACCGACATGTTGTCCATGTACGTTAACGTGGAACAGAAAAACTGGGACGAAGTTCTGCCATTTATAACATTTGCTTATAAGACCGCAAAGCAAGAAACTACAGGCTTCAGTCCCTTCTTTCTAGTTCATGGCCGCGAGGCCGAAACCACTTTAGATTCACTACTTCCATATCACGACAATGATAATGTTGGTGATTATGTTCAACATCTCATTATCACAGCTGAAGAAGCCCGACACCTTGCACAACTACATCTCTATCGAGGTCAAGAAAAAGACAGAGTATATTATGATACGAAATATCGACCTGTGGATTATAATGTGGGAGATCTAGTGTGGCTCTTCACTCCAGTGAGAAAAGTTGGACTCTCAGAAAAACTAATTAAGAAATACTTCGGTCCCTACCGTATTACAAATAAATTACCCCCCGTCAATTACGAAATTGAGGCCATTTCTGACTCTCCAAAACATCGTAAAATAAGATATACAGTACATGTACTTAGAATGAAGCCATATTTGGATCCACTACTTCAAGAAGAAATAAAATTGGAACGATACAGAGAAGATTAGCATGGCCCCTGCGCAAGGATGACACGCAAAATCGTGAAGCGTTCCATACTCCAAGAAGAAATATATGACTCAACTCCAAACGAGGAACCTGTTCTGAAAAAAAGATTCTCCGACCCAGAACCGATATCAGGCCCTGTGACAAGATCAAGAGATAGACGGATGCAAATTGGTCAAAAACCTTCAATTGAACAGCGGGACGCTGTTTCTTTTCAAAGGAGGAAAAAGTGCGGCATTTACTTTTATATATGATCTGAAGCTCTCCTCTATTTCAAGAAGTTGAGAAAACACAGCATTAAGAGGGTAGAAGAGCTTGTGACTCGTGGCTCGAGGAGATCGCGCCACGGGTAGAGAGAGAATAAACATATCTTTTTTTGGAAGTCATTTAAAACTCAACGTCTAAGTTTATTTTTGGAAAGTTCAGCTTCTTGAAGCTTTACAAGGCGAGTTTCTCAGTGTTATTTTCTACGCGACAATATAGAGCTGTCCTCATGTTTTTTTTTACAGTATTCTCTATGCAACATAACTGTAACACCACTGTTATTTTAATTAGACTAGTGATAAATGAACTTATTTTGTCACAGAAATAACCTGGATATTTTCCAGTGAAATACCTCTCGGGTGAAGATAGAAAATTTCAGAGCTCTTTTGTGGGTCCTCATGAAGTTAGTTATTCAGGGCTATATCCAGTTAAGGTCAGGGCTTTCCAAATTAGCTGTGGTATTATAAAAACCTGAATCTGTGAAGAGACAGTTGGTAGATGGCACAGATTTGTTTAACATCCATAGTAGATCCTCCTATTATAGAAGACAACACAGATAAACCTGGTCTATCGTTGGAGGTTGAATAGATCTATTCTCTTCCAAGGTTGGTCATTCAGGAAAAGGGGCACTCATGGGAGTTTTGAATCAATTTTAATAAGAGACATTTTTATTGGCAAAATGTATTAGGGCTTTCTTCAGAGGTTTTGTATATATATCCTTGTTATGAAATAATTTATATTTATATAATGTTGATATATTTATGGCATGATAAAGCTACAAGAAAATAAGACATAATCCAAATAAATGGATAGTGTGTGGCATTTCGGTAACAGCTTTGTTACTGAAACGTCGCACACTTTCAATTTATTTGAATTAGGTCTTATTTTCTTGTGGCTATAATTCATAATCCTAATTGTGCTCTTTTATTTATGACATTTAATAAAGAACATTTTCTTGCACAAACATTTAGATATTGAATTTAGTAATACAAAACAATCACTCTGAGAGGACACCTCTCTACAAAGAAAGGACATTTATTATCCAAATTTTCATTTTTGATATTTAGAAACTTTCTGGTAAGAGGACATTTGGCTCTGCAACTATGTAGTTGTTTACAGAAAGTTTTCACTGCGTGTAATTTTCATGTGCAATTCTAAAAGAACCAAAGAAAAATTAACAAGTTGAATCATGAACCATCGGTTCCAAGCTCCAAACTCCCACGAACCTGTGATCCACCTTCTAAACTCGAACTCAACTAGGTTAAATTCATTAACAAAAAGATCATTAGAGAAATGG
Source organism: Cordylochernes scorpioides (assembly GCA_030710605.1). NCBI lineage: Eukaryota > Metazoa > Arthropoda > Arachnida > Pseudoscorpiones > Chernetidae > Cordylochernes > Cordylochernes scorpioides. Next base: position 56,137,931 of record CP092866.1, read on the forward strand.
CTGATGTAGACAAAGTAGAAGGAATGAGGAATGAACAACCCCAACCTATACTGAACCTTATGTAATGGGCTCACCGAAGGAAGATGAAGACATCATTTTCGACATGGTACTAGTATACTAGGAAATTAATCACGCCTAAGAATTCCAATATCCTAAACTAAAATCATCAAAGCCAAGTATCCCAAAACCTCCTAAAAACTGATGACTGGAAAGGAATTTTGCCATGAGAAAATGATCTAAAAAAGAAATACTATCCCTTTCTAAAAAATTGACGTCTTTTGATAGTTTCTGTAATCTAGCTGGCTCGGATTGGTTACAAAGCTTTAACACCAGCAAGTTTACCAGATAAACAATTCTTTGGGAAATTCTAAAGATTTTATTAATGATTTAAGGCCGAAGCACGAACCCTTGTCTTTAGGAGATAATCCTGAATTTGCTAAATCTCTTATTGTGGCTTTGACACTGACTTGCATTGAGGAACCTTTGATTTTTTTAGACTAGTTAGTAATTTAGACAAAAGGTGTATAGAGTGAACCTCCCGTTAGTGACCTTCTCCGTGAGTGACCCCACCATTCTAAAATCAAAACTGACATTCAGTCTCACGGTCTCAATTCAACCTCTCATGGATTTTTTTTACGGTAGGCCTCTTAATAGGGAAATTGTACAATCCTGTATTTTTTTTCTAAGACACAACTGAACAAATATTTTATGCTTCAATCTTTTAACGCAAGTGGACAACTATAAAAGTAAAAAACAATTCGAATTAAAGTCTATAGCTTCTGTTACTTTGTGGCAAAGAAAAGGGTCCGGTTGTGGAACCTAGTTGAACTGGTTTAAATTTTATTGATTAGTAAAGTTTATTACTTGATAATGTTTTCATGTGTGTAAGCAGGGTTTTATATAGGGAAAAACCCACACTTGTGTCTTCAGAGACTATTCTAAAATGCGAATTTCCTGTTCAGCAGAGATTGGAAAAGTAGAATTTCCCAAACGTTGTCGCTCTTGATGATGGTACTTCATTAGATGTGTGGAGAATCTTGCTGAAGGGCACCTAGTTCACCAAGTATAATGCTAATATTATTATATTTAGCTCTCTAGAGAGGCGTTGTCAAGAGACTCGACAATAAGTTTAATCGAGCCAACAGCCAGGAAACTCTGTTACCGTGCTGGCCATTCTCCTAGTCGCTCTCGTCCTTCCCCTATCTTATCCTCCCCAGAGTCTTTCGATCGTTGCCCATGTACACCGCACTCCCCATACCTATGACCTCTTAGGCCCTTTGGATTCCCCTTGAATACTCTTTAGGTAAAGTACCTGGAAAGGCTTTTCCTGTACTCAACAAAACATTTTTGATATTAAAAATGATAAACATTATTTTACATTATTTATTTTTATTCAAATATTGAGAAACTTCAGGAACATTTTCTTTAATATGCTTAAAAGTACAAATCTAATGATTATTTGAAACATTTTTGAAACACCATTTAAATAGGTTATATTGGTTCATGTTATACAATTTCGATCCCATGAAGCCATTGCTTTCTTGAGCTTGGCATTATCTTGGGCTGGAGTCAGCTCAGACTGAAGTTAACTCAGATTAAGTTTTTGCCTAAGTAGAAATATTAGCTTAGGCTAATGTTATCTAATATTATATGTAGATTATATTTAGCCATGCTGAAGTCAGCCAAGGTTGAAACTCTAGATAGATATTTCTGTTTAGATAACTATTGGTAAAATTTAGCTGTGTGCGAGATGAATAAAACTATGACTTTGAAGTCTATATTGAGAACTTGTGCTAAGTCGAGAGAGTATCTTAATTTTTGTTAAATATCTAAAACAATTTCTACTAGCTTTTCTAACTGGATAGAGGTCATGTGACATTGAATATATAGATGGTTTATATTTAAAATTATTTTCACAATGTACAGGGTGATCCAAAAGTCCCGCACAACTTTAAAAATTAATAACTCCGCGAATATTTGCGCTAGAGCAATGCGGTAAACACCATTGTCTTCAGGATGCAATGGGATTTTTTATGGCAAATAATTAAAGATTCGAAATTGATTTTAGTTACAACTTTATTCGCTAGATGGCGCTCTACCAGAATCAGCTATTCAGCGGCCATTTTGTTTGATAAATTGAAAAATATAACTGAACGACACGTATTTTTCCTTTTTGAATACCAGGAAAGAACCCAAATAATATCAAATGATAAATTAATAAAACACCATTTCGCCAAAAGTTAAAAGAAATGGTTAACGATTTTTAAATACAATCTGAGATATGTAAAATAGGTATATGCAAATTGAAACATGTAGCAAAAAAAATGATATTTTAGATGCGGTTTGCTGGAGTCCTCTCAGATATTTATATTTCGAAAATAATAAATTTCTAATTTTTTAAATTCAACTCTCTCTCAGTATCGATTATATTTATTTTAATTCATTTGAAAAATATTTATCTATCTCTGATGATTTATTTTACACTGGAATACCGTTGTTGTTTTTGTCGTGTCCAAAATAAAGAGCCTCAGATGTCTCCATGCATCTCTATCACAGCAGCAGCATTGTGCACTATCTTGGGTGTGTAAAGCAGCTGCTCTGGGTCTATGTCAATTTTCTGCAAGGCTGCGGGCATGAGAATATGTGGGTAGGTGTTAGTTCCACACCAGGACAGTTGTTGCATGTTCTATAGGTTCTTATGCCATCTGGATGTATTGTCATCCTTTATAATGTTTTGTTCTAAATCTTGTTAGAGTTTTTTTCATTTTTCTCTCGGAGTTTATTTCACATTTTGATCTTTTCTTATTTTTTGTTCAATTAGCTTGTATTTTGCAAAAGCATTAGCGTCAAATAATGACATTTGTTCCTTCCTTTGGCTCAACTTTCTGGCTTCCTTTGCAAATTCAACTGCCATTTCATTACCCCCGATCCCAACACGGGCAGGAATCCATTGTAGAATGCAGTTATTCTCCAATGATATCAGTTGAGTAAGTAACGAATGTATTTTCTGTGTGATTATAGTATTGCCCTTCTGAATTGCTTCTAGATCAGATATGAAGTCGTTGTACGGTATATTATAATTCCTTCTGCTTGATGCAGGGATGGTTGGTTAAGGCATACATCAAGAGCTTTCTAGATAGCTGTTTGTTCACAAGTGAAGTTTGACGAAATCTTTCTTGCTCCTTCTTTGATTTTGATGTATGTTCCATCTTGCAGTATTATGTTAATTCCAGCCCCTCCATTACTTATGGTAAGGTCTAATGATCCATCTGTATATGCTGTTAAATAATTTATCTGATCGCATATACCAATTGTGTCAAGTCCTTTCTTTTTAAGAATGTTTTTGTTCTCTTTTTTTTTATTGCAGGGTTCATTCAGGTTAAGATTGATGATTACAATTGATGGCACTGGGGTAGGAAATATTGGTTATTCTCGAATTTGAAATTCATTATGTTTCATATTTATGCTCTTTCTAATATTGTTGTCGTACTGAAGTGTTGAAGATCTTTTGAGCCTTTCTTCTTGTGTCCAGTATAAATAGGTTCTATGGGATATGTGTTCGGTTTCTTTAGTTTTTAAGCTATTGGTGAATTTAATTGTTTTTAATTGTCTTCTGCTTTCAAGTAGGTTCTAGAATGAGGCAATTATCCTGTGCTACAGGTGCGCCCTTCGGTTTTATAAAACAATTAAGCAATTTACTTAATAATAACGGATCCTCGTGGCTTACTTATTGTAATGATCCTGACTCACTAAGGAATGCTATCCCTGGAATATTAAGAACTGCGATAGAGCAAACAATACAAAACGACCTAACAAGAATAACCCAATCAAAGTTATATTCCCACTATAGAGACATATATACAACCTTTACCACCGAAGAATACTTCTTAACTGAACTCCCTTTTCCTATCATCAGATTAATTGCACAATTTAGAATCCTTTCAATTTTTTTCAGAGAACACCATTTGATTTTATTGAGGCGTGAAGACCTGAAATGCACTTTCTGTGGATCAGGAATAACAACGGAGATGTTGCATTACTTATTTGACTGTGCTGCTCTGTCTGAGGAAAGACGAAAATTAAATGATAAAACGGGGCAACTTTGTCCTTCATTTCCGGCACTGATTAATGAAATATCAAAGAATAGGTATATAGCGATGGCGATATTTGGATTCCACAAGACTATATCCCGGAAAAAGGCCTCACAGTGTTCTCCCTATCCCTTGTGAACTGGCGAATCCTGTATAGGGCGAGTGGCCCCAATAAAGGCTTTTTGTTGTTGTTGTTGTTGTTGCTTTCAAGTAGGTTTAGACCACATTCTCTCTGAATTTTCTAATTGTTGGTATTTGAAACAGAACCAGTGATTAATTTGGCCGCTTTTGCTTGAACACTGTCTAGTCTTCTTTTTAGTGATGAACTTGAGGGAGCCCAAACGGGTGTTGCATATTCCATTATTGGCCTTATTAAGGTGATATATGTTGTTCTGAGAATTTTGGGTTTTGCTCCCCAATTTGTTCCACATAGCCTTCTCAGAATGTTTAGGTTTCTGGTAGCTCTATTTGAGGTGCTAATTATGTGTTCTGTAAATCGCAATTCCTCATCAATTAAAACACCTAGGTAATTTGGAGAACAAATTTTTATCAATTATATGGTTGTTTATGCTTATTTTGGAGTTAAATTCATGCCCTTTTTGCTGTCAGTGAAGGAGACCTATAGGTTTGTGTTTATTGGGTTTTTTGTCATTTTGAGTTTAATTGCCCACTTCTCATTGATGTGTCCAGTATTTTTCTGATATTTCTATACTGCTACTTGTGTGCCATATGGGTATATAATCTGCATAACAGGCAACTTTTGTGTCTTCAGTGAGGTAAGGATGGATGTTGTTAAGGTTGTGTCGTAATTAGATGTACAACAACTCAAACTTGACCATGAATTTTTTTCAGCTCTTATTCTTTTCGTTTGGCCAACAAAAAAATGTTTAATTTATATACACATATATTCTTACATAATGAGACTTTAGAGAATGCAAATAATCTTCATCTATTTACATACACAACACATCTCCCCCTTAATAATACTCCAGTCGGTCTGGGGGTTTCCTGGCTCTCTGAGGTCTAGGACTGCGGACGGGCACTTGCACATCGGCAGGCTCCGGTTTAGGAGTGCAAGAGGGCACGTCCACAGCAACAGGCCCTGGTCTAGGAGTACAAGAGTGACGTGCACAGAAGCAGTCTCCTCCTTGTTTCCTGATGTAACCTCTGGAACCTCCTCTTCACTTTATTTCTGACTTCCACCTACAGGCTTCTCTCCTGATGTTCGAGGAAGTATCAAATTTCTTGTCTCCACTTGTTTTTTCCTCACAGGTCGCAATTGATTGATATGCCTCTTATACACGACGCCCTCGCAACTTATAAGGTAGTGACGTTAGCTCAATAATTTCAAAATGGTACCTTTTTACCGTTTAGGTCCAGTTGCATAGTTGCGAAAATAAACCTCGTAAACTGTAGTAAACTGCTCCTGCCTTCTTACGGCCTCATGAAATACCTCTCGCGGATTTCCCATCTTGGTATTAAATTCGAGAATCTTGATCTTAAATTTCTCTTCATTAGCAGTTCCGCGGGGGAATTCCTTTATTACAGTTTGGGGGAATGCTCTATGAGCAAATAAGAATCTTTTTAGATTCGTCTCTGAATTATCCTTCCCATTATTCTTTCTCAAAAGGTTTTTATAAACTCTCTTACATATCTCACAGCTAAACCATTTGTACTAGGATTATACGGACTGGTTTTGGGGTGCCGTATACCATTCATTTTGGTAAATTGCTCGAATTCACTGGAGACAAACTGTCTTCCGTTATCTGTAACCAAATATTAGGGCAATCCAAATCTGCCAAAAAATCCTCTAAGATGATTTATAATCGTTTTGCTGGTAATTATCTTTGATGATAAAAATTTCTATCCACTTTGAGTATTTCGTCCACGAGAACCAAAAACATTCTTCCCATGAACGGACCCGCTAGATCAAGATGAAGTCGATGCCACGGTTTTTCGGGCCAAGTCCATTCCGAGATGGTAGCCGGGGGCATGCTTGCCGATTCTTAGCATACTCTACATTCTCTAGGTAACTCCTCGATGTTACTATCTATGCCTGGCCACCAGAAAATACCGTCTGGCAATCATCTTCATTTTAACAATCCCCATGTGTATTTCATGCAAGTCATTTAAAATTAAAGATCTTAATTTTGGGGGAATTACCACTCTTTCACGCCATTGAAGACAACCAAACTCCAAACTTAATTCCTCATTGATCTTATAATGAGGAGCTAGTGGGTTTTCTCTCGGTACCCTTGTGAATTTCCAGTTGCCTTCTCTAACATTCCTTAATACTATAGACAGTATTTTATCTCGGGGCGTCTCATATGCCACCTCCATAAAAGAGAACGGTACCTCATTCAACCTCCTGAGAAGAAGTACCTGGTCTTCATCAAGAGACTCCCTGACACTCGATTCTGAAGGAAGACGTGACAATGCGTCAACATTGGAATTATCACTAATTTTTCGAAATTCCACAATATAATTAAATGCAGCTAATTTTGGACCATCTTTTAATTCTGGATGATGCACATATGGGAATTGGTTTATGAGGTGAAAATATATTAATTAAGGGTCGGTTGTATGTGACCAATTCAAATTTTCGTCCCAGTAAGTATTGTCTGAATTTCTCAACGCCAAAAGTTATGCTCAACGCTTTCTTTTCTAGTTGAGATAAACGTTTTTTCCGCTTCAGTTAATGTTCTAGAAGCAAAAGCTATAGGGCATTCTTCCTTTCTATCATTTCTATGACTCAGAATTACGCCTAGTCCATAGTCCATTAATAATGATTTACATTTTAAAATAACATTCTAAATTCTTTCGTCCAATTCCATCTACAATTTTTATTCAAAAGTTGATAGAATAGCGCTAAAATGTTTGCTATGTTCTTTATGAATCTATAATAATAAATTAAGAATCCTATGAAAGGTCTTAATTGCGAAACATTCTTTAGGTTCACGCGTCTCTATCACTGCTTTAATTTTATTTTCTAAGGGATGCAGTCCATATTTATCAATTTTAAACCCTAAATATTCCACCGATTTCTTTTTAAATTTACATTTATATCTGTTTAACTTTAAACCTTTTTCTAGCAATCATCTAAACACTAGATCCAACTTTTGTTCATGATCTTCAAAGTCTTTTCCTGCAACCAAAGTATCATCTATGTAGCAGGCCACACCTGGAAAATCAGCAAATAGACCTTCCTTAATCCTCTGAAATTTATTTGGTGCTACCGCTACGTCATATGGTAGTATTTTATAAGAAAACAACCTATTTGTTGTGTTTATATCAATAACAGCTTTGGCTTCTTCCGCTAACATTGTAAGTGAGCCTGTGATAGGTCTAGAGTCGAAATTACGGTGCTTGTAGATAATTTTGAAAAGATCTCATCGATCGATGGAAGGGGATATTGCTTTATTAACTGTACATCTAAAATCACCACATATCCTTACACTACCATCCTTTTTTAATACTGGTACTATTGGAGCGGTCCAATATGCATGAACTATAGGTTATAAAATGCAAGAATTCACTAAACGATCAATTTCATTTCTCTACTTTGTTTTTTAGAGAGAAAGGTAAACTTCTGGCCATACAAAACACAGAAGTCACATCCTTTTTTAAATTAAAATTTATTTTAACATCCTTTAGACAGCCCAAATCTTTGTTAAACAAATCTGCATATCTATCAATCAAACTATATTTCTATTAGATTCATTATTTAAATTTTTAATGCTAAACAATCTAGAATAATCAAGTTTTAACTGTTTAAGCCATTCTCTTTCTAACAAAATCACCTGGAATTTTCATTTACAACTATTAATCGTAAATATTGGTTGGATTCTTTCACAAAAACATTTTTGACCTATAATCTCTATTGATTTACCACAAAAGGATTTTAATTTTAAATTTGTTGAAAATAATTTTTTACCTTGTCAATAAATCTTATAAATATCTTTAGGTATCAACGTAACTGGACTTCCTGTATCTATTGTGAAGCACAAAGAATAATCATCTACTGTTAAATTTATTGTGGCATCAGTTTCGCCCTGTACAGAATATATAGAGTCCTCCTGTATTCCCACATTTTTTACTAGATTTGCAGATCCTACTTGAATGACCCAGTTTTTTACATTTTAAAACAAGTCTTTGCTCTATGAGGGCAAACAGAGGCCACGTGTGAATATCTTTCACCACATCTATAACACATTATTTCTCCCCTTTGCCTGAAAGGCCTATGCTGCACCATACTATTATTGTACTCACCCTTTTATCTTTTCCATTCACAGGTGATATTTTGGCCACTAATTTATCTTGTAATTCTCTTGTATTTATCTCCGCCAGTTCGAACGAGATCGCCACTGCAAAACTTAATCCAGGGTGACATCGTCGTTTTCTTGTAGTAGCTTCTTTTGCAGGCTTTCCAACTTGATTCCAGTCACAAAACGGTCTCGCATCATGGTTCCCAGCATATCGCCGAAATTACAATTTATTGCTAAATGTTTCAATTCTCTAAGATATTCCGAAATTGATTTTCCTTCCTGTTGAATTCTCTTTAAAAATCTGCATCACTGTGGTATCACTTTCTTCTTTGGATCCAAATGCAGCTTAATTCTTTGAATGATAGTATCAAAGGGTTGATCTTTCATTAGACCAGGAAGAAAATGTAGTTTCCCAGCTTCAAAGTTTCAGAATCTGGTAGCGAGGTAAAAATCAGCACTTTAATCTCCTCCTTCAGATGCCAAAAAGAGAGCCTCAAATATTTGTATAAAAAGATCGAAGTGTCCTCCACTGGGCTATAGCATCTAAAAGGTGCTATTAATTTTGAACTTGTCATGCTGATCTTTTCTACTCCTTTGTTTTCTTGATCCAGATAGTTTAAAAGATGTAGTTGTTATACTTGCATAGACGCCGTTTACCTCAGCTTTTTACTGGCTCTGTAGATCCCGCAACCTCGTCGCCACTTTTGTTGTGTCGTAATTAGACGTACAAGAGCTCAAACTTGACCATGGCCAACAACAAATGTCCAATTTATATATACATATATTTTTACATAATGAGGCTTTAAATAATACAAATAATATTCATCTATTTACATAAACAACAGTTAATATATAGCGAGAAGAGTAGAGGACTGAGCACAGATCCCTGAGGTACACCAGCCCATGTTCTTCGGTCCTTGGAAAATGTTCCATTGACCCGAAACTTTATCCTTCTTCCCCTTAAGAAGTCTGCAATCCAGATTAAGGTTTTTCCTCTTACTCCGATGTTGTGTAGCCTTTAAAATAATTTCTACACTCGATCAAAAGCTGAGGTCATATCCAGGAATACGGCCGTTGACTTGGCGGTTTTTTCCTAGAAATATATTATTGATTGACAGAAGTAGAACAGTTTATCAGTTGTACAGTGTCTGGATCTTTAGGCAATTTGGTAGAAGTTTATTTTATTATTGTCAGTGAGCCAAACTATGAGCCTAGAGTCGATAATTCATTCTTTTATTTTACAAAGTATGCTGGTAAGAGCAATTGTCCGATAGTTCTTGCATTTCTTGGCATCTTTGTTTGGTTTCAGTATTGGCACTATAATTGATATCTTCCAATTCTTTGGTAGTTTACCAGTTTGCCATGAAATGTTCAGTATTCGTAGGAGTTGATTTTTAGCTTTGTCTCCAAAGTGTTTAATCATTTAACCAAATATTAGAGCATCTCCAGGTGACATCTTGGATTTAACTTCCTATTGATGAGTTTAGCTCATTCAGTGTGAAGTCTCTCGAGTAAATATCTTGTTGATGGTAATTTCTTGCTTGTTTAACTAACCTGTTCACATTATTTTTTAGAGTCCTGCCTTCATTCGTATAGCTGAGTCTGGAAGTGCTTGAAAGATATTCAGCAATTATTTCAGCCATCTGTTTGTTCGTTCTCGCTATTCATATCGGTTAGAGTATTGGAGGATTAGTGTTGGTTTTGATTGTTCTATAACACTAATTAAATTGCAGTGATGGCTTTCCTTTTTTGGATCCATTTTTTCGCAGAATTCTGCCCATTTTTCTCGCTCTCTCTTGTTTTAATATCCAAATTTCTTGTTCTATTTTGTGACTAATTTCAATGAGTTCCTTTATGATTTCTTCTGTTTTATTTGTTTAAAGAATTTGATTGATATTATCTCTCTCTGCAATCATTGCCTCGATATTGTGGTCCTTCCAGTAAAGTATTCACAGGTCTTTACGTCTACCTCTAGGTATCGATGCTTTTGCAGCTTTGGATATATTCGAAGAGAATTTTTCCAATTTTTTGTTAATCGTTTTGTGATTTAATTCTTCGTTGCACAGTTCTTCAAGCTTTTCTGTGATTTTTTCCAGTGTTCTTTTATTCTGTTGGGAATTCTCAATTTTAAATTTTATGGTTGTTAAAATTGGTCTGTGGTTACTGATTGCACTTTTCAGAATTTTCCATTGTGTTATGGTTGCGATGTTGTAATTTATAGCTGTGATGTCTATTGCGGATTCTGTGCCTGTGGACTTGGATAGATAGGTGTTCTTTTCGTTGTTTAACGGTGTAAGGTCGAGGTGGTTAGCATGTCCTCAACCTGCTGACCTTTGTTATCCTGGAAAGGTGATCCCCAAGTTAGTCTTTCGGCGTTAAAATCGCCAAGTATGATTGCGATATCCGAAGACGCTTCACTTAATGTCTCTATCTGGCCTGTATTGATGCTAGTATTATCGTGGTCATAAACATTTATGATTGGAATTGTTTTATCTGTAAGATAGATTTCTATTGCCTGAGCTTCTGTCGTGCTTTCTCTAGGCTTACTCTGATTATAGGCGATTTCCTTAAATTTGATTTCTAGAGTTTTAATCAAAACGGCAAGTCCTCCTCCGAATTTTCCCGGTCTGTCCTTTCGTAGTGTTGTATAATCTTTGATATTGAATCTCAGATTCTGATTCAATTTTGTCTCCTGAGGACAAGTAATATGTACATTGTTGTCACAGAGAAGACAAGTCAGCTCTTTATTTTCCTCTGGGTACCATTTATATTGAGTTGTAGTAGATTGAATTGTGTCCTCGTAGTAGATTTCTCATCATGAGCTCGAGCTGCAGCTCCTGACGCGGCGGTTACCCCGGACGCGGTAGCATTACTGGAGATATCAGTTTTGCTCTTCATTTGAAAATTGGTGCCGTTGCAACGTTAGTCATCTTGGAAACGAACCAGAATTTGGTCAAATATTCCAAGGGTCCAGGGGGGACCGCAAGGAGGTGTGGTCGGACTTCTCCCCTTCCCCCTGGAAATACGTCACTACAGGATAAAGCACTCTTGGTGAATTCATTTAATTGTGATTCAGAATCTGCCACTTAAGCTTTACGAGCGTTTCGTTCCTTTAAAGGTATTCGAAACGATAAAGGACCAATGAGTTGCTACTCTCTAAAGCGATTGATTAAAAGTTTTGAGGAAACTGGATCTCTGGAAACAAAACCTCGGAGTGGAAGACCATCGACATGCAAGTCAGTGGCTGCTACGGTTTTGCAGAATGCTGAAGCTATTGAAACGTTTACCACGTATGGAGAAGTAAGTGCTAGACAAGTTTCTCGACAAACGAGGATTTCGTATGGAACAGTTTGGAGAGAACACACATTTAGAATTTTTCTATAAAAATACCCTAACAAAATTCAGAGTTTTCACGAGTTGAAAGTCAGCGATTTTGAGAAGCGTCAAGAATTCGCTGCATGGGTTTTCCGGCATATTGATATTGATGAAAACTGGCTGTCAAATGTTCTAAGAACAGATGATGCTAACTTTTATCTAAAGGGAGAATTTAGCATTCAAAACTGCCTCATTTTGGCAACAGAAAACCCTAGGATTTTTACAGAAATACCACTTCATCAGCACAGAGTTACAGTTGTGTGTGGGTTCACTTCTTCTTTTATTTTTGGGCCAATTTTCTTTGAAAAAATCAATGGAAGAACCTTTAAAACCGTTTTTGTAACTGGTAAACGTTATGTTCAACTTTTGAGAGAAAATGTTATTCCCATATTGCAGGACATACAAGCACTAAGCGAAATAACATTCATGCAAGATGGAGGACCTCCTCATATTTTCCGCGGTGCCAAACAATTGCTGAAGGATACGTTCAGTGAAATTCGTTGATAAGTCGCCACTTTATATACCAGTGGCCTCCAATATCATCAGACTTGACGCCTTACAATTTCGGTTATGGGGGTACATTAAGTCGCGTTTTTATCGATGCCGGCCTACCACATTGGCCATGTTGAAGGCTTCTATCAGATGGCACGTTTTATAAATTTCAACTATTTAATTGGTAACCATTCTGTCATCTATCGTCTGCAGGCGGTGTTTGAGAATGAAGGGCGCCACATTGAGCAAGGATTGTGACCTAATACAAGAGAGAAGGCAGTTACCTAATGTGTTATATTTTGCAGCTCTTTGTTTTATGTTATGGGAATAATAAATGCTGTCCTCACATCTTGACTCTTTTTTTTTTCTGTGAACAGTATTTTTTTTGTTTGTCATTTTCCCACATCTTATATTATGTCGTGTAGGCCAAAGTGTTATAACTTCTCGAATAACACTGGTATACACAATTTTAACCCTTATGCTTAGTTTATCGCTTTTCGCTCATTAGAAGATATAGCATAAGGAATATTCTCTGTATCCCTCCCCCCTCCAACTTTAGAAATTTTACGCGAAAAATAATACAAAATGATTTTGCTACCACGTTTTTCAACGCAAAAGGTCGATTTAAAAATTATTTTTTTTAGGAGATACATTTTCAAAATTATGTACAGTATAATAAACAATGATAACATTTGACAAACCCATTGGATATTTGGAATAAAGTACGACAAATATATTTTGTCACTCCCCTCTATATTTCATCTTTGGATCATGACAAATATCCAGTTAAATAGTCAAATGTCGCCAATTAGTCAAGAAACTATACATTCCTTATAGCACGAAATCCTATTAGTAGTGCCTTCATAATTTTTGGTACTATATTAACATTTAAAAAAAATCGTGTATTGATATCAGTAGTTATTTTCAAACATTCAATCTATTTCTCAAAAATCCATCTAAAATATAAATATTTTTTGCTACATGTTTTAATTTGCATATACCTATTTTACATATCTCAGATTGTATTTAAAAATCGTTAACCATTTCTTCTAACTTTTGGCGAAATTGTGTTTTATTAATTTATCATTTGATATTATTTGGGTTCTTTCCTGGTATTCAAGAAGGAAAAATACGTGTCGTTCAGTTATATTTTTCAATTTATCAAACAATTTGGCCCCTGAATAGCTGATTCTGGTAGAGCGCCATCTAGCGAATAAAGTTGTAACTAAAATCAATTTCAAATTTTTCATTATTTGCCATAAAAAATCCCATTGCATCCTGAACACAATGGTGTTTACCGCATTTCTCTAGCGCAAATATTCGCGGAGTTATTAATTTTTAAAGTTGTGCGGGACTTTTGGATCACCCTGTATATTAAGTTTTAAATCAAACATAAAAAAGTATTATAATATATATATATATATATAATGTATATATATAGACTCAGATTGATCTCTATGACTCCCATATCCTCTTTCCGAAATTTCTATGAACTTGATATAGATGTAAATTTAATAGGAAATTAATAGGAAAAACTTGTTCGAAGACTTTCAAGATGAAGAAATCGATTGTTCATGAGCTATGGGAACATTAAAAAAATAAAGAACACACATGATTTATTAATTTGGAAAAAGGGCGATATACTTGGAATATTGAGACTTATTTTTTTCTGATTATCTCTCCTGAGGAAGGGAGAACAACTTCTGCTTGGTGAGCTCTTTTATTATTTGATGCCTCGTGCTCTATGACCGAGAATATCAAAATTGATTATGTATTTTAAACCTCTTCTAATATTTCCTACAATTATTTTAGAATTATCGACCTTGATATCTTGATGTCAAAACCCAATGTATTTCACAAATATATGCTGATGTAACGATGAAAAAAATTCTTAAAAAAACTCATGAATTCATTTTGTTGAGGTGTAAAAGAACAAAATACTGATATCTTAGCATATATTTGTCATCGTAATCATAAGAACTATATTGTTTAATACAGTTTGCATCATAAAGTAACGCACTGTAAGAGATATTGCGTATTGGTTATTTATACCCTTTCAGCTTTGACGAAGCTGTTAGCCACTTAGATTCAATGAGTACCATGTCTCTATACTGATAACACAGTTGATGGTGAAATGACTACTCTGCACCCGACATATGTTCTTTTGACTTTCGAGATATCAAGAACTTCTATATACAGTTACGAGCGTCATTCTTCATCTCTTAATCAGTCATCAGTCAGTTTTCGTCTCTGTCACCGTTTGCTTTTTTTTTTTGGAATGGCGCCCTCCTATTGGTTGGCTACGCTCACGCCACCTTTGCCCCCCCCCCCCTCCATCATGCCCCCCCCCCCCCCCACTCGCTTTTTCGTTTTTGTAACTATTGTTTTGGAGCGGGTCGCTCCTTAAATAAATGCATATATTAGTTAATAACCAAATGGAATCCTCTCTTTCTTTTTCCCAGTAAGAGACGCCTACGGAAGCCAACAGTACATAGACAGATAAAGCACATAGGCTATAGTTATTAACTAAAATATGCATTTATTTAAGGCGCCAATTTATAATTGTAACACATAGTATTTGAATCAAAACATTCAATCGGGTAAAACACGGGCGTTGCCCGGGTCATTCGGCTAGTAATATATATTTGTCAGAAAAAAAGATCGAGTGCATCTACCATATTCAATAATTTCTTAATACCTTTGTCTTCTTATTGATCATCCAAACCTTACATGCACGACCATCTGATGAGAAGCTATGTTTCTAAAATCAAAGATGACGCGAGGAAGAACATCTCTAGTAGAAAGGCCAGTCATGTTTATTAGGTGTTCTCTTGGAGAAAAATGTTTTTCATATTTAAAATTCTATCTTGACTGATATTTTTTTACCGTCTAGAGTGTGATTGCATTCGAATTCCATTATTTATTCATAATATCATTTATACACATATTATTTATTTGCTTCATTTTCTCCCTCATTATAAAAGTAAAAACTTAAAGGTGTTCTTTCTAGGTATGAGTGATTAATTTTAAATTATCTAATTGAGAATGCACTATGGAAAGAATACAAGTATATATATATATATAGCAATGGTTACAGCCTTCTCCACGCTGACGAGCGCCAACAGCGTGAAACGCGTTCGTGGATGGCTTTTCTTGATTTATCAAGAAATTGGGTTGGCCAAATATCTCGGAGTAAGCTAAATAAACGTTTAGTTTATTTTTACTCCACTAGATGGCGCTCTGCCATCTAAAAAGCACATGTGCTTGTGGTCAGGAGATGCCTTCTTTGTTTTTAATATATGTATATATATATATATCATTTCGAGAAAAGAGGAGAAAGAAGTAAGGATTTGAAGTTTTGTATTCAGTCTATTTATGATGTGTACATGGGATTTTACAGAAATAGACAATCTCTAAGCAGTTTCTATAAAGGATACCTATATAAGAAACTAAAGCATTAAAGCACGGATGTTTATTTTTCACATAAATCAAACTTCTAGTCTCCTTACTGCGATAAAAAAATATAATATATTGGGAGGAAATGGCTCATCAGTGGTGAACCCTCTCAGCGGTTTCGCCAATTTAATTTATTAGACCGTTTCTTAGAGCTCTAATACCGTATTGGATGATTCTGCTACACTGAAGGGTTGAATCTCAAAATATATAAATGGTGCGCTATTGCTTTATAACAAAGGGTACCTATATATATATATATTAAAAATAAAGAAGGCATCTCCTGACCACAGGCACATGTGCTTTTTAGATGGCAGAGCGCCATCTAGTGGAGTAAAAATAAACTAAACGTTTATTTAGCTTACTCCGAGATATTTGGCCAACCCAATTTCTTGATAAATCAAGAAAAGCCATCCACGAACGCGTTTCGCGCTGTTGGCGCTCGTCAGCGTGGAGAAGACTGTAACCATTGCGACCAAAAATATTTTTTGGACCCAATGGCTTCCCGAGAAATCAAGAAATGGGCATTTAAGGCCAAATTTGCGTAAAGACGCTTAACACATGAAAAAACAATATAAAAAAATAAAAGATAAGTGGGTCAGGTGTTGATATTAAAAATAAAGAAGGCATCTCCTGACCACAGGCACATGTGCTTTTTAGATGGCAGAGCGCCATCTAGTGGAGTAAAAATAAACTAAACGTTTATTTAGCTTACTCCGAGATATTTGGCCAACCCAATTTCTTGATAAATCAAGAAAAGCCATCCACGAACGCGTTTCGCGCTGTTGGCGCTCGTCAGCGTGGAGAAGGCTGTAACCATTGCGACCAAAAATATTTTTTGGACCCAATGGCTTCCCGAGAAATCAAGAAATGGGCATTTAAGGCCAAATTTGCGTAAATTTTAAATAAAAATATTATTATTTTTAATATCAACACCTGACCCACTTATCTTTTATTTTTTTATATTGTTTTTTCATGTGTTAAGCGTCTTTACGCAAATTTGGCCTTAAATGCCCATTTCTTGATTTCTCGGGAAGCCATTGGGTCCAAAAAATATTTTTGGTCGCAATGGTTACAGCCTTCTCCACGCTGACGAGCGCCAACAGCGCGAAACGCGTTCGTGGATGGCTTTTCTTGATTTATCAAGAAATTGGGTTGGCCAAATATCTCGGAGTAAGCTAAATAAACGTTTAGTTTATTTTTACTCCACTAGATGGCGCTCTGCCATCTAAAAAGCACATGTGCCTGTGGTCAGGAGATGCCTTCTTTATTTTTAATATCAACACCTGACCCACTTATCTTTTATTTTTTTATATTGTTTTTTCATATATATATATATTGAAAATCGAGCAATCCATACTTAATTCATTAGATAAAAAAGGCATATATTGGATTTAATAAAATATTTATTTTGCCAATATTTCGGCTGGCCGAACGCCAACCTTTATCGAGGCATTACATTTTTGTATACACCTGTATACAGTGTATACAAAAATGTAATGCCTCGATAAAGGTTGGCGTTCGGCCAGCCGAAATATTGGCAAAATAAATATTTTATTAAATCCAATATATGCCTTTTTTATCTAATATATATATATGTTATATAATTTAAAAAAAAATAATTTATAGAAATGTGATAGATATAAATCCTTGTACATATTATTTTATTTTAATAATCTGTTTAAAATAACTCTGTTATTCTTGGCCACTAGATGGCGCCACCTTAAATATAAATAGATTGTTTTGTTTTTTAGTAGAGGTTAGGTAAGTTAGATTTTATTTTATATAAATATGTAAATAGTGATATAGAATTAAATGTTAAAATTCTATATTTACTTAAAATTAATATAATCTTTTTGCTCAAAGAGTTCAACAATAAACTTCTTGAGACTGATTTTCTCTTTTTTAATTAAATTCAAGACGACTGCACCTTCAACTTTAACAAATCATTTTTAGGATTTACATAATTTTGTAACATATATATTTATATGTTGGTGGGGTTTTATTTTTATTTTTATGTGACTGATCTATAAAGCAGAGATGACACTCATTGGAAGGGAGAAATCTCCCAGCAAGTAGCCATTAAAGGGGATTATCTCCGATAGTCTCTGAAATATTTTATATCATTCCTCAACTTGGAGATATATTCTGGCATCATCAGAATATATCACCTATGGAATCTTTTACTTGTATGAACTGGCTACTCTCAGCGTTCAAGAATAAAATTTATTTGTTTTTTGAAATAACTAGACATTTGAAATACATCTTTTATAAATCAATATTTTTTTAATTTGTCGCCATCAAACATCTTTTTAATAGAAGAAACAATCACAGTATGCAAAACAACACACACACAAATATACACAAAGAAAAAAAAGGGAGATCTGTTGGTCCGTTGGTCTTTTTTGAATATTCCCTGCAAATAAATGGATGGAGTATCTTGGTTCAATACCTTTGACCTGAGACACACTTAAGTTCATAGATTGATATTTTGGTTAGTGTTCTGTGATTATTTGCCTAGTGTAGTGGTCATGAGCTCGTGTTCCTACCAGTTCAATAGCACTAAACCCAGTTTCATGGTTTCTGGCTTATCATAATGGGCAAGACTACAAAATAATACCTTTCTTTCCAGTTTAGCGGGCCTTGGCAAGTTGAGGGGTTCGCGCTCTTGTCAAATTCCAATAGTCAATGTACAGTACAATATCCTCCTACCAATCTAGCTATATTTATCTCATTGTAGTGGGTTAACGCTAATATTGAAGTTCATGGCGACAAGTTTAGGTTCTCTACTGGATAACTTAGACTAATCTAGAGGTATTTGTTTTTTTTGCAGAAGTTTAATAGATCATTTTCATTGGTTTCTTTTAGGTTTGGCTTATTTCAATCATTTAGAGATATAAGTAACAATATTATATTCCTATTGAAGATGTTCAAATATAGATGCCTTCAACCTTTTACGGTATTTATAAATGATCAATATCGGTCTCTTGGTCCTTTGTCAAATTTATCTGCTCAAACCACAGTTATTTGTAAAGTGGTGTGTGTCTATATAATTGCAAAGTATTTTAATGTCCAATTCTATCAAACAAAGACAGTGCTGTAGCTTCTAGAACTTTATGACGTAGACTTTAATCTTATAACACATAGCCAGCTTAGTGATTTAAGACTTACACTTCATGATCTA
>CP092866.1:56156890-56368494 GCA_030710605.1 Cordylochernes scorpioides
AGAAACACCATAAGAATAAACCAAATACTATAAGACAGGACAATAGAGAAATAGTAATGTATCGAAAACGACGAGACCAGGCAAGATATATAGTACTTAACACAGACGAAGGTAATACAATAAGCTAGGATGACGATACTCGAAGAAGCTTAAACTTATGATTAAAAATAATGTATAAGGATAGTGGGCCATAGGAATAAAAGGATAAAGAGATAAAACAAACAGCAATGCATCAAAGACCGCCAGGCGGTCAAGATATTTACAGAGTGGACTATAAGATTGGGTTTGGACAATTTGAAATGTCTAGGCACTACAAGTCACATTGGACTAAATTTTACCAACTAGAGAATATTATAATTAATTATTTAAAAATAGCTTTTTTTCAAAAAAAAACTTTATTGTTAAAATCAAATTAAAAGAAATATATATATATAAATTTCTAGCTTCCACAATCAACAATTAAAATTATTTTCGAGTCAAAATAAAAGCGGCAGGGCGATCATTGCATATTGAGGAAAGAGTTAACATATTTATTAGAACATTAAAACTTGCTAATCAGCTTCTTTATATCAAATCACATTAAGTTCAACATTTTATGGTCGTTCTCCACCGCCTCTTATAAATCGAATTATTTAAAGGCAGAAGCTGAAATATTTATCTCTCTCTCTCTCTCTTCTCGAAAATAGTGCATTTTAATAAAAGCTTTCCAAAAAATTATTTCATGAATTATTTAATTTTATTTATTTAATTTTTAGTTCTCTGAATTTCATCATATTTTTAAATTTTAAATACTTAGTTACTCTTTTTATTTTAGTTGTTATGAATATTTATATATTTCTGAGAGAGAACATATTTATATATACTTCCAATTATCCATAGCTCTTCTTTATGCAAAAGACTTTTATTTAATGCCAGCCTATCATTACGCTAATAACGGTTGATCCCATTTTCTTCTTTTGATATATACAAATTCTATTATATAGTCTTTTCCACACCATCATAACATTCGAGTAGTCAGATATAATGTACACTAGCGTTGTTACCTTAACTATGTGAGTTTATAAAATATTTGACTTCTACGTTGTCTAGAAGTATATTAAAATTGGTCACACAATTTGAAAAGTAATATAGAAATTAGTCCAATCGGAACAACACAAAAGTATATTTTTTTTCAGACCAGCATTGTTAGACTAATCACGCAAATATACAAAATTTCTGAACTCTATATGGCCTGAAATTATATTAAACTAGATCACACAAAATTTAAATTAAATATAGAAATTAATCCAGTTCCCACTACTCGGTCATATTTCATGGAACTCGTGCCTACTGTTCAATTGAAATGAAATTCTCCTCTCTCGTCTATTTCCGATCCTCGCGGCCATCTAGAGTCAGATATTCTGTACACTTTCAATGTTATTTGTGTTGAGTTTTTCTATTAAATACCATACTTCTAGGTAGTCGAAAATATATAAATATTGATCACAAAATTTATAGAAGAAATAACCCATAACGATCACTCAGAAGGCTGGAATTTTGTCAACTTTAACTATCAACTCTATTGAGCGGTCTACAAATTTTCAGACTTCTAGGCATTCTGTAAGTATATTGAATTAGATGTATATATTACATCTAATATAATTCTATATTAAAATATATATTTGTTTATTTTGAATGTGACGCTTAAATGTGTTGATTCTATTCATTTCTAAATATTTACATATCAGCGTCAACTTGGTGTTTCTATGAAAGTCTTCGCCATTCCGACATTGAAATTAGCAAACTGACAACTTCATATGAGATTATAATATTCATTAAGATTTTGCATCCATTTAAATTATCTCATTTCTAACCATTTATTCAAAGAAACTAAAGAAATGCGTTTTTATTCATTTTTAATATTTTCTTAGTGTGTTGTTAGACAGTATAATAATCGAATGTAGTGTTCACGAGTCACATTAAAATGCCTTTATTGATGTATTTTACTTTCTTTGTTATTAGAGGGGCGTAATGATGTTAAATTATTATTTTTTTTTTAATATTGATAAAAACGAATTTATAAAAACATTAATTCATAACAGTTCTTCTGCCTCGTCTTTTTCTACAAATGAGAGAGAGGGATAGGTTTGTTCTTAAGAGAATAGATTCTACAAGAGAAGATTCCATTAACGCCCTATTATAATGATTCCCGGACTAATTCTCAGATATTTAAATAAGACATTAAATATTTCAGAAGTTGTTGGTAATTCCTTTATTGACTACTTGCTAGGAGACTTGTCCTTTCTAGTGGATGTCAATATCTGCATTACAGACTAGCTACATCAGCAAACATTGCTAACATGTAAGCAAATATATAGGGTAGCTTTATATATACTCTGGACTCTTTTACAAATTTTAAAATAAGTATATAAACGTTGAAAATTTAAGTCTAAATTCAATATATCACACAGAATTAGGCTTGATATAGACATTTGAATTCTTACTTTTTTAACCATGTCTAAAGGAATCTTTATAAAAAGACCATTGTTCGCTTAATTCGATCAAAATGCATCGTAGTTTTGAACTTCAACATATGAAGAATCGTTCTTCAAGTTTTATATATAAGAAGCATATTTTAAAAAATGGCGATTCGCGCGCGCTCCTAAAATTGTCTCGATTCATGACAGAGGAATAGCTCCGACTAGATAGAAAAATTATTTCAAGATGTCATGTTAATGAGGGATGACAATTTATTTGAGTTGTAAAGTAATATTGAATTATTATTGAATGTAAAATTGCCAATTTCGATGTCATAAAAAAAATTAAAATTAAATGTTATCTAAAATACTCATCAATAGGTTTTTGGGTCATAGGAATAATGGATTAATAAACTTGCAAATTATTGAGTCTTAAATAGGTTGAGGTGAATCAATGAAAGCAATAGATTATACATTTGTATTTTTGAAAATTATTTATCGGAATATTCCAGAAGTTTGAAATAAAGTTATATAAGTTGATCAAATATATTGAACTTGTGAATATCAGAAACAAAGATTTTTAATCTATAAAATTCGCAGTCCAGTTTACAAAATATGAATATAATTTCAGCTACACTAACACATATATTAATCAGAGATTCATTACAAAGGTCTTGCCGAGTAGTATTCAATAATGTTTGGACGAGAAAATATTATTAGGAGAGTTTTAAATATGACAAATCCTTCAAGAAATTCGTTTTTAAAATGATGTCGATGAATAAAAAAGAAATAATTCCAAGATTTCCAAAGACTGGCGAATATAATACTCTGAATGAAGATGATTGATCTTAGATTCAGATATTCTGTTCTTTGTCCAAAGAAACAAATTGATAAAAGAGCATTGCACAATTCTAAGGTTAAGTGAGAAGCATAAAGCATTATAATTTCAAGTAGGAGGCATACATCGTCACATCAACATATAATGAATTCTTGAAATACATCTTATTTTTTATTTCACAAGATTGCAAAGTTGATCTTTTTAGAAGAAATTTGAACAAAATCAAATGAAATTGATAGAGGTGTTTAAAGGCGTATTCTTGACAGCTTCAATTTACAATATAAAAAATCAAAGATGATCAAAATAAATTTTAAAATCATAAAAATGTCAATCAAAATAATTATATTCTTCAAAGGCCACTCTTAAATATTATTTCAAGCGGGATAATCAGTACCTGAGTCAGAGAAAAGAGTTTTTAAAATGTTATATAAATTCAATGGTTTCCATAGCTGAAAATTCTCTTTTCGTGTAGAAAGTCTCTTAATTAAATCTTATTTATTTGTACGTAGTTAGGTGAACAAAATATTTTTAAGAATCTCAAAATAAAGGATCAAAAAGATAATAACATTGATTTATCAAAATAAAGCAAAGGGCCGACTATACATATTTTGCTTCATCATGCAATTCTTCCTAATAGTGTAGCAGGTTTATATAAATAAATTTATTTATTCAGAGATGAATACACACACTTCAATGTTAACATTCCCTCTACTTATATAACCTCAAAACTAGAATGGTCATTCCTGGGCCAATGTTTCAATGACACCTGCGTCTTGGACACCTGTCCAGATGGGCCGTGGTAGGTTTACATGAGTTTCATCCTGCTAAAATAAGAATCACTTGAATGTGTCATGTACGTGAATATATATCATATTCTATCATATAGCACAGACTTAGAACTACTAAAATGGGTCAAAGTCTGTAACTCTGATTCATAGAAATGAAATATGATCCGCTTTGATATTTTAATTAATATGTTAATATTCCCATCAAAAGAGTGTAAGGGGCACATTTTTAATTTTTAAAAGGTTGAAGAAGAAATATACCACTTTATAATAAAATAATCGCTTCACTAAAACAAATGTGAAAATAATGAAGAATCGCTCACTCTTCGATAAGTAAAGGTTTGCGTGATGGATCAAGTGTTGTCAGACACTCACCGCAAAAAGGAAATCGCGGAACTAAACACAAGATGATAATTCTCTGTAGTGAAATGATTGAACTTAATTTATTTTTCCGAAGGAACATTTAAGGACCACAAGACTGCTCCAAGTTCTCATAACTCTTATCTCGGAAACACGGCAATTGATACATGTCTGTTAGATTGAGTAAGTTTTCAACAGGTCGGCACTCTCTTTTCATCAATAAGTTGAAGACAGGTAAATTATAAGTGCTTTTGAGTTTTAGCCAAGACCATTGTAATGTGTCTAAAAATACCAAGACCATAACAGGAGCTTTAGGAATACAATATACTTTAAACCACTACAATAGTCCACACACAACACAATGATTAGCCATTAAACCCCATATGATGAGTGACTAATATAATGACCATTTCAAAGAGCCCAGGACCTCGAGACTGTAGAAAGTTCTCTGTGAGTGGACTTCAAACATTACATATACCATTTACATTGTATCTGGTGATATGGGACTGCTTCGGTAAACCTGAAATACGCCATGGACTCAGAAATAAGTCATTCTCTATAGGAATGAATTTGGTCAAACTGCAATGGAGCTAAGGAGAATAATATTCTTGATCAATAACTATTGACTACTCTCTAGATATATTGGAATGAGAGAAGATGCGAAATACTGTGTCATGTGTATGAGTCATTCACCTCTGTTTTCGAGTCACTCTAAATAAGTCCCACAGAGGAACTATTTATAGGATTATTTACACTTAGAATCTCTCAAGCTTAAGCCCCTCAAATTTTCTCAACTAAAATACCCTAATCAAGCTCTGATCTAACAATCTCCAAACAGGGGTGTCAAGCGCAACAAATTAAACGGACTTGAAGAGAAAATTTCCATTAACTATCTTCAAACCTCATATAAGAGTATTTTTTTCTGTGAAATTCAAAAGAAATTTGGTCTGAACCATTTATTTTTATAAAATGGCAATAGGGTTTACAAACCAACGATTACCCTCCTAAGCCCAATTCATTCTCATCATAGTGTTGTTTTCACTTTCGAATGGAACTCTCTTTATATTTTCAACTTTATTTGTGTTATTTATTGCTGTTTCTATCTAATTTTCATTTTGGAACTCGATTTAGAAAACCTTTTCGTACTTTCCTATTTATATATACAGTAGAGAGAGAGAGAGAAGAATAGAGGAATCAACAGTAATATCGAGATCTTTGATTCGAAATGTGATAACTGAATTTTGATTTAGAAACACACTTTCACGCTAGGCAATAACAAAATAGTATTTTGAAGAAAAGTAAAATTATATTCCTCTATTATACAACTAGAACAAACTGCTTATTAATATGGAGAATTTCTGAAAGACAAATTACTTCCAAAAAATATTTAGATTATATAGTATAATATATAGTACAATTTTATCGTATGATTTTTGAGACGGATTGTGGAATTAGTAATCACAATGCGTTTGTCACTACCATTTCAGAATTATTTACTTCTATAAAAAGTTCACTTATTTTGAAATACTAGCACTATCTCTCTCCTTTCCACGACTGAAATATTTTAATATTTCTGAATATGTAATACTTTTCAGAAGATAAATGGTTTGAAAGATCACTAATTACCATGGTGATGTCCACTCTAAATATACTATCCACTTTAAATGTAATTACAGTTTGATTCATTCCACGGACCGCCAGGCTTGTTGGTCAGAGCCTCTCAAAGGAAAGCGCCTTTTTTAGACGCCAGCGACATGTACGGCTCCTGGGAAAGCCGCTGAAACCAAAATAACAAGTATTTTATAGGAGCATGCTACTAACTTAACTTACTTCACTGTCTACATGTTAAAATTGTGACCAACCTAGAGATGACCTTTTGTGGAAGCAAAATGAGAATCTATTACAGTGTTGACCAGATATTTTTATATTATTTTTATGTAATTCTACTGTGTCCTAAAAGTCATATTTCCATATTTGGAAATATAAAAAGCAGTCTGGTTGATTTAATTGGCGAAACCGCTAGGAGAGTTCAAACTTATGAGACAACCCTTCCACTTTTTTCATCGCAGTGAGAACAGTAGATTTTTGTATTATTCGTAAAATAAAATTTCGTGCTTAGTGGTTTTATTTCTTAGATATATATAAATTTAACAGTTTTTATATTAATGAATAAAATATTAATGTATGTTTTGAAATATAAAACTAATATCAGAGAGAGAGTATAACTAAACAAACAAATTCAAACAATTTTTCTATGAAGCAATCTATTTTGCGTTTTGAATTAATTGCATAGAAAGTTGAACAGTTTAGAAAAGTAGGATTTATATTTGAGGTCAAAGTTATCTATTATATATATGTGATGAGGTCCCTGTTGACTCTTGTAGAATCCTGTCGACTTAAAATGTGATGAGTTATCCAGTCGACTTAAACTATGGTGTGAGTCCCTGTCAACTCTCGCTATACTGTGTTGATCGAGAGGAACAGTCAGGATAAGGAATTTTCCAGTACCTCTCTGCACCTTGGAATGTCCACACAAAAAACGAAGACACAGTTGCACTAAGAAAGTTCCGTGAACAGATAAAAGTTGAGCTAGGAGCGAAAGATGGAGAGACAGAAGAGTTCTTACTGGTCTACATGGTGGATGAGGTGGACCTGGGGTACAACCGACGAAGGCTCACGCAGATGGTGAAATGACGGTCAAATGACTATATTTTTGGCTAAGACGGGGGCCTTATATATCTTTTCCGAGAAAAGAAGTATTGCATTTCAGCAGATGTGAAGAGTGTGGATCGTCTGGCGAAATTGGACACTGGCGCCGTGGCAGTTTCCATCTATAGACCTTGTTTTTTGGGAATACTATATGCTCGATCTCTGCTTTAGCTCAACTCTTAATCTATTACAGAGTTCTATTTATTTATCCTCAGTTTGTACAAATTACATTACAAATGGTGATGTAATGACACATGTCAATAATGCGTATAATCATTTACAGATGTGTTTCAATTATACAACATGAAAATCTTGTTATGAGTTATATACAATATGGGGTTGTTGGTTTAAATTACCATAGATGGGCCCCGGGAGTGAAAGGGTTTATTCGGGTTTAAGCGGGTAAAGCCTCTCTAATACAGGTAAGTAATTAAAATTCATTTGTTATATACAATATATATAAATTTATAAGTTATATACAATATGGGGTTGTTGGTTTAAATTACCATATATATTTTAAATTAAAAGGGCATGTGAGGAGTTAATACTTTCCTATTCTACTATCGAGCAGAGTAAACACCAACACCTATAAGAAAATTAACACTTTAAATTTCCTTTCAATACTAACTTATTTACATCATTTAAAACCAAATATATACATGCAAAGTCGTCCGGGCATCTGGTCAAAATATAAATATATAAATCTATGAAAAAACAACTTATAAAATCCTAACAATGCCCCCCCATTTTAAAGTTGTTTTGATACCCTCATCGGAGGCCTAGAGTGGTCAAGATCCTGGTTAGTTTAATTTTCCCAATTCCCTTAGTTAGAAAATCTGCAAGGTTTTCATCAGAACAAACGTGATGAAGTTCAAAGATATCATCAATAAAGCATTCATGCAAGAATGCCACCTTTCTTACAAGATGGTTCGATCTGTTCGACACATGACCATTCTGGGCTAAAAAGATGGCCGATCTATTGTCACAAAATATCTTGGCCTTAAAGTTTCTTGGCCCGAGAATATTGAATAGTTCCTCGCACAGGTATTGTATGTAGATGCTCTTCTTCACACATTCCGTTAAAGCATTTATCTCGCTATCACAAGTAGACAAGCTTACTTTCTCCTGTGATCTAGAAGCCCATGAAATAAGATTATTTCCAAGTAGGTATGATATTCCTGTGGTAGATTTAACCTCTGCTGTTGATCTTTCCTTCCAATTAGCATCCGAATACGCTCTCAGTTCGGGAATGCCTTTCTATATTCTAGACTAAAATATTTAGTACCTTTCAAGTATCTAAGGATTCGCTTTAAGGCTCCCATGTGAATTTGTTAGGATCTTTACTATATCTTGATAAAGCTGATAATTGAAAGGCTATATCGGGCCTGGTTTTTGTTCCCAAATACATTAGCTTCCTAAAAGCTCTTGGTATCCCTTCTGGTCACATTTTTCCGAAGAATCAAATTTATCTAAATCTTGATTATCGGGTCAAGAGGTACAGTGATGGGTTTGAATCCTTCATACCAAAATGTTCAAGTACATTATCTATGTATCTTGTCTGATTCATGCTCACGAAATTTTCTTCCTGTTTTATTTCTATTCGCAGTATATTACTTAATTTTTTACTTTTCTTCAATTTAAACTGGTTCTTAATTATGCTAATGGCTTCGTTCAGAACATATTCATTAGAAGATATAATTAACATATCTCAACGTAAAATGCCAAAATTAACCTCCCATTTTGAGTTTCAAAAGTGAATATGCACTTATCAGAACCTAGATGTTTGAAATTCATCTTAATGAGATAATTCGTTAAAGTTTCGAACCAAATCCGTCCACTTTGTTTCAACCCATATATCGCCTTATTCAGCCTACACACTCTTTGTTCGTTTCCACGTTGTTCAAATCCTGGAAGTTGCTTCATATAAATGACTTCCTCCAATTTTCCATAAAGATAAGCATCTCTACATCATAATGATTTATCTTCCAGTTCTGGAGGGCGGCGAAAGCTAACAGGGTTCTAAAACTATCATCCCTCAGAACAGGTGAGAAAGTTTCCGAATATTGTATCCCAACTTGCTGACTGCATCCTAAAGCCACCAGTCTTGCTTTATATTTTTGTGTTCCATCTTCATTAAGTTTTGTTGAGAGATCCATTTGCATTTTATCGGCTTAACACTATTTGGAAAATCAACAATATCCCATACTCGGTGTTCCTGAAGTGATGACATTTCACATTTCTTAGCTTTTAGCCAATCTTGTACTTTGGGCATATTAAGCGCTTCCTCGTATGATGACGGTATTTCATTTTGATGGCCCCCATGTTCAATTACCCCATGTTGGAAGGCCGATCTATAATCCTCTTTTGCCTAGCCGCAATTCTTGAAGATATTCTTGGGATTATAGTTTCATTCTGGTCTTCCTCAGTACTTCCTCTTCATAGGCCTGCTCTTCGTCCTATTTTCGTTCTAAGTTATTCAGATTTTTCTCTACTGATATTGTTTCTTACGGCAGTTCATAGCTTCCCTGACAAAAATTCACCAAAAAAGTTAAATATTCCAAAAATATATTCTGTGTATATATTGCTAAATGTGTAAATAACATGTATGTAAAAAAGCAAAGCTTAATTTTAAATTTCATTATCCTTTCCACAGAAAAGCATCAAAATACTGCATAAGTACGGCACTTTTGCAGCCATGATTACGGCAGTCCATAGCTTCCCTGACAAAAATTTCACCAAGAAAGTTAAATATTCAAAAAATTTTCTGTGTGTAAATTGCTAAATATGTTAAAAAACATGTATACAAAAAAGCAAAGCCCAATTCCAAACCCAAATATTTTTTTATGAGAAGAACATCAACATAATGCATGATTACGGCAGTCCATAGCTTCCCTACAAAATTCACCAAAAAAGTTAAATATTCCAAAAATATTTCTGTGTATATATTGCTAAATGTGTAAATAACATGTATAATAAAAAAGCAAAGCTTAATTTTAAATTTCATTATCCTTTCCACAGGAAAAGCATCAAAATACTGCATAAGTACGGCACTTTTGCAGCCGCATGATTACGGCAGTCCATAGCTTCCCTGACAAAAATTCACCAAGAAAGTTAAATATTCAAAAAAATTTCTGTGTGTAAATTGCTAATATGTAAAAAACATGTATACAAAAAAGCAAAGCCCATTCCAAACCCAAATATTTTTTTTATGAGAAGAACATCAACATAATGCATGATTACGCAGTCCATAGCTTCCCTGACAAAAATTCACCAAAAAAGTTAAATATTCCAAAAATATTTCTGTGTATATATTGCTAAATGTGTAAAATAACATGTATATAAAAAAGCAAAGCTTAATTTTAAATTTCATTATCCTTTTCCACAGGAAAAGCATCAAAATACTGCATAAGTACGGCACTTTTGCAGCCGCATGATTACGGCAGTCCATAGCTTCCCTGACAAAAATTCACCAAGAAAGTTTAAATATTCAAAAAAATTTCTGTGTGTAAATTGCTAAATATGTAAAAAACATGTATACAAAAAAGCAAAGCCCAATTCCAAACCCAAAATAATTTTTTTTATGAGAAGAACATCAACATAATGCATGATTACGGCAGTCCATAGCTTCCCTGACAAAAATTCACCAAAAAAGATTAAATATTCCAAAAATATTTCTGTGTAATATATTGCTAAATGTGTAACAAACATGTATATAAAAAAGCAAAGCTTAATTCTAAGTTCTAATATTTTTTTATAAGAAAAGTACAAAAGCAAATAGGGAGAAGTGAAGCCATTTAGCCATTTCAAAATCTGATTGTGAAAGAGTAAAAAAATGAGTAAATAAGAGCAAATATAAAGATAAAAAGTATTGCTAAATGTGTAATAAACATGTATATAAAAAAAGCAAAGCTTAATTCTAAGTTTTAATAAAAGAAGAAATAAGACACAAAATGGAGCTAAATTCAAATGAAAAAACTATAACAAATTAATAAAAAAAAATAAGACCTAATTCAAAGCCACATCATCAGACAAAAGAAAAAATGAGATTTTATTCTTTAGTTCATTTATTCTTCTGTCTGATGCTGTTCTGAAACTCACACACTAATTGAAGACACTATAAAGAATAGATTAAAAGTAATAATTCAATCTACAATTCGAAAAATAAATATAACCTGGTGAGTTTCCCAGAAAAGGTTAACTTTGGTAGGCGGCGCTGTACGTTGACCACCGCCGTACCTTCGAGCCGTTTTACAACGAGTTAAAGCGAAGATTTTGGACATAGTGATTTTTACATTTCGATCTTTTTATATTAATATATATACTTACTATTTCGAATTATTTTTCTAAAACGAACATTATTTTTTTTTTATTATCTGAAACTAACCTAATTCACTTATCTAAAACAACCTTATTTAGCGATTAAACTAAACATAATTTAACCTATTTGAATCTAACCTCATATACACTTTTACACTACCTTTTTCATTCAAAAATTAAATTAAATAAGTTATATTAAATAATAACATTTTTTAAAAATCGACTTTCTGGTTCACACATTTTGTATCTAATCAATTATGTATTTCTTTATTTCTCTCTATAAAAGTACGCAATTGTAAACAAAAGAATCGATGATGATAAATGCAAAAAATCTACGATTGTAAAATAGATTAAATTAAAAAATAATTTGGCCTTCCTCTTCGTCTTCCTTCTTATGTTCGTCTTTCTGATTCCTTTCCACCAATTTCGTCTCTTCCTCATTTACAGATTCATAGTCTTCTTCAAAATTTATTATGTGAAACCTGAAAAAAATCAGTTTCAGGTGAAATTTGTTATCGATTTTCATAGTTGGGAAAACGTCTTCTCTAAATCTGACATTTCTGCTTACGAAGACCTTATTGTTTCTGAAGTCCCAAACCTTGTATCCTTTGACTCCTTCCGGATAACCAATTAGAACACATTCTCTGCTCCTTGAGTTAAATTTGGATCGACGCTGGTCGTTGTATGTCCAGGTCTGACAACCGAAAACTCTGAGATGTTCAATATTCACTGGCCGTTCGGTCCACATTTCTTCGGGTATTTTGTTACTTACGCCTTGCTAGAACATTTGTTTCTCAAGTAACATGCTGTATTAACCGCATCTGCCCAAAATGATTTGGGAATCCCAGATTCAGGCAAAATGCATCTTGCTGTGTTTAGTAATATCTGATTCATTCTTTCAGCAGTTCCATTTTGCTGAGGTGTACTTGGAACTGTAAGCTGTCGCTTGATGCCATTTTCATTGAGGAATTTATTAAATTCGTGGTTAACATATTCCGTACCATTATCACTTCTTAGTACTTTTATTTTTCTGCTGTGGTAATTCTCAACACTGTTTTTATATTCTTTAAATCTTTCAAGTACCTCCTATTTAGATCTCAAAAAATATACTTTAGTGTAATGAGTGAAATCATCTATGAACGTTACAAAATAATTGCTCCCTCCCTTCGATATTGGGTTAATGGGATCCACTACATCCGAATGGATGAGCTCCAAGGGTGATAAAGTCCTCTTACTTTCGACGGGTTTGGAAGGAAATGGAGTCTTCTCATTTTACCTTCAAGGCACACTTCGCACTCTGCTGTGTCACTCACATTTGGAGATCCCTTTTGTAAATGTGCCATCTTCTGTGCCAGATATCTGCACTAGGTGACTTCACTTTAGCCATCTTCAGTTCTTCCACTGTATAGATTCTTCCTCTTCTATTAGATTGCAAAATTATTTCGCCATTACTTCAAAAACAGAGGCCTTGCCATTCTGGAATAAAATCTTGTTTCCTCTTTCCTCAATCCTTCCAACAGACAATATATTTCCGTCTATTTCAGCAACGTATAATACGTTTTCCAAGAACAAGGTTTCACATCCATATTCGTGACCGAGTTTGATGGTTACATCACCCATCTCGATACTTTTATTTTTTCATTGTTTGCCATTTCAACTGAAGTTGAAATACTTTTTGTATTCGTCATTTTCAGTAGCTCCACTGTCCAGAAACCAGATATTCTGCGAGTTATTGTTTTTAAAGTTATTTGCAAATAGGACTTTATGGGTAAGGTCTAACGTACTTTGTTTCATCATACCCTCGTTAATTCTCCTTGAGGAGTTGGCAAATCTGCAATTCCT
This sequence comes from Cordylochernes scorpioides, assembly GCA_030710605.1. Lineage (NCBI taxonomy): Eukaryota > Metazoa > Arthropoda > Arachnida > Pseudoscorpiones > Chernetidae > Cordylochernes > Cordylochernes scorpioides. The sequence goes on from CP092866.1 coordinate 56,170,198, forward strand.
AGCTATGTGTCCTAATTTGCCACAATTGAAACATCTTATCTGCCTGGAATAATTTAATTTTCTTTTTTCCCTTCCGTCCACGTATTATAATAATTCCTTGGTTGATCATATTCAAATTCATCTCGTTCTTGCAATGGTGATTTGCATGTATCCTCTTCTTCAGCAAAAGCGCTATTTGGATATTCTTGAGGAATTTTACGCTGGTTCTGTCGTTTTTATTCTAATAGTAATTTAGATTTAACCACACTAGTAGATAGCTTCTCCTCCTGCTGTTCCAAACTGATATTAGTGGTTCGTAACTTTTTGGTAATCCCAATAGCATAATCAACGCTAATTCGCCATCCCCAAATCCATGGTGACACTTTGCCAATTTTCTATGACATTCCATTATTCTCGCGAAATATTCTTTCATATCCTCGTCATTTCTTTTGATAATGTTGAAAAATTCTCTCAGTAGCTGTAATATGTGCAGCAAGCCATACTTTGTGTGGATGTCCTCTAGTATCTGCCATGCATCGATCGCTCGTTTACAATCACCGATATCATCTAGGAATGAATCTTCAACTGCTAATAATATGATAGATAATGCCAAATTGTCTTTCCGCTTCTAATTTAATGAAGTTTCACTAGGAAAGGTAGGTTCAATTGCATCCCATATGTCCTTCTGAATCAAAATAGATTCAGCTCTTATGGCCCATGAATAGTAATTCTTGCCGTCTAGTTTAGGTATTCTCAATTCGTCAGCCATTGATTTTTTCTAGTTATGCAAATTTCACAAAAAATTATAACTTAAATCTTTTTTCTTCTTTGCACAAAGTTCAGTCTTTAAATCACTCAGATTTCAACAATCAAATTCTTTTCTCTATCTTAGTTAGCTTTATCTTCTTTAGCCTAACATAAAATTTTCTTCTTTAGCCCAACTTAAAATTATCTTCTTTAGCCCTATATTCCCTGGCCTTATCCTCTTTAGCCTTCAGCTTTTTTTTTTCTTTAGCTCTATCTTCAAATTTTTCTTCTTTACCTTCTTAGCTTCAACTTCAGTTTTTTCTTCTTTACCTTCTTTGGCTTTAACATCTATTACTTTCTACGGCGCAGTGGAAGCGTGCTGGGCCCATAACCTGTTAGGAGCTAATAACTTTCCTATTCTACAATCGAGCAGAGTAAACACCAACACCTCTAAGAAAATTAACACTTTTAATTTCCTTTCATAACTAACTTATTTACATCATTTAAAACCAAATATATACATGTAAAGTCGTCCGGTCATCTGGTCAAAATATAAATATATAAATATATGAAAAAAACAACTTATAAAAATCCTAACAGGGCATATATTGAATCAAAATATTTTATAGGCTTCTCAATAATTTTAATTGATGTTAAGACGACAGTATGTGATTCCAAGAGTCCGTTGAGTAATGTCAATTTAGAAATCAATTTATAATAAGAAAATGTTCAAAGAATTTTTCAATCCTGTGATTAATGTCGACATTGGTGCTTTTTTTTCAAATTACATATAGAGATAAACTATTGTTATTCAAAAGAAACACCAGAAATGCCTCTGATCGTCTTTGGTAAGATACTTCGAGCGGTATCAAGTCGAAAAAATATTAAGAAATTGCATTACTTTATGAATATTCAACTCTATATATTCAGTAACTTACTAATAGTGTACCGGAGTGGGATCAGAACACAACAAAGTAGATTCCAAAAAATAAAGTCCTCAACAAGATGGATTAAACAACACCATTTATTACAGATAATTATACTTCAACAATGTGGAAGGTTTCGAAACTAGCAATATTAATAACTCATTTTGGAAATTTGCTTTAATTTTTTATTTAAAGTATTAAAGCATCATAGGGTGGAACAATAGCGTTCAGAGTAAGAAATCATTTGTCACTCTTGCCGCTGTTGCAAGTCTCGATTTTTCTGTGGATATGAAAATGAATTCTCATAGTCTAAGAACAATCCTGAATAAATTCAACAAGAACTATTTTACATGTCTATTGAGAGGTTGCACACTTTCAAAATGCTATGAAGATACTTTTAACCTGAGAACCACTAGAATTACATGTGTTATCTTAATATATTTGCTCTGTCTCTCCTAAGATTCGTCTTACTGAACATTAGATAACTACTCTCACATTCATTCTGATTAGACAATAAATATATAGATAAAGAGATCTTCTCTAAAATATGATAGCATATTCAAGGGACACCATGGGAATTCACTTTGTGAGATGATATATATCAAACCACCCTTATATTTTTCTTTATGAACATATTATTCTCTGATGCTCTGCCTAGAAGTGTTCTGCTCTTTATAAATCCAAGTTCCCCTTTATATTTATTCAGTCTGTCAAGATTCACTCTTTCACCTGGATAGCACAGTGACTTGTTAAAATCATGTATAGATACCTAGAGATAAAGATATCATAGATACTTTCTAAAATAATATAAATTCACGTATTAAACTCTTGAAATGGTTATAAATACACATGTATATATTTGATGATAGCGGTTAACTTACTTCTCTTTATATCGCCATGTACTGAGGAATTTTATATGTTTTTGTTCATTGGCGTTCAGAGCTCCAAGAGAACCCAGGTTTTGTCTTTATTTCCGTTTGGTCGACCGAGATTCGTCATTCTGGACACCACTTTATTCGTTAAAAGCATCGCATAAAGCGTAAAAAATAGAGTTCCTATATATGTGATAACATGTTTTAATCATTTGGAGAGTAGCTCGAAAATATGCATACTTTCTCAATTCGATGACAATGCAAATGCTTGTTGAGTATATATAGAAATAAAGAAATAAATAATCTAAAGAGAAGTAAGTCAACATATATTTTGAAAATAAAATGTTTTTTTTTTTTTTTATAATTCACTAGAAATATCAAATAATTTATCCATATCCATCAGCAAAAAAGCAATATAGGTGTTTTAAGCTGAAGCAATTAATATCTTTATCTGTAAATAAAATATTAGCTTAATTGATTTAAAAAACTTCGATGACGGGAGACAAGCTGCCCCTTGGGAGAAAATTGGGAATTTAATTTATACCTATTTATGTATATATTGTTACGCCGGGTTGCAGTTTAGCAAGGTCATCAACCATAAATTTATTTTAAACACATCATTTAATAACTATTTAACTTTAAATTATAGTCATGATTTATGATACTAAACTTAGAATATATACAAATGGAATGGGCCAAGAGCGAAATGTTCTCAAAGCTAATTTCCAATAATTTCTTCGAATATCTTCACAAGATTATTTCTAAAATACCGGAAATATTAGCAGAAAAGCCCAACCCAATATTAGAATCGTTGGGATTATCAAAATATAAACACCCCTGTTAGAGGATTCACCCTTATTAGTAAGGTCATCCCAATACTTTCAAGGAAGTGAGAGTAGATAGACTTTCAAATTCCTGACACGAAAAATATCGTTTAATTGTTTCTATTATTTTGTAACGCGTTATATATTTATTCTTAACAATTATTATGAAGTTGGAGTCAGATATCATGCAATAGTTCTATCAGTAATACATTGGATCAATCACAAACAATAGGTCAAGTGATGTAAAACTAGTCTTAAAACTAGTACAATTGAACAACGTCTGCAATAGGCCCAGGTGCAGGAGACTTTGAACCGCTGAAATGTGACAAGTTCAACGAAATTGAACCAAAGATCATGAGGCCAAATATTGAAACCAATATAAAGTGGAAAGTGGCACAGGACCCTATTGAAGTCGATAATTACACCTACGAAAGATAATTGACCAAAGGCTTCGAGATCAATCCAAAGATGATAAGGCTTGATCTAGATAATCCAATAGGAAGGGACCACTTGAATACTAAAAGCTAAAATGCTGGAACTGTGATAAAATAGTGCACCGAGATACTGAGTCAATATTATAGAATCAAAGCTAAAATGACAGAGACATATAGAAACACCACAAGAATAAACCAAATACTATAAAACAGGACAATAGAAAAATAAAATGTATCGAAAACGACGAGAACAGGCAAGTTATATAGTACTTAACACAGGCGAAGGTAATACAATAAGCTAGGATGACGATACTCGAATAAGCTTAAACTTAAGATTAAAAAAAATGTATAACGGATAGTGGGCCATATGAATAAAAGGATAAAGAGATAAAACAAACAGCAATGCATCAAAGACCGCCAGGCCGGTCAAGATATTTAGAGAGTGGACTATAAAGATTTGGGTAGGGACAATTTGAAATGTCTAGGTACTACAAGTCACATTGGACAAATTTTTACCAACTAGAATATAATAATTAATTAGTTTAAAATAGTTTTATTTTTCAAAAAACCTTTATTAATAAAATAAAATAAATATAAAAATATATAAATATTTCAAGCTTCCGCCATTGAACAATTAAATTTTTTTCGATTCAAAATAAAAGCGAAGGGGGACGATCATTGCATATTGAAGGAAGAGGTAAACTATTATTGAAACATTAAAACTTGCTAATCAGCTTCTTTATATCAAATCACATTAGTTCAAAATTTTCATGGTCGTTCTCCGCTGCTTTCATTTTTGCCTCTTATAGATCGAAATATTTAAAGGTTGAAGCTGAAATATTATCTCTCTTCTCGAAAATAGTGCATTTTAATAAAAGCTTTTCAAAAAAATATATTTTATGAATTATTTAGTTTTATTCATTTAATTTTTTTTCCAAATAATAAATGCCAAAATTCATCATCCTATTAATTAAAAATTGAATTCTTAGTTATTTTCTCATTTTATTCATTATGAATAATTATATTTCTGAGAGACAAAATATAATTATCCGCCAATTCTTCGTAGCTCTTCTTCGTGCTAAGACTTTTATTTAAGGCCAGCCTCTCATTACACCACAAACAGTTGCGCCCATTTTCTTCTCTTGAATATAAAAGTTCTCATCTATAGTCTATTCCTTACCGTCACGACATTCTAGTAGTCTGATGTTATGTAAACTTGCTAAGTTATCTTAACTATGTGAGTGCCTAAATATTATACTTCTACGTTGTCTGGAAGTATATTAAAATTTGATTACACAATTTGAGAAGTAATATACAAATTAGTCCAATCGGTACAACACAGAAATCTTAATTTTTTCAGACCGGCATTGTTAGAAGAATCGAGCGAGTGTACAAATTTTCATATTTCTGTGTGGTCTGGAATTATATTGAAACTTGATCACACAAAAATTGAAAGGAAATAAAAGATTGTTTCAATCCCCACACTCGGCCATATTTTATGGAACTCAAACCGCTTAATGTATCAAATAAACGGCTGCACCTATTTCTGTTCGTTTGAAAGGAAATGATCTTCTCTCGTCTATTTCCGTTCCCGCGATCACCTAGATGTCAGAAATTCTGTACACTTCCAATGTTAGTTGTGTTGAGTTATTCTATTGAGTACCATACCTCTAGGTATTCAGAAGTATATGAAAATTGATCGCAAAATTTATAGAAATAATATCCCATATCAATCACTCAGAAGGCTGGAATTTTGTCAACTTTAATTATTAGCTCTATTGAGCGGGTCTACAAATTTTCAGACTTCTGGGTGTTCTGGAAGTACATTGAAATACATTAGATGAAATGTCACATCTATTAATATTATATATCTAATATATATTTGATTATTTTGAATGACGCCTGAATGTGTTGATTCTATTCCTTTGTATTTATTTACATATCAGCGTCAACTTGGTGTCTCTATGAAAGTCTTCGCCATTCCGACATTGGAAAAGGCGAACCACCAACTTCACATGAGATTAGAATATCCATTGGGATTATTTCTTCATATATATTATTTCATTTCTAACCTTTTGTTTAAAGAAACCAACGAAATGCGTTTTTATTTATTTTTTATTAACCTCTTAGTGTGTTGTTATGCAGTATAATATTCGAATGTAATGTTCACGAGTCATCTTAAAAATGCTTTCATTGATGTATTCTATTTTCTTTATATATTCGAGAGGCTTAATGATGATAAATTATTTTTTTTTTAAATTTGATAGAAACGAATTTATAAAACATTGATTCATAACAGTTCATCTATCTCGTCTTTTTCTGCAAATGAGAGAGAGAGAAGTTTGTTCTTAAAAGAAGAGATTAAACAAGAGATGATTCCATAAACGCCATGTTCTGATAATTCCCGGACTACTACTTAGATCTTGAAATAAGACATTAAATATCTCAGAAGCTGTTGTTTAATTCCCTTTATTGACTACTTGCTGGGAGACTTGTCCTTCCTAGTGGATGTCAATCTCTGCATTACAGACCAGCCACATCAGCAACATTGCTAACATGTAAGCAAATATATAGGGATCCTTTATAATGCTATGGGCCTTTTATTAATATTAAAAATTAAAGTATATAAAGTGGAAAAATTTGTCTAAATTTCATATATCACACAGAATCAAGCTTGATATAGAGGTTTGAATCCTTTCTTTTTTGCCATGTCTAAAGGAATCTTATTAAGGGACCAAGGTTCGATTATTTCAATCAAATGCATCTTTATATTAAACTTTAGCATAAAAAAGGTTCTTCAAGTTTCTTCATATATAATGTAGCATATAAAAAATGGCGATTCGCACGCGCTACTAAATGTGGCTCAGTTTATGACTGAGGTGAATAGCTCCGCCTAGATAGAAAAAATATTTTAAGATGGCATGTTTGATGGAAAATTGAATTATCATTGAATGTAAAATTGCCAATTTCGATGTCATATAAAAATTAATAAAATGTTATCTAGAATACTCAATCAATAGATTTAGGGTCATAGGATTAATGTGATCACTAAACTTGCGAAATTCTTGAGTCTTAAATAGGTAGAGGTAGATCTTCAATAAGAGCTATATATTATATATTTTGTATTTTATTTAAATCATCCATCGGAATATATTTCAGAATCTTGATATAAAGTTTATAAATTTTGATAAAAAATATTGAACTTGTTTAATCAGCAACAAATTCAGCTATCACTAGCACATCTATCAATCAGAGATTCATTACAAGCGTATTGCCGAGTAGCATTCAATAAGATTTGGAAAGAAAATATGATTAGGAGAGTGACATATATATGAATAAATCGTTCAAGAAATTTATTTTCAGATTGCAATGTTTTAAAAAAGAAATAGGTTCAAAGAATTCCAAATAGTGGCGAATGTAATACTCTGAATGAAGCTAATGCATCTTAGATTCGGATATTCTGCTCTTTGTCCAAAGAGCCGTATTTTTCAAAGGGCATAGCACAATTTTAAGGTTGCGTGAAAGCATAAAGCATTAAAATTTCAGGAGATCCACACATCCTCACATCAACATATTATGAATTTTTGAAATACATCTGAATTTGTACCACAATATTGCAAAGTTGATCTTTTAGAAGAAATTTAATCAAATATCAAATGGAATTGATAGAGATATGTAATGTAGTATTCTTGAAAGCTTCAGTTTACATCATAAATTTTAAAAATAATCAAAATAAATTTTTAAATCATTAAAATGTCAATCAAAATAATTATATTCTTCAAAAGCAAATCGTAAATATTATCTCGAGCGGGATAATCAGTACCTTAGTCAGAGAAAATAGTTTTCAAAATTTTATATATATAAATTCAATGGTTTCCATAGAAAAATATTCTCTTTTTTTTTAATGTAGAAAGTCTTTCGATTAAATCTTATTTAATTGTATATAGTAATTTGGACAAAATATGGCCTTTTTTAAGATAAAATATTTTTTTTAAATCTCAAAATAAAGGTCCTAAAAAGAATAATAACACTGATTTATTAAAATAAAGCAATGAGCCGACTATACATATTTTATTTATCATACAATTCTTCCTAATAAGAGTAGCAGGTTCATATAAATAAATTCAAATATTCTCTCAGAGATGAATACAAACACACTTCAAATGTTAACATTCCCCCTACTTATATAACCTCACAGCTAGAATGGTTATTCCTAGCCAATGTTTAAATGACATCTACGTTTTTGACACCTGTCCAGATGGGCAATGGTATGATAATATTCCTTTAAACGTCAGCGAGGTCCTTGACTCTCCGGATTCTTTCCTGGTTCCCCCTAACAGTTCTATTTCATAGGCCGCATCAGATAACATCTTGGTAACTTGGTAGGGTTCGAAGTACCACTTCGTTAGTTTCATCGCACAACCCTATACGTCGTACTGGTATATAGATCCATAGCAAGTTTCAAAGGCGGCGTTTTGTTTCTCTGTGTATGGACTCGAAGTTAATGGTATCGTTTCTTGAAACTTAAGGAAGTCAAACCGTGCAATTTGTCTCACCTATTATATGCTGTTTGTTTATAAACTTGGGTAGAATAGCCGCCACTGTTATTTCGGGTTAAGGAAGTAAGATGTCAAGAGAAGTTTCAGCCTGCCTAGAGAGATATTTATAACCCAAGTTCCTGGAGAGCAGAACGCCAACTATCCGAGGAGCTTCCCTAAAATGGACCTAAAGGAATGTTATAAAACCAGTTTTTTCCTGTTTTGCGGTATTGTAAACGAAAGTGATTGAAGAAAATATTTCTCCTAATCATTCTTCTTGAGATCTAGACATATGGACAATATATCAGTCATGGTTCTGTTCAACCATTCTGTTAGTCAATTGGATTGGCAATGACACGCCGAGATGGTGCTGGTGATAATTATTCAACAGATGGTCAATTTCTGGATGAGCTTAGACTCAAAATTGCGGCCTCGATTAGTCAAAAATTTTCTAGTGGCTCCATAGACGAATATAATTTTTTCAACAAGGAATTTTGCAACTTCCTGGGGTTCTCAAGGTTCCAATCTCTCTATAAACGCGTATTTGAGTTAATAGTCTGTGCACATTATTATCTATATATTTCAAGTGATAATGGGAATTGTAAAAGTTGAATTACGACTTTTAATTGGAATGTTCGGTTTGAAGAGGTATAGGCAACAGGTATTTAGGCGACAGTTAAGGCGTGCTCTTCCTCCATTGACCTTTCTGACTAGGGGCTGGCATATGTTCCTATCACTCTGATAGAGCCTTGACCTGAATTCATTTTTTCTGACTCTATGATCAATATATCAAAATACAGATGACCTGTCATGGAATAGTCGTGCAATTCGTTCAATAAAATATGTAGTTTTGGAATGATCAGTAGTATAAGTGGCTCGAAGAAGGTCAAGGTAACAATCTTGAAAGGTTGTCCTTGGACGAAGGTTTTCCTATTTTATCAATATTTATCAGAATATGAGGTTCATTTTGTTTTTGTTTATCCATGATGTTTCCTAAGTTTGACAAGAAACGGGCATAAATCAATATAAATCAATAACGCGCTATCTATATACAGCTAATGAAACATTTGATATATGTGTCAAAGAAAAATTCACATCTTAATGTTTCATTTGCTGTATATTGTTGCATCATGGCTAATGTACCTATTTTATTTCAAATTGTAATCTTATTTTTCATATATTTTAAATGCAATTTTTTATTTTATATTTATTTATTTTTTTAACAGAATATATATATATATATATATTATAAACAGATTTATGTATTATAAAAAAATCACCATTTGTATTTTGGTACACTGTGTGACTTCACTGCTCTCTTTGATGTGAGAAATAAATAAATTATTCTGGAGGCTACTTAAAGTAGATTTATCTCATTATTCCCTTATATAAATTTGTAGGATGGTTTAGACACGCTCTGGTAAGATGCAAGACCCAGCACAGGAGAGAATCAAGTTGCAACCTGGTGCAACAATATAGATAGCGCGTCATTGCTTTATAATATATGCCTGTTATATTGAGTAAGTACATGGTTTATCACAATAAGTTGAAGACCGGTGAACTATAAGTGCTTTTAAGATTCAGTCAATACTTTAGCAAGTGCCCAAAGGACCATGACCAGACCAATAGCTTGAGGAATACAGTATAATGTAAACCACTGCAATAGGCCACACACAACACAGAGAATATCAATTGAACTGGATGTGGGACTGATGTGGGACTAATAAAAAAATATATTTTTAAAGAACCGAGGATCTAGAGACTGTATCAAGTGCTCTGTGAGTGGACTTCAATCATTACATGTACCATCTACATTGTATCAGGTGAATAAGACTGCACTCAGTAAACCCACAATACAATGAAGACACAGGAATGGATTTCGCAAAACTACATTGAAGCCAAGGAGAATGGAATCATTGATCAAGGACTCTTGAATACTCTTTAGATATTTAATTGAGCGAAGGTCCGAAATACTGGGCCATGTGCTATAAGACCTTCCCCTCTATTTTCAAATCACTTTTTAATAAGTCCCAGATATGCACTGATTACAGAATTATTCGCTCTTAGAATCTCTCAAGCCTCTAAATTAAAAGTTCCTAATCAAGCCCTGATCTAAAACCTCCCAAATAGTTTAACTTGTCATTTTCAAGTGAAATAATTAAACGGATATTTGGGTGAAAGTTATCTGTTAATTGCCTTCTAACCTCGTCCATTATCTTTCAATTTCTGTAAATTTCAAAATAAATATTTTAGTCTGCAACCATTTATTTTTATGAAATGGAAATAGACTTACAAACTAGTTCGTTTACCTTGTCTATCCTCAATTTATTATAATCATATTGTCGTTTTCACTTTCGAAATAATTTCTCTCTTTTTATTATAGTATTAATTCCAACTTTACTTGTGTTATTTATTACTGTTTGACCCTAAATTTTATTTTGTAACTCAACTTTGTAAACCATTATTCGCATATTCCTATTTATTTAACAATTTCACTGCGACTTTTAGACATATTCATTACCTATTAAATCAACCAGAACCCATCTTTTACTCTTATATTATAGCAAACTATTCATCTGTATATATCTCATTCTACAGAGCTACACATTTGAATTTTTACCACATCATTTTTACTTTTCTGATATCCCACAAATACTTATGGCATCAAAAGGTTTGCAGTAGTATAGAAAGGTCAAACGGTAACATTAAGATCTTCGAATCGAGATATAATAACAAATTATTTAATCTGAAACACACTTTTATGTTGTTAAATAACGAAATAGTATTTTGAAGAAAAGTAAAATTCAATTCCTCTATTATAAAACTCTAGAATAGACTACTTATTAATATAGAGAATTTCTAAAAGACAAAATTATTTCAATAAATATTAAGATTATATTTAGAACAGCTCTTATCATAAATTGTTAAGACGGATTGTAGAATTAGTAATTACAATCCTCCCCCAGTCTTCAGGACTACCTGCATGTTGCCCTATTCTCCCTTAACAGTTAGTATCTCCCGTCTCATCAGGCCATTTGGCATTCGCACCTTTTTCATTAATACCCCCAGTATCCACTCACTTCTCCGACACCCCATTACAAAAACTGGTACCCAACTCAGTCCTCTGGATTCTTCTGGGGCGGTCTACTCTGTCTCATGCGAACATTGTTCCGCCACTTATGTGGGTGAGACAGGTAGAACCGTCGCCATTAGAATGTCAGAACACACCCGCAACATTAATAACAACGACCCACGTTCCCTCATCTATCAGCATGTTGCATCCACTGGCCACTCTTTTAATACCAACCACCCCACTATCCATTACCGTAACATACCCAACCTACACCAAAGATTAATGTTAGAATCCATAGTATCCACCAAACTTAAAAGCATAAATAGAAAAATAGAAATTCCTGAAATTTATGATATTTTTGTTTCAAGTTAATCTATTCCTTTTTTACATAGTTAAAAATCTAGTATACAACATCTTATTACCATATCAATACAATAGTTACTTATTAAAAATTAAAAATTCTTACTGCTAAGTTATAAAAATTGTTTATTATGTAAATCATCCCTTGTATATAGGTCGGTCTCTCGCCTTAATTTCTGTCAAACCTGTAGAAGGGCGTTTGCCCGAAAGCTCGTAACGTTTACAAATAAAAGATACCTATCTTCCATTTAATGATACGTTTATTCATAAGTTGTACACCGGAAGAGTTTTAAGTTTTTACCATTTCAGTATAAATTAAGAAAAAGGCATCTCCTTATCGTGCAACTGAAAGTTGCTGATGGCTTGCGCCATCTATCGGAATAAATATCAACTATTCTCGTTGATTTTTAATTATTCCAGAATTGGCCAAATACTGATTCTTGATTAATCAAGAAAAGCTAACCACGGACGCGTTTCGGGCTGTTGGCCCTCATCAGCGTGGTGCAAGCTGTACCTCAACGACCAAAAAAAAAAAAAAATTGGTCATTAAGGCATCCTGAAAAATCATGAAACGCGTAGTTAAGGCCAGAATTGCGTGAGGACGCTACACAATGTGAAAAATAGTACAAATGTAACATATAGTTTCCTTCTTTAATTAAAGTTCACTTCTTGTAGATTACAAGCACTCTTCCTTTTTACGACTGTAATAAGATAATATATCTGAATAGGTGATACTTTTCAGAAGTGGTTTGATAGATCATGAATTATCATAGTGATATATCAACGCTCAATATCAAATTTCAAGGTCAATAATCTAAATGTGATTACAGTTTGATTCATTCTACGGACTGCCAGGCTTGTTTGTCAGAGCCTAAAAGGGAAGCGCCTTTTGTAGAAGTCAGCGACATGTACGACTCCTGGGGTAAAAAAGACCCTAAAACCAAAACAACAAATATTTTAGAGAGGAGCCTGTTACGACCTCAACTTACTTCACTGTCTACAAGTTCAAATTGTAGACCAACACTTCTCTCTCATTTCCTCTCTGAGAATCATCTAAAAATAAGGGAGGTTACAGCGTTTGACCAGAGAGAGAAAGAGAGTGCACACGCATATATATATATATGTAATTCTACTGTGTTTCTTAAAAGACTATCTTCATCGTTTGATAAAATATACATACCTAAGATTCCATTCTTCATTGTCGCGTATATAAAGAATCGTAAAATACAGTTATAGAGCTCTAAAAAGCGGTCTGCTTTATTTAATTGGCGAAATAGCTGGGAGAGTTCATTATTTATGAGCCAAGCTTTCCCACTATTTTTCATCGCAGTAAGATGAGTAGATTTTGGTATTAATTTTAAAAGAAACAATCGTTTTTGTAGTTTTATTTCTTGTTAAATATATGTCATAATTTGTATATAATTGTATGCACCCCCGACCCACTATGCGTGTACAATGTATGATTTCAAAGATTTAATAAAGAATAAGGTAACTGGAGGACAGAAAGTAGCAACAAGACATAGGAAGTAGGCTTAAAACGGGCACAATTATTAATAACTTGTACAGTCAATACTTCCTGACAGGGCCGGTCGTATCTGGTGACCGCAGAAGTCATAAAAGTTGAGAGACGCCCAATATTTCCGGGGCAGGACCGGTCGTATCTGATAACCGCGGAAGTTATAAGAGTCGAGCTAACACCCAATACTTCCTGACCGAGGCCGGACGTATCTTCCACCAAAGAAAGCCGCAGGGCCAATTAGAAGACAATACCTAAATAGGTCAACCAATAGAAAAAGGTCATGTGACATCTTTCGACCAATGGGAAAGAAGACAACTCTTGGTGTAAAATCGAGAAGCTAGAATTGTCAGTCTTAGACTCGCCCCCACCGAGGTGACATCTGCTCTGGACCTCTCTCCCTCTGCTCATCCCATAGCTAAGTCCAATCACCACCATGTGATCAGATAATTAATAAGTCAAAATCGCTCCGCTCTTCTCAAGCTTTCTTTCCTCCAAACCAGTTGCCTTTTTATTTTCAAAACCCATCAAGTGTCCTGACTTATTTCCCCTGTGTGTAATCCTTTCTTACTCAAGCCATCACGACTGCGCCATCACTTCAACAATCTTCAACTCAAGAGTAAGGTTTCTCAGCATAGCATTTACCACAGCTATATTGAAAGTCGACAGGATATATTACCACATATATTGAAAGTCGACAGGATATATTACCACATATATATGTCTATAATATTTTTTTATATTGATAATTTACAGCTTTAATTAAATTCATGTTGTAATATAAAAATAAGTCAGTATAGCAATCTATAACTTCACAAATTTGAACGTAGTGTTATATATAAATATTAAAATATACAAGTATCAGAGACATCAATCAATTCTGTCATCGTTTGCTTTTGTGAATGAATGCTTTTACGTAATATACGTAAAATACGTAACTAATGTGACTGAAACTTAGTAGTATGTATAGTAGAATCTGGAAAAACTTATATTGAATATTTCAGGTCCTCTATCCCGAATATTCTTCGAGTTATTTGCAAATTTGAGTTGCAAATTTGCTCTTTCGCTCGCAAGCAGCGCCTCTAGCGGTGAAGATGGGAGGTAATATCAGCTGACCTAATGTACATGTAAAACGTGAGGTCAGGATATGCCTTCTTTATTTTTAATAAATATAAAAAGAAAGAAAAGTATTTTTTGCTAAAAATTAATACCATAGAAAGTTAAACGGTGAAAGGTAAAATAGGTTTATATAAAATCAAGAATGTTTTATTTCAAGAACAAATCTGGACCGTATCTTTCATCTTATAATACACTGGTCCGCAAAATTAAAGGAACAACACATTTTTAAGAAAAAGAAAAGTTATATTAAGGGATATATATCAAGTTTTGGTATATTCAAAAGCTTCCATGAATTAAGAGAGTATGTAAAACAAAAACAAATAAAGTTGTTCCCAATATGCAAAATACCACCGTCTACGTTGACTCCGCCTCCAGAACGTGCCTGAGTCTTTCTCAAAGCGTCCTAATTTCACGCTCCACTAGATTTTTATTGAACCTTTTTGTTTTTTAAAGTTCTCATGGCTTATTGGCAACATTTATCACAAGAAAAAAAAATGGCAAGCTATTGGAAGGATGGAAGCAGGCCAATCACAGGCAGAAGTAGCAAGATGGCTTGGAGTGACAAGAAACGTTGTCTCAAGGCTTTAGAAAAATTTCAAACGACAGCTAATGTTGCCAGAACACCCGGACAAGGACGGCCAAGGGTCACAACTTTAAATCAAGACCGTTATTTGAGTCTCCTTGTGCGTCGCAATAGAAGAATGACAGCATCGTAACTACGAAGTGACCTCAATGCAGATACAGGAGTCTTAGTATCAACTGATACAATACGCAGAAGGCTTCACAAGAAGGGCCTCTATGCTCGACGACCCATAATTTGTGTGCCATTGACACCACCTCAAAAGATAGCAAGGAAACTTTGGTGCAGACAACATATCGCCTGGAATCCAGATGAATGGAGGCGTGTAATGTTCACTGATGAGTCCAGATTCCCTCTAAACAGCGATTCTCTAGTCTCTTTGTCTGGAGAGAGGTAGAACCAGAAATAATCCCCGGAATATCGTTGAAAGGGATCCCTACAGAAGCCAAGGTTTTATGGTCTGGGCTGGAATCTTCTTGGGCGGTCGCACAGCACTCCATATTTTTCGGCAAAGAACCCAGACTAGACAGAGGTATAGGGACGAGATCTCGGCAGCATATGTGATGCCTCAAGCATTGGAAATGGGAGAAAACTTTCTTCTGATGGATGATAATGCCCGTCCACATAGGGCTGGTGTGGTCAACACTTTTCTCCAAAACCATGCAATTGCTCGGATGAATTGGCCAGCTCGATCCCCAGACATAAATCCCATTGGGCATGTATGGGACAATCTAGGACGTCGGATCTCATCCCTCCCCAACCCCCTCCTATAAACACTCATGAGCTAGAAACATCCTTAACACAAGAGTGGGCGTTGATTCCACAGGAGCTGATAAACTCCCTAATTCTTAGTATGGGTCACCGATGTAGAGCCTGTCTATCAGTTAAAGGCGATCATACCCCATATTAACAACAATATCCAAGATATTTATGCACTGACTGCAAGAAGATCATTGCTTGACCGGCTAATTTGCATAAAATACGTGTTAGAATTCTTTGATTTCGGGTATTCTAATCAATAATGGAATAATAAATTTGTGTATAAAATTTCATAGATAAATGTTCAATAAAATTTGAGATAAATGAATAAAATATGTTGTTCCTTTAATTTTGCGGACCAGTGTATATATGGTTTATAAACCTACATAAAATGAGATTTACGGTGCTTCTCATATTGTTAGGAGAGATGAGAATGTAAATTCAAGAATCTCTGATGAGTAATATCAATTATGAAATCGGTAATAAGAAATATTTGAATATATATGGAAAATAGATAAGAATTTACGATCTATGTCTATTGAGAACTCTTGTGAGAAATACACAAATTACAACAACAAAAATAGCTGTATTTACTTTAAAGGATTCCCGAACTATGAAAAGTATTTCCTTTTCTTTTAGGGTAAAGATGGCATATCAGTCAGCCAGTCCCATCATGTGACATAACTGCAGCAGTCTCGGCGTATAGAAGAGGATTTGTCATCATATTGTCAGGAGGACAGAGTTTCCTGGTATTCCCTCTATCTGGACTGGACCGACAGGTCGGGGAAAACAGTGGCGCCACGGAAAAGGAGGAAAAATACTCAGTTCTCCCCTCTTGCTCTTGCTGGGTCGATTTGGCTCAGGTACTTAGTAACTTTTATTTTATTTTTAGAATCCTTCCTATATCTAATTAGATAAATATTTAAGCAATTCAGAAGCCTATTTGATTATTTTTCTTCGCGACAATATTCTACAATATTTTCTTCAGTAGAATTCGCAGAACAGCAATCTTTCCTTCCCAAACCTTTTCTCTGATGAAAAAATAACTTAAGACTAATATTTCTGTTTTTTGATGAAAATCAGTTTATCTGTCAACTTTAGTGCAATTTTATTATCAATGTAGACGATTGATTCCTTTTTTGAAGTGATTCCGTTAATCAGTCTCTGTAGCCAAATCACCTCCTCTGGTAGCTTCATTAGCTGAAACGATCTCTGCTTCAGTAGTCGATGTAGCAACTATTGGCTGACGCTGACTCAACCAAGATATTGCTCCTCCTGTATACTCGATTAGAACATCTGTTGTCGATCAACCAGTGTGTGCTTCCGAAATTCGCATCACTGTAGCAATA
Organism: Cordylochernes scorpioides; assembly: GCA_030710605.1. Classification (NCBI taxonomy): domain Eukaryota; kingdom Metazoa; phylum Arthropoda; class Arachnida; order Pseudoscorpiones; family Chernetidae; genus Cordylochernes; species Cordylochernes scorpioides. The sequence continues at coordinate 56,187,274 of CP092866.1, forward strand.
AAGAATGCACCGATTACAATCTGGTAAAAAAAAACAATACCCTTCTCTTCCTTTTATTTTACAAAATATTCTTTAGAAGGATTTTCTAATTTCATTTTCTGAGTACGATAGTTGTATATGCTATGTCTGGTCTGGTCCTATCATAAGAAACATTAGAGCTCCAACTGCTTCTTAATAATGAAAATTAGATTTTTTCTAATTTCTTCGCTGTTCTGGCTTTTATAGGGTTTTTTCGAAATTGGAGTCAGGACTGAGTCTACAACCGCTCATACCGAAGCGCTGAAATAGTTTCTTTGGCATAGGATTCCTGTCCAATTTTGATACTTCCATTTTTCTCTGAATTTCTAACCCCAGAAAAAAAGAAGTAGGCTTGCTTGTGATCCAGACTACTACTTACTTTGCGTGTGCCATGTAATACATTTTTTTGTTTTACTTCAAACAGCACATCCTTTGCTGGTTGACACAAAGACACTCTTTATATTTCTGTCCTGGGTAGCTAGAACAGATAATTTTTTATTATTATTTCTAGGACATACCAAACATCTTTTAGTTCTCCTATGAGTTTTTTGCCATTCATTCTAGAAGCAATTTGAGAGCCCCCTTTCTATGGCAGGTACATTTTATCATTCGCAGTAGTTACCTTATGTGGATAATCAAGAGTATCAAACTCTACAAAGAGATACCAATTTTCGGTTAAATGCCTTGATGCGCCGTTATAAATAAACCACTCCTCTAAATTTTTTTCTATAGGAAATACTCCTTCCTCAGCTACTTGCAATGCCATTCCAGCAGAGGTATCTTTCTTACTTCCAATTATTTTTACCCTCTTCTCGCTTGGGTGGCCCTGCCATCAAAATACACTTTGGACAGGATTTCACCCAATGACCAAGTGATGACAGTAGTTTCACCTTCTGTAGGTATATTAATATATACGAAGTTTTTTTTTTTTTTGGTATTGTGCTGACTTTAACTGCGAAAGCTTTATGCTTTAAGGAATTACTACCCTGGACTTTCCTCTCGAATTTCGCCTCTCATAATAACACATTTTTGTGGTTAGATAATCATTTGTTCTGTTGCTTCTTTTAGCATCAACCAATTTGATTTGAAATTTCTCAAGTCGTCAGGTAAAGTATCCAATATTTTGCATATAAAAAACATTTCTGGAATCTTCGTTTTCTTTTTCTCTTTTTTTTTCTATCCTGAAAAAAGGTCGAGTTTAATTCACAAATGCTTAAGCTTAATATGTGGCTGGTCATATCGTCATGGGTTGATCACTTGAACTGAAAGAATTTCAAACAAATTTCATTAAGTTGATTCTCTGATTTTGCTTCAAACAGCTTATATACTAGTAATTCTAGCCATACTTCTCGTGCAAACTAAAACCTCATGACCTTATGCATGGAATCTTCTCTCATCGAGTTAATCAGAATGAACTTAGCACAACAATTATTAGCTTTATTGTATTCCTGAAAATTCATCTTAAAAGTCTCATCTGTTCTTTTTTCAAGCGAATTCTTTTGGGTTTAATAAAGCCTCCTTCTATAACGACTAAAACATCCGCATGATAATTAAGTGTAAACTTACACGTATGTACTCTTGAATTTCTATATTTCCATAATTGCCAATATTTCTCACCTCCTAATGGTCTTTAACTTTCCTAATTTTTATCTACTTCGGTTCGAAATTTAATTATCAACTTATCTACTATTTTCACTCTAAAATTCCAATTAAAAAAGTAAAAATAATCATGCAGCTATGCTTTTCGTTAAGCTTTCACTAAACGATATAAAGTAAACTTCGCTTAAAAATAATAATTTTTTACTTCAAGAAACAGGTGCCTGGCCCATAAACTGTTTGAATGTTTACGGCAAAATGAAATAGACCTTCATACGATCTATGTTCATATGAATACATATGAATGTATCATAAAAATGGCAATACAACAAAAAAGGCTGTATATTCTCTACAGGGTTGCCAAACTACATGGGGAAGTGTTTCTTATTTTTCATTGAAACACATCTCTAATAAAAAAAAAATTCAATTAATGTTTCACACTCCTGTGACAGCTGTCGTCAATAGTTGAACTTTATTTTGGCAAAAATAGAAGATAAACTTATTTTTATTTCAAAGAAGCAACACAAATGTCTCTAATTGTCGTTCGTAAAGATATTTCTAGCGGTATTAAGTAAAAAAAAAAAACATTTTGAAAAATCGCAAAAGGTGAATGCAATACAATTAATTAAACAAAATATTTTCAGTTAATTACTAATAGTGTGAATGGGTGATATTAAAACATGACACAAAGAGAGAGTAGAGTTTTTAAAAAATGTAAATCTTACGCTAAATTGATTTTTCTTTAAAAACAACAATTTTTAATACAGAAAATGATACCTTAGCAATTTATAGTGGGTTCGAAACTATAACAATTCTTATAAATTTGATTGCAATTTTTAAATTAATGTATGATAACCTTATGGTGCAACAATATCATTCAGAGTAATTTCTATGTGATAATTACTGTACAATTTCATTTGTCAGTGCGCCGTTGTTGCAAGTCCAATATCTTAGAAGATATAGTGAATATGAGAAAAATAGGTGCCATAGCCTACGACAAATCCTGAATAAATTCATTAAATTCTATCTTCAAAATATAACGATTGTTCGTCCATGTTCTAGGTGCTACGTTAAAGTTTTATATGTTAGAACAACCGGTATAATTGAAACACTAGAATTCATTAGTGTAAGACTCTAACAAAAGAACTTACCCCTTATTACCAGCTCTTTTCATTTGATCTTATTTTGATGCTCAGTTTACTGGCGTTCTGCGCTCCATGAAGCCGGTCTTTCTATATTTGAAATCAATTTAATAAGATCTCTCCTTTCTAAATAACTCTTTAAAATCATGGCCAAATGAATAAATAAAGATTACTTCGTAAAATAAGAGAATCATTAAATCATACACAAAAGACAGGTTGGAATTATATTTTGTGTAAAATCATAAAAATGAAAACTTACTCTTCAACTTTGTTCTTTGATCATTTTCTGATGGACACTATACTGACAATCTGAGCTCAAGAACCCGAGTTGTATATTCGCTCGTTTTACTTAAATTCTTCCTCCTGGACATCACGCTGACTCGTTAAATTCCTTATGATTTGACAGGTGAACAGGTAAATAGACATTATATATTATGAAGAATTACGATATCATATTCTCAAGAGATAGGTTAGATTTATGCAAGATCATAACTTTGAGCCCACATCTTATTTCCAGCTTTATGCGTTGTTCATCTACTGATGCTGGTTTTCTGACGTTAGAGGCTTGAGGATCCATACTTATTTAAATATAATCCCTCTATTTTCTGAGAATTGCTTTCCTAGAAATCAGATAATTCGTCTTAAATTCATTGTGATTGCACAAGTAAAGGAAAAGATATTCTAAAATAATGAAAAAATATGATATCATAATCAAGAGACATGTTGAAGATTTACTTTGTAATATAATATCTATCAACTTACCCTTTATATTGAGCTTTATGAGAGAGAGAACAAGTTATGTTTCTGATGCTCTAATTAACTAGCATTTTGCGCTCACAAAGAATCCGAGTTTCATTTTATGCCAAGATCTTCTTTTTCACCTGGACACCAAACGTTGACTTGTTAAAATCATTGTGATTACCAAGGAAATAGATAAAGACTCTCTATAATATTAAAATCATTATATCATATTCAAGCGAGGTGATAGAGATGTGTATCATGAAAACAGTTAACTCACCTCTAATTTCATCTCCATCATCAGGAGATGATTTTTATCTGCTTTGAGTCATTGGCGTTCATAGCACCAGGAACCCGGGTTTTGCTTTATTTCCGTTTGGTCGGACAAGATTTGTCATTCTGGACACCACTTTACTCGTTAAAAAATCGTTTGAAGCGTGGTGAATATAGTTCCTAATATTTGATAGCATAATATCAATAAAATGGAGAGCAGCCCGAAAATATGCATACTTTCTCAATCTTATGACAATGCAAATTGGAAAAATAAATTCTGTCTTTTTGATCGTCAGGAAGTATGTTAAATAGAAATTGAAGCATAGTAAAATGTATAGAAAGTAAATGAATATATATTTTATTAAAGTCAAATATGATTTTATTAGGAATGCCTTAAAAATACAAAATAATATAGCCATCTATCATAATTAAATATTATGATGCATAACGCGCCATCTGTTATGAATATTCCAAACTATTATAGGCGCGTATGATTCTTTTGAAAATTAAACAGGCCCTACCTTTAATTTTTCCATTGCAGTAAGGGCAGTAGAAATTGTTTAATTTCAAAATAATCATACGCGTCTATAGTAGTTTCGAATATTCATAATTAAATATATAATAGGTATTTTGAAGATGGAGCCATCTATTTTTTAATATATAAATCATTTTTGTTATCTTGTTATCTCCTTGAAATGGTTCATGATATTGAGGCAAATGCGAAGGGACTAGAATAAATGCCACGCTGAACTGATGTCTCAGAAAAGGACTTAGAATCATTGCAGTGGAGCTAAATATTAATATCAGACCAAGTATTATAGAATTGTATACACAACTATAGCAATGTCCTTGGAATACAATATTAGTTAAATGTTATATTGAGGACTCTTTTAATTGACCTAGAATAGCCCGGGATGAAAAGAAAGAATCAGAGTTAGATTCTAATATCGGGTCTCGAACCTCGTGATACCATATAACTGGACTTTGGAAAATTAAATATGTTATAAACGCAGCACACGAACTATACGAATTAAAATAGACTCAAAACAAACGCAGTTTTCAAGTATCGAATTATATAAAATTATGCTTAAAAATCACTTTAAAATATCAAAATTGGTGCGGCTCAGCATTCTCAAACTCTAGGGAGAGGATGTTTAAGGCCTCTCAATAAGCTAGCTATACTGGATGAAAATATAAACCCTCTTCAAAATACATTTTCTATTTTGGCGCTATATCCAAGGGTAAGAAGAGTTGCAGTCGTGAAAATATTCACCTTATGAAATTCCTTTTGCTAGTGAATGTATTTAACGGCGCTGACTCAAAGCTCTCTTTAATATGAGTAAATTCCAACATGTCCTCTCATTTTCTTTAAAATCAGAGCAGGCATCTTCAAGCTAGACTATAGTTCGAATACTGACGACAACTTTGGAATTTTGGGAGTAAGATTATATGGCAGCTGAAATATTTGAAAGCGCAAAAGAAGCAATCCAAATATTATAAATCCTCAATAAACATTATCTTAATTGTCAGAAACACTTAGAATATATAAATATTTGAAATGTTTTAATTTTCAAGTTGTAGTCCCTCACTTCAATTATGAATCTTGCATATGGTGAGAACCAGCTTTAAACAAGAAAGTAGATAATATCTTTACCTTACTATAATATCATTCACTGGAAATATATCTAAAGGGTAATATGGACAACTTCATTATCGACCGCCTTTGCCATTTCTCAACACTATATCTAGAACTATAGACTCTATCTGAATATAACTCCAGAAAACCAGCATCAAAGACAGGCATCTTGAGTCCCAGTTGCCCTACCGCCCATATCGATTCAGTCTGAAGGTGATCGTATACGATAGTGAAACATCAGGAAAGTAGCCTCAAATTTTATCTTGGATGAATAACTAGACAGGCTTTCAAAATTGACTGATACGAATAGGATGTCCAGATGTACACTAAGTGGAGAAAGGGACATCAGATTATAGATTATGGCTATTCTACCTTCCAGGTAGAAACCTAGAAATAGATATGTAAAATAGCTCAGAAACAAAAGAGGACCGCAGTTATTCACAACTACAGTAAACATATCATTAAAATTATTAGAAACCGACACCGTGATATTTAACTAAGTAATGATATCCTTAGATATATAACAAGTTCAAGAGCGATGAAGAAATGATTTTTTTTATTAAAACTTTGAAGCACAAACTTTCAAAACATGCGTTTTCTTCACAGGTGTAACTCCAATGCTAAGTGACGTAAAACTAAAAACTAGTACAATTGAACAAGGACTCTGAGAATGAACATTGGACTAGATTTTAGACGTCTGCAATAGGCCCAGGTCCAGGAGACTTTGAACCGCTGCAATATGACAAGTGCAACTAAACTGAACCAAAGATCATAGGGATAAATATTAGAACCTATATAGAGTACAAATTGTCACAGGACTCAAATTAAAGTCGATAGTTACACTTACGAAAGATAATTGGCCAATGGCTCGAGACCGATCCAAATATGATAGGGCTTGATTTGGATATTCCAATAGGAAGGGACCACTTAAATACATCAAAGGCTATAATTCTGGCCTTGTGATCAAAGGTACTGTACCAAGGACCGAGCTATTGTGTCAATATTGTAGAAATAAAGTTAAACCCACAGAGATACATAGAAACACCACAAGAATAAACCAAAGACTATAAGAAAGGACCATAGGTAAATAATTATGTATCAAAGACGACGAAATAAAGTAAGAGATATAGTACTGAACCCAGCGAAGGCAACACAATAAGCTAGAATGACGATACTGGATGAATCCTGAACTTACGTTCAAAAAAAGTGTGCCACGGGTAAGATTTTGGGCTATATGAATAAAATGGCAACGAGATAAAACAAACGGCAATGCATCCTAAAACGCCCAAGCCGACAAGATTAGAAAAAGTCGGCTATGAGACTTGTGTAAGGACAAATGGGAATGTCTAGAGACTAGGTATTTAATTATTAATCATTATTTTTAAAATAGCTTTTTAAAAGTTGTTTTAATGCACACAAAAATTCATCTTCCTTCAAATAAAAGCGGAGTGGATAGATCATCATAAATTGAGAGAAGAAGTAAAATATTTATTAAAACATAAAAACTTGCTAATCAGCTTCTTTATATTAAATCACATTAAGATCGAAAATTTTGATGATTGTTCGTGGCTGCCTTCATTTTACCTTCTATAGATCTAATTGTTCAAAGCTAAAATATTCATTTTCTCTTTTTCATTGAATTTTGCTGAAATATGTTTTAAAAATATATTTTATTAATTATGTATTTATTTAATTTGCTTTAGAGTCTCCCTCTGATTCAATTTAGTTGTAAATATTTATATATCAACCTTGTGTGTCTCTATGAACGCCTTCGCCATTCTGACATTGGACTAAGCGAGTTGACAACTTCATTTGAGATTGGAATGTCCATCAAGGGGATGAAGCTTCATCCATTTATTATCTCATATCTAATCTTTGATATAAGAGACCAAGTGTATGGTGTTTTTGTTTGTTTCTGTATTCTCTTCTCAGTTATACAGTATAATATTCGAATGTAATGTTCACGAGTCACCTTGTCGTAGATTTTAGACATCTAGAAATGTTTAAAACGCCCTTCATAGTGATTGGAAGTAGGTTGCAAATCAATGGATCCGGGGAATATATTTAAATAACTTCTAGGTCATCATTATATGTATATCTCTTCGATATCGGGCAGATTAAAATCTTTTTCAAATTACGTTTGATAAATTGAATTAGGAATTACAGTTCTTTTTGCCAAATTCTCATAAATACAGCTAATATTTTCTTTCCAAGTAAGTAAGCTTTATATCTAAAACATGCTGGAAACGCGTAGTGTAATATTGGAAGAGGGCAGGTATTGTACGATGTATTTTTTTTCCTTTTTGACAAACTAATTTTTAACCGAATAAGTTAGTATTTATTTGATATTTTATATTTCCTTTGTACATTTGGCGTGCTGATAATATATTTTAATGTTTTTAAATGCTCGATGGCAATAAATTAAAACGTTGATTCATAAAAGTTCCTCTCTCGCGTTCTTCGCTACAAATGGAGTATGCTCTAAAGAAGAGATAGTAAACTGCTGTTCATACAATAAAATATTCCATAGACGCCATATTGTGATAATTCCTGGACTACTTCTTAGATCTTGAAATAAGACATTAAATATTTCGGAAGCTTTCGGTAATTCCCTTTAATGGCTACTTGCTGGGAGACTTGTCCTTTCCACTAGATGTCACCTCTGCATTACAGACCAGCCACATTAGCAAATATTCGCCAAACACACTCTCTCTGCTTCTTTTTGCTAATTTTAAAACGAAAGATATAATATCTTTAAAAGTTTAAATATAAATTCCATACACCACACACAAGATATAGGCTTTATATAAGTGTTTGAATCCTTGATTTTTCGCTATTTTGAATATAATCACAATAAAGAGAAACCAGGATTTGTTTATCATTGAGAATGTGTATCACTATTTTTAGACACAAACATATAAATAAATCCATCGCGTTGGAATTTGCGGAAATTAATTTCAAATACTTAATCAAGTACTACGTAAAAGGATTCTTCATCAATTTATTAGAATTCGAAGTCTTTCGAGTTAAGAAAAAAAACTCTTCCACAGGCGTTTCTTGTAAGTATAATCATTTCAAAATAGTTATTTGTAAAAGGCCTTTACTAGCGACTGGACTCGAGCCCATCGACTTGCTCTGAATATGGTACTCTGTATGAAGCTGATTCATCTAGGAATTCTTAAATTCTGTTCTCTCCCCAAATAGGCAAATTGATCGATGGGCATTGCACAATTTTAAGGTTAGTTGAAACCACAAAGAATTGAAATTTCAGGAAAAATTCAATTTGGCACATTGGCATTGGCACATCCACATATAGTTAATTCTTGAAATCCATTAGAATTTGTACTAAATTATTGCAACATTTTTTATCATTTTAGAATAAATCCAAACTAATATCAAATGGAATTGGTAGAAGCATTTAAAGGCGTTATCTTGTCAGCTTCAGTTCACATAAGAAAATTCAAAGATGACAAAATGCATTTTCTAAATCATGAAAAGTCTGAATCAAAACTTTAAAAAACAAATTATATCCTTCACGAAGCAGTTCTTAAATATTATTTCAAGCGGGATATAGTCAGTACCTGAACAAAAGGAAGAAAATTGAATATTTTTTATATTTTTATATAAATTCATAATAGTTACCATAGCACAAATAAACTTTTTTCACATATATAGAAAGTCTTTCAATTAAATGTTATGTTGTAAAGTAGTTAATTGAACACACAAAAAGTAGCGTCTAATCCATGAGTTGAGATAAAATATTTTATAGGAATATCGAAATAAAAATCTTAAAATATATAAATTTATATTAGTTCACACGCACACACGAAAGAGAGAGTAAAGGGGCGACTATATACATATTTATATATATTGTAAAATGGATGACAAACATTCCGAAAGGCCAAGATTCCAAAGTTGGGGGAAGATGGGTGGACTCCAGCTGCTTCAGCTGCCATGTGTGAGAGGTACAGGCGCCAAAAACAGCATTCGTATGTGGGGAAAACAGACGCTGGTCACATCTGCGGTGAGCCGAAAGCGCGGGAGGTGGTCTCCGAGAGTGTGACCGTGTGGATGATCCTGTAAGACGGTGCCAGGAGAACCTGACATCAGAGCGGCATACAAGGCGGTGTAATCTAGGCTGGAAATGTTCCATGTAAGCGGGGACGTTCCACAAGAGTGACATCAACGGCGCTAAAGATTATTCTGACGGGGAAGCTGAAGGCAAGTCCCACTTATTTTATTCCTTTTGTTAGATGAGACGTATAATAAAGCGCTAACATTTCCTGCATATCTTCGAAATCACGTGTGTGTCTTTGTGCTTACCTGATTACACAAATAACATGAACAGCGTCTGGGTACGACGTGAAATTTGGTGTCAGAAGCGGGGATTACAGCTTAGTTTTGATACTTGAAGTTTTTACATTTTTCATGCCAATTTGAAAGCAAGGTGGAAGAACTAACTGGCCTCGATATTTAAAATTAAAATAATTTGATCGGAGACTTCTCTAGGCAAAAGACCCAGAAAATAAATCATTGGAGACCTGGTCAACTGATTTAAGCGCCATTTTAAGTAATAATTTGTCTGATAATACCGCCCGATCATACGAAGACAAGAAGGATTTAGGCCACGAATCCTCCCGCAAGACTACTTTTACTAAGGACTCAATTTCGTCAGCGAAGGAACAAGATTGCTGTATAGATTATATTGAAAATAGTGGCATGGAGAAGAAAATAATTCAGACGAGTATTGTAGAGGAGGAAGACGGATTGATCGACTCTGTCAGCGGCTGCGGCACGGATCCTTTGGACCAAGGCAAGGAGACGGAGGTAGAGTGCCCTCCAGATGATGTGTCGTGCGAAAGTTCGTATCCCTTCTCAATACTCTGTGAAGGCACCAACTATATTGGAAAGCTACAATGCCACTGGGTAACAGACTTCTGCGACGTTGCCGGACTGTCAGGGAATAGAGCAGAGGTCCAGCTGGACGGGACGGAGCTGAGTTCTCTGTGGAAGTGCGACAAGGCTAGATGGTCTAAGCACTCCGAAGTTGGAGCCGGCGACCCGACTGTACGGGATAGAGCATTAGACACTCTGTGAAAGTCCTACGACAATGTCTGTGACGCGGAGGTCACGCGCCCTGTTTCAGCACAGCCGTCTGCAATAGAAGCTGAAAAGATGTGCCACGAATGTGTAGCCATCATCTTCGTTCCTTTGTCCGACAAGGTGAAGACCTAACTTCCACCGCTCTGAAAGAGTTCTATCAACGTTGACACTACCACGGGGTGCGACACCTCCAGAGGGTTTAAGAAGTTCACATTCCAGTGCTGAATAAGCACAAAGAGGCCCAGGTCTTGACGGTCTGATAAGAGAGAGCTTCTATAGCAATAGAATGAGACACCGACAGAAGAAATGAACTTTCCCGACCACCTCTGGAAGTCTAAGAATATCGATTGCGTGCTTGAAGGCCACGATATCTACAGCGTGGATCAGTTGGACAAATCCACTGTAAAGATCGACAATCTACAGCCCGTCGCGCGAGTGGGAGGAAGCGGTAAAAAGGCAATACAAAGGATCCCAACCCTTTAGAAATGTACATCACAGCTATAGAGGTTTCACAAGGAGAAATCCAAACCTCAGATGAAAGCATCGTGGTCATTGAAATATGGCCACCATCATGTGGAAAACCACCGCCCTGTGTTGGACTGCAAGACCAATCAACGGCGTCGGTACTGATTGAGAGTGAGAAGAAAGCCTGAGTCGGGATGTGGTTCTGAAAACAAGTTGGCGCTAATCCTGCCCTTAGGCTTCCGAGAGGCTGACGAGCCTCATGTGGCCAGAGACGTCAGGGAGATCAAAGGGTCGTCGATCAGCGCCGCTGGTGGAATTAAGTCCTTTTCGGGAAGAAAAGGATTGGCAAGGGGCCAGTGTAAAATAGATGACAAGCTATCCGAAAGGCCAAGATTCCAGAGTAAAGTTGGAAATATATGGGTGGACTCCAGTTGCTTCAGCTTCCATGTGGCAGGTAAACAGGCGCCAAAAACAGCATTCTTTTGTGGGGGAGGACAGAGGCTACAGACATGCGGCGAGCAGAAGGCGCGGCAGGTGGTTTCCGAGAATGTGGCCGTGTGGATGATCCTGCAAGACGGTGCCAGGAGAGCCTGACATCGGAGTGGCCTACACGGCGGTTTAGTCCAGGCTTGACATGTACAGTATGGAGCGGGACGTTTCACAAGATTGATATCCACGGCGCTAAGAATTATTTTGACAGGGAAGTTGAAGGCAAGTCCCACTTATTGTATTCCTTCTGTTAGGTGAGACGTAAAATAAAATGCTAACCTTTGGTGCGTCCCTTTGAACTCACGTGTGTATCTTTGTGCCATCCTGATTAGACAAAGAACACGAACAGCGTCTGGGTACGACGTATCAATTTTTTGCTTTATCATACAATGCTTCATCATAGAGAGAAGCAGATTATGCAAAATAAATAAATAATTCATAGATAAATAATACAAATTTCCAATAGATGGCTGTGACCTCAAATCTAGAATGATCATTCTTAAGACAGAAAAAAATTAACTATGCCTATTATTAGTAGCTTATTCGTTTTTCAATCAATGGGTAAGTTCGAGACCTCAATGATACAATCTCCGTCTCGTCTTTTTCCAAAGGTCTTTCCATCTTCTTTTGAGTCTTCCTTTATTTCTTTGCCCCTGAAAAAATGGTTTCTTAAGAGATTCGTCTAAGAGAAATGCTTTTACATCAGTTTTTCATGACCCTCCACATGGCAGAACATCTCAAAGTTATCAAGTTATTCGTTCATGACTTCGTTTTAAAATATATTTTAATATATATATGATTATCGGACCCCCGTCGGGGCATTCACGAATCAAAAGGTGATAGCGTTGTATCTTGGAACCTGGATTATGACCTATTAGAAGCATGCAATAAGGAACTCAACACTCTTCCAAGTAATCTTGCTTTGTAGAATATATATTAGTAGATTTGTATGGAACAAATGCTAAAAGAATATTTTATGATTAAGGTAATGGGCCAGAGAAATCTATATCCGACAAAGTGTCAGAACACTGTGAATTAACTACGAAGGAATACGATACAGAACTAAGAACCAACTGGCCGTTTTATCACCGTAATGTGTGAGTATGGTTTTCAATATTTCACAAACTATTGAATGATTCGACTTTGAATCAGATCAAAATATGGAATTCCCCGAGACTGTCCCAAACAATTTGGATTTGTACTATGGATCTGTAAAATCGGCCGTGAATATTGAGATTTACGAGCCATATAGTGCTGGACTACACTAAAATAAATCTTTAATGGATAATAGAACGCGACGCGAATATATATATTTTAAACTACTACAATGCGCCAAAGACTGCGACCCTGAATCATAGCCTTTTAATTGATATTTGAACCACTGTAATAATTTTATAAATATGTTAATTTTCGCATCAAAAGAGGGGCATATTTAATTAACAAAATATTGAAGGAACAATATACCACTTTATAATGCAAGAACCGCTTTACTGAACCAAATGTGAAAAGAATGGAGAATCGCTAACTTTGATACGCAAAAGATTGCGAGATGGGACCAGGTGCTGTCAACCACTTTAGTGAAAAATAACTTTGGAAATAAACACCCGGTAATAATTCAATGTAGTGAGATTATTGAACATAAACATTTTCAAAGAAACAGTTAAGGATCATGAGACTGCACCAAGTTATTATAACATTTGACTTGTAAATACGGCAATTTATACACTAACAATCTATTAGATTGAGTAATTGCTACAGGTCCGAACTCGGTTCATCAATAAGTTAAAGACCACGAAACTATGGATGTTTTTGAGGTTTAGACAAGACAATTGCAGTGAGCCCATGACCAGACACAAAGAACTTTATAAATACAGTATAATTTAAACCACTGCGAAGGGCTACACACAGCACAAATATTAGTAATTGAGCCGGGTGATTTGAGACTAAATATAAAGACCATTTTAAAGAACAAAAGATCTAGAGACTGTAGCAAATGCTCTGTTAATGGACTTCAGCCATTGTATCAGGTGATACGAGACTGTATTCGGTAAACCCACAATACAATGAAGACACAGGAATGGATTTCGTAAAACTGCAATGGGCCAAGGAATGAAAACATTGATCAAGGAATATTTAAAGGATTACTTAAGAGATAACCTGGATACTATCAAGCCTACTTCCTCAGATTTTCTTTTTTTTAAATGCCCTAAACAAGCTCTGACATAAAACCTCCGAAAAGGTTGAACAATTCATTTTCAAATACAACAAATTAAACGGACTTTTTTGGGGGAAATTTATCCACTAACTACACCCTCGAACCTCGCCTATGATCCTTCTATTTACTGTAAAATTCCTAAATAATTTGGGGCGGCAATTATATTTATTTTTAAGAAATGGCCATAGGTTTATCAAACCAGCGTTTACGCTCCTAAGTCCAATTCCTTCTGATCATAGTATTGCCGTCACTTTCTAAATAATCTCTCTTTTCTATAATTTTATTTGATATTTTCAACTTTATTTGTGTTATTTATTACTGATTTAGTATAATTTTTATTTTGGATTTTGTAAACTATTATGCGCATTTTTCTATTCCTATAACAATTTTACTGCGACCTTTAAAACATACTCATTACCCTTGATTTCAACCTGAACCTATATTTTACTACTATATTATAACACTGTGTGTTACACTATTCAATTAAAATTATATTCCATTTACAAGCATACGTTTGATTTTTTGCCATGCCATTTTTTAAATAGTATTTTATAAGTATTTATGGCACTAAAATTTCTACGATAGAATCGAAAGTTCAGGCAGTAACAGTAAGATTAAATTTATAAATTGTATTACCATCTATTGTTTAAATTTGTAGCAAATAAATTTACTAGCAATGTGTTTCTTTTCAATAATATCATCAAATATTATCTCTACAGAGCTTAATTCAATGATATAGGTTATTAAATGAGAGGACTTGGCTCATCAGTAAGATCTTTAATCGAAATGTAATAATTAATTATTTAATTAGAAGCACACACTTTCATGCTGGGAAATAAAAAATAGTCAATTAGAGAAGAGTGAAGAAGTCTATTCCTCTTCTTCAAATTAAAGATACTTCGGCCAGTAAATATTTTTATTGTCTCGACGTTTCGATAAAAAAAGATTTAATGGCTGAAGTATATTTAATTCGAAGAAGTATGAATGCCGGCCGGGCAGCCTCTATATTTACGATTCTATTCCTCTTAAACAACTAGAATAGTGTACCTATCAATAGAGCATATATATTTCTAAAAAACAAAATAATTTTAATAAATATAAAGATTAATTAGAACACTTATCATAAATTGTTAATCAAGTATTTCCTTCTTTAATTAAAGTTCACTTCTTGTAAATTACTATCACTTTTCCTTTTAACGACTAAAATTTGATAATAATTTCTGATTTTTTCATTTATTACAAGACACACGCTATATTCTAAGTGGATATTTGCGTGTAAATATTCAAACTATTTTATATACATAGCTTCAATATATACGAGATACAAATTATTTCTAGTATTAAAGAGAGAGTGAAAATTTATTCACATATTTTATCATGTTTTATAGTTTTTGATAAATCAATCAATATTTAATATATTATATTTGAAAATACCACTTAATTAATGATAAAACTTGCATTATTTAAAATTAATAAACTCTACAAATTGAAACTAGAATTTTCGAATCATTAGTATAATTATGATCTACGGTAGTTGAGATAGAGTCTGCAGAACTTGTCAAATTTTCTATATTCTTCTTTACTGGAAACCAATTGGCTTAAGCTAGAACTGTTCATTTGACATTGTACTCTCAGATCTGCAACAAGTGGGCACCGGATTGAATATTATGCTCTGGGTTATGATCTTCTTGGTCGCATAAGAAGATTAAAGAATCAACTCTACCAATTCTATATAGGTATGCGTTATATATAAAGTTGCCACGCCCCATAAAAAAATAGTAAATTATAAAATTTGGTTGGATATATTTTGGTAATCTTGAGTTTTAAAAAATGCTAGTAAATTATCATTAGAATCTTCATAGTATTTTTGTCATTTTTCAATCATAAAGTTAGATATTATCATTATTTTTGCTAGATCACATACACACATTACTATTATTATATACTAGATACTAGACCCGAGAATTCGCCCGAGCGAAATTCATACTGAAAGTACATCAATAATAAACAGTAGAAGTGCCTTAGAATAGCAATTTAGAAGTAACACATAAACCACAGGCAAAAAGTATGTGTGATGGCAAAAATTGTATTATATTAGTGTTTACGTATTTGATTTAATCATTTTTTTTCAATCCATTCAGTTGTTTTAAAATCAATATAGTTTAAATAGATGGCAGCATTTCCACCCAACCCCCTAGGTACCCGCCACGGCGCATTAACCCTTGAAATTGCCTGAGTTGAGTGAGTGACTGCGATGGACTTGACTGAGATGCCCTTCTTCTCAGTAAGAATAAGAAAAAATATAGCTTTATAAAAATATCAATCCAAAATACTGGCATATGAATATTTTTCTGTAAAAATAAAAGAGAACATGGAAATTGGGCAAACATGTGTTTGCTAATGACTGCGACTACATTTTAAACGATTTTTTTAAGATAAAAAAAAGGCCAGAACAAAAATTAATAAAAATACGAAAGCTTTGCGCAGAGGCGATATCGAAGCCCATGAGGATCTTCCGAGGCGCGATTATTGCTAGTTGAAAGAAAAAAACATTTTTTACATACAGTAACGCTAATTTTGTAAAGTTTTTTTTTTAATTGCATTGTGTGCACTTACCGTAACTTAGTAATATAAATTTCTCTCTCAAGACTTTTGTAAAAAAAAGTAACACTCGTATAAAAAGATATCTAAAAAAAGTACGCAAGCAACTTGAAAAAAAAAATGCAGAACGCTAAGTGGTCTCTTAATTGGCCTGGTGTCGTTACTTCGCCTCGTATTTACTCCGCAGTAAAAAAAGGTTCTTCAAATGAGAAAAAAATAAATAGCCAAAAATACTAATCAAAATGTAGCCAAAAACCTTCCTCGGGTTTATAAAAAGCGTCATGCAAAATTTGGTACCAATTGGTTCAGTAGTTTTTGAGTTTATCGCGAAACAGACAATAGACATTGACTTTTATATACAAGATTTCAACTTAAAGTATGTTTGACAAAATGAAATCCGTAATTTTAGGTATTGTTGCCAGACCATGTCTACAATTCGAAAATGTTGTATTTTAAGCATATATACAGGTGTTTGAGAAATTTATACTGTAATGAAACCAATTTGTTTTTAGACCTCTTGTTGGAAACTGGGTAACAGATTGTTGAACCATAAGTTATTGTGCTTCTAAATAAGGTCTCATTATGATATTATCGCCTGCATTCCAATCATCACATTTTTTTTGCTAAACCAAGATATTTACTATAGCTCTAGTTGTGTTTGGCAATAACATGGTCGATATAATTTATTCTTTCTTCAATAAATATTGGATACTAGGGCTTTTATATTTTCAACTGCTTTATATATATATATAACAAGATTATGGTGATAGTTAATTATATCCTTTCTACAATTGAATAAATATAAAATATTTCATTTCTGTCTTGATATTTTAAATTTGTTTTCACACCACGCATTTATTTTCCCTATTGAATTTTCAACTATGTGAAGAAATAGTACAAATGTGATATTGTACTGGAATAAGGTAAATAAATTAAGAAAAATACATCTTCTTATCGTGCAACTGAAATTTGTTGAAGGTTTTCAGTTGCACGATGAGGAGATGCCTTTTTCTCAAATTTCAATTATGTTATTAATATTTGTTACATAATTATTCCAGCATATTACAGTTAAATTGTCTGTATATTCAATAATTTCAATTATATTCCTAAAGGTTGATTACAAGATTTTTCATTATAAAGTACCAAATTGTCGAAGATAGAAATCATCCTTGCGCGCGGACATCCTTTACTTAGATTTTTTAGTAAATTCATATATTTCCGTTAGAGAGAGTAGAGTGAAGTAGGATTTCATAAGTTTTATTATTGGTTCTGGTATATTTTGTCTTCATCTAGTCTTTTTATTACCATTGGCCACCAAGTATTTTCAAAAGATCCACTAATATCAATTGCAATTTTACCTGTATAGTCTCTGGCTTTGTGTCGTAAGTGTAAATTATATCGGTTAATACAGTTATTGTTGATTGAGATTTTGTAAATCCATGTTGATGATTACTGAATAGCTTCATTTCCTCGTAGTATTTGAGGATTCAATATATATATATTTTAATATCGAAAAATTTGATATCATACATAGAGGTCGATAGATGCCACAATCTTTGTAAACTGATTTACCCGGCTTTGGAATGATCAACGCCTCTTCTCTTCTCCATTCATCAGGAAAGTATATTTCAGAAAACTTCTAATTATTTTAGCTAATAATTCCATCACAAATTGTTTTGAATGTATTATCATATTATCAGAAATAGTATCTATTCTTGCAGAGATTTCTTCGGATTCAATTTATCAATAATAGCGTTCACTTCATTAATTGTAATTATTGTTAATGTTGTGTTAGAAAGTCTTAATGCCTATTTTCTTATATTTGTATGTATATTCTTATCATCATCATCAGGGTTGTAGTCAGAACCTAGAGTCGCTATTAATTCCTCAGTTTTCTGTTGTGGTTTCTTGATATATGTTTGTTTCTAATATTTGTGTGATATTCGAGTTACCTTACTTTTCAAAATTATTTTGTATAAATTGCCTATGTAATGGTCGATTTATTTTCCTCTAGAAAGGTTCCCTACTATATTCCTTTAGCATTTTAATTTTTTTGCTGGATACTCTTCACAATATGAATGGTTTGAAAGATCATGAATTAACATAGTGATTTATACGCTAAATATCATATTTTAAGGGTAATAATCTAAATGTGATTACATTTTGATTCATTCTACGAACTGCAAGGCTTGTTTGTCAGAGCCTCTCAAAGGGAAGCGCCTTCTGTAGACGCCAGCGACATGTACGACTTCTGGTAAAAGGCCCTAAAACAAAAATAACAAGTATTTTAGAGAGCCTGATAATAACTCACTGTCTAGATATTCAAATTGTAGGCCAATTTCTTTCTCATTTCCTCTCTGAGAATCATCTAAGAGATTCATTTTTATAAAACATCTCTCTAAAAATGATGGGTGATTACAGCGTTGACCAGCACCTATATATGTATTTATATTATTTATATGTAATTCTATATTCTGTGCTAAAATATTTTATCCATAGTTTTGCTAAAATGTCATTCCTGAGATTCCATTATTCATTGTCGCATATATAAGCTGAATCGTACACTACAGTATCAGATCTATAAAAAACTGTCTGGTAGATTATACGAGGTGTGTTCAAAAAGTATCGCGACCTTTGTGTTTTTTCAAAAATATTTATTTATTCATTAATACCTATTTTGTCCCCTTCAAAGTAATCCCCATGAGATATTATACACTTGTGCCAACGGTTTTTCCAATCTTCGAAGCACTTCAAAAAATCATTTTTTTAAATCTTTTTCAGCTCCTATTTCGATGCCGTCTTTATCTCGTCAAGCGTAGCGTAACGTCGTCCTTTCATGGGCCTCTTCAGTTTAGGGAACAAGAAAAAGTCACAGGGGGCCAGATCTGGGGAATACGGTGGCTGCGCGGCATCATTAGTGTGTTGTTTTTGGCCAAAAGGTCGCGCACAAGCAACGATGTGGGAGCAGGGGCGTTATCGTGGTGCAAAAGCCAATTTTTGTTCTTCCGCAAATTCGGGCGTTTCTGGCGGATTGCTTCGCGCAAATTGCGCATAACTTGCAGGTAATATTCCTTATTGACCGTTCTACCCTGTGGCAAGAACTCATGATGCACCACGCCCCTGCAATCGAAGAAAACTGTCAGCAAAACTTTCACATTCGACCGAACTTGGCGCGCTTTTTTCGGTCTTGGTTCGTGCGGCAGCTTCCATTGAGATGATTGAACTTTGGTTTCCACGTCATAACCATAAACCCACGCTTCGTCGCCAGTTATGACCCTCTGGAGCAAATTTGGGTCGTCGCGGACAGAGTACAACATCTCATTAGCAATGTTCATGCGATGCTGTTTTTGGTCGCAATTGAGCAATTTTGGTACGAATTTCGCGGCGACCCGTCTCATGCCCAAATCATTGATAAAAATCGAATGGCACGAGCCAATCGATATGTTTTGGTCCTCAGCAACTTCTTTAACGGAAACCAACGGTTCCACCGACCCCCAACTACAGGAATGAACCACTGGAATGGTCGAGGAATAGCGTGAATGAAGCATGTGCTAAAGAACGCTAGTCAGTGGTGCAAGAATCGATAAACTGGGTCAAGTATAGGATATACTGGGTAATTATTACTGCAAATAGAGATGAACCAAGTAAATATTTTGACAAAAAAATATTTTGAATGGACTTGGAGTTATTTGATGTAGGAATACCTACAATATAGCGCTGTATATATATTTAAATAAAATCACTACTGTTTTTATATAATGCTGAATGAATCTTTTATTCGATTTCGATGTAATAATTCATGCCTTTATAAAGGACACTCCTGTTATCTATATGAATAACGAAAAATGTTTGTCTGTCTATATTTCTGTTCCGCATATATTTTGATAATATTCAACCTATTTTAATTATATTGTCACATGTGGATAAAATTAGGAAATACAAATTTAAGGCGACGAATCAATTTATTTTAGGCACAAGCACAAATTAAAATTGATAAAATAAAATAGAAGCAATAGGGGAAATATTCATATAAGAAAAATATAAATATTGTGACAAAGAAATATTTTATTATTTAATTTAATATTATTCAATGAAAATATATTCAACAGATTATAAAAATATATATTAATCTGTATTTGTGAAATCATCTTTAAAATATTTCTTTGCTTGCTTGCTTAAGATTCTCTAGCGGTAGATAGTTGGGTTGAGTTGTTAATAATTGTCGACTTGTCGCCGTGACGTCATCAATAAATACTTTTACATCTTAGGATATTTCAAGGCTTGATTTCTACGCTACAATATCAAAAATAATAATCTTTTAATAAAATAAATAATTCGCTACAATATTATAAAATCTTATAATATAGATACGCGTCTGTAAAAAGTCATTCTCTAAATATAAAATTAGTCCTATAATAGCCTGATTTTAATATTCCGGTTATTGAGCATATACTCTTTCATAATATACTAGACGAATGACCCGGGCAACGCCCGGGTTTACCCGATTAAATGTTTTATTCAAACACTATTCGTTACAATTATAAATTGGCGCCGTGGATGTCACTCTTGTGAAACGTCCCGCTTCAAACTTTACATGTACATTAGGTCAGCTGATATTACCTCCCATCTTCACCGCTAGAGGCGCTGCTTGCGAGCTAAGTAGAATAATTTGAATATATAGTTTTAATAATTGATTTATATATTTTTTAAAATAGCCTATCGTCTTCCCCGTATTTTTTTTACCTATGTATGGAAATTTTGGTTTGAATTAGTGAACTACTGCGAATTTGTATACAGGACATACAAACAAACATACAAACATTCATTTTTATATATATAGATGTCCTTTCTGGATAAAGTGCTGATATCAATTGCCATAGTTTCAGAGTTGTAATATGCAATTTAATCGGATGACAGGCTAATTCACATATTCCACTTTCTACCCATATATTTCCTCGACATTTGACCTGTCTGGGTGAAATTTTGACAGGATCTAGAGTAATTCTTGCAGGAGAGTCGGTGTTAAAGTTATTGAACAACTAGTCTATACAATATAGTGTGATAGCAAGCTAAAGTTGCATAGTGTCTGGAGTCGGTGAAATGACAAAGATAAAATATATATCAATTAATTCCTATCTTTATTACTACTATTGCATCGACTACTACTAATATGAAAAGGGGTCGGTGGAAGGATGGTCTAAACCGTTGGTTTTTGACCGCTACAACCCGGGTTCGATTCCCGCATTGAGCACTTTTTTTCTAATGGCAAAAGTCCAACTCCACCAGCGAGTGCAAGTAACCAGAGGGTGCTTTGGCACATTTGTAAGTGCAAAGTCGAACCACTTTTTACATGTGTAGACGTTTGGTACACTTACAGTAAAAGCAGTCGCCTACTTCTACCCATCACCTCTACCCTCCCTCAAACATTCAATCAAACAGAACTTTGGAGAAGCCATTTTCCTAGTATATATTGTAGCGGTGATAAAGGTTTGAAATTGAAAATCTGCTCTTATTTTGTGAAGGTAGGGTTAAATTGTAGCTGGTGTTAATTGATTTGATTTTTATGAAAGATATCTGAAACATTATATATTTAAAATCTTATTTATCTTTTAATAACAAAATAAAAATTTTGAAGAATGTGTTCCTAAATTATTTTTCACAACAACCATTCTGCACCCAACATTATTTTTGCTTATACTTAGTACACGTGGTACAGGCCATGATAATCATGGCTGATTTTACTGTGAGTGCACCACATGTCTACACATGTGAAAAATAGTTCGACTTTGCACTTACAAATGTGCCAGAGCACCGTTTGGTTACTTGCACTCGCTGGTGAGGTTGGACCTTTGTAAGAATCGGGGGCCATTGGAGCATTTTTTATTTTTTTATTTTTTGAAATCAGAAAAAAAGTTTCAAATGTGGGAATCGAACCCGGGTCCTATCGGTCGAAAACCAACGGTTTAGACCTACTTTCCATCGACCCCCCCACCTTCCAAAAAAAAATATTATTGAAACGTTCTAATTGAATAATATTTTTAACGAATTTAAAGTGCTATCTAATAAATACTAAAATATAATTGAAATATTAGGATCAATTAAAACCTTGAAATATACACTGCGTGACATTGAAAATGGAACACCAAGAAACAGTGGCCAGAAAATTATGCAAATTTCAGGGTAGACGCGCCTAACCGAGTTATGCAAATGATGTAAAATGCGCAGCTCTCGTGCGCACATGGAGTAAGATATAAAGGAACTTGCAGAAAGGACAGTATTCGTGTCGTTATTTCTTCAAGGAAAATCATTGTAGAAATTTTGTTTTTGTGTCAAAAGACACGTGTAATAACAGAGAATGCCAGGTCATCGTAAACGGAGGCAGTTCAAGCAGACAGACGCTTTTACGAGGGGCATGGTGATCGGACTGAAAAGGGCAGGTTGGTCCATACGTCAAATCGCAGCTGATACACACCTTGGTGCGTCCACGGTGCACCGACTGTGGAGAAGATGGTTGGAACAAAGAAATGTGGCAATTTATAGGAATGTCGGTGCAACCAGAGTGACGTCAGCACGTGTGGATCGGCGTATCCTTCGACAAGCAGTGGCGGCCCCACAAGCCACTTGTACCGCCATCCTGCAACATGTGCAAGACACCCTAGATCTTTCCATCTCGACCAGAACTATTTCCCGTCGATTGGTTGCTAATGGCTTGCACTCATGCCGTCCGCTAAGAAGACTGCCATTGACCCCACCGAATAGGCGCCAACGTTTGGAATGGTGCCGGGCTAGATCGACGTGGATGACGGAATGGCACAGGGTCGTGTTCTCATATGAGTCGCGTTTCTGCTTGTCCAGTGATAGTCGCCGTGTACGCGTGTGGCGTCGACGTGGAGAAAGGTCCAATCCGGCAGCAATTGTGGAACGCCCCACCGTGCGACAACGTGGAATCATGGTTTGGGGCGCAATCGCGTATGATTCCAGGTCACCTTTACTTCGTATTCAGGGCACTATGACGGCTCAACGATACGTTGATGATGTACTGCGACCGGTGACACTCCCCTACCTTCAGGGGGTACCCAATGCCCTTTATCAGCAGGATAACGCCCGACCGCACACTGCTTGCATTAGCCAACAAGCTCTGCAAGATGTACAGATGCTTCCCTGGCCACCGTACTCTCCTGATCTCTCACCAATCGAGCACGTCTGGGACATCATTAGACGCCGTTTGCATGCCTTGCCACAGCCGCGTTCAGAAGACTAACTATGGCAAATGGTTGAGAGGGAATGGAGAGCCATCCCTCAGGACGCCATCCGTACTCTGATTGACTCTCTACCTAGACGTGTTGCTGCGTGCATCGCCGTCCGCGGTGGTCCTACTTGCTACTAAGCCGACGCCGTTCTCGTTCTGTATTATGACTATCATTTTGAAATAAAGATCACTTATTGTTCGTCCCTGTCTCTCTCTGTCTGCCGAGTTTCATCACTTTCTGGCCACTATTTCTTGGTGTTCCATTTTCAATGTCACGCAGTGTAGAAAAATGTATAATATATAAAGTGGGTTATTAATTCCAATTATAATCAGTTAAAATGTTCGCCGACAGATGTCACTAGGAGGACAAGCTTGAGTGAGGCCAACGAAACCATTTCGTCACAATATAAAAACATGCATCCATCCACACACAGCATTTATCTTCCTCAGACAATTATTTAAGAAGTAAGTTAGTCACAAATTAAATACAATGCTATATTTCAATAAAAAATAGACACTTAGGCCAGTTAGAGTTTTCATTATATATATATATATATATGTTATATAATTTTTTAAAAATTTATAGAAATGTCATAAATATAAATCTTTGTAAATATTATTTTATTTTAATCATCTTTCTAAAATAACTCTGTTATTCTTTGGCCACCAGATGGCGCCACTTTAAATATATAAATGAATTGTTTTTGTTTTTTTAGAGTAGGTTAGGTTAAGTTAGATATAATTTTTATAAATATGTAAATTGTAATATAGGATTAATTGCTAAATTCTATATTTACTCTAAATTTAATGTATTCTTTTGCTCAAGAGTTCACAAAATAAACTTCTTGAGATTAATTTTCTTTTTTTTTTAATTATATTCTTAACGACTGCACTTTTAACTTTAAAAAATCATTTTAAATTTACATAGTTTGTAACATATATATATATATATATATATATATATAAGATTTTATATATAGAAGATTTTTGTTAAAACGTTGGGAACATAAAAACTATAATTGGCCGAAGTGTCTATTTTTCATAGAAATATAGCATTATATTGACATAGAAGTATATAGAAGAAATATGAATGCCGGCCAGGCAGCCTCTATATTCAGGATAAATATAATGCGTTAGAGCGCGTTATTTGTATGTAAAACATTCGGCGCTATTTAAAATAAATAATATTTTTTCCAGTCCCTAATAACAGTGATGACCTTACCAAGATTTCCTTTAAGTGCTGGATATATAGGCATAAAAGTTCGATACAATATTAAAACGGCCTTGTAAGTTATACTGGCGAAACCGCTGAGAATGTTCACTAATGATGAACCAGGGCCTCCCATTATTTCTTCATCGCGGTTAGGGGGCAATCAGGAGTTTTTATATTTATTTTTAAAAATCTGGCTAGATTGTTGAAAGTTTTATATGAAGCTGGCTGGCTAATGCCTTATTCAACCTCTGACAAGTAAAGATGTTGTTTTAAGACTAGTAGATAATCTCTCGAAAGAACTATTTTGAAAAGAAAATGTTTTTCTTTCACAGATCCAGGTACGTCATTTTGTATAATAAAAACTTATGTTCCGCATAAGGTAAAACTTTTAAATCAATCTGACCAGACATACTGCACGGTAGTTAAAAGAGCATTAAATAAAAAGTAGCTATATTCATGGCAAGTTGTTTAAGGTGTTACAAAAATGAACTTTGGGAAATGGCAAATTCTGCTTTAAAATCGTAATAAAGAGCCAGTGAAACAGTTGCCTTAGTCAGTAAAGTGTAAGAGATAAAAATTCAGGTTGTTTGCACGTTGCAAAAGTGATGAGGAAAGTTTTCAGGACGACGAATAGGCCATCTAATTTCTATTAGTAACAAAAATACTCGTCACAAAATGTTTTTTTTTTAATTAAATAAATGTTGATAAAAATATAAATCGTCAAATTATTATGTAAATATTTCGGCGAGAATAAGGTTGTTTTTCCTTTTTGTTTTGTTTGGTGGACAAAAAAAATTAATTTGTTTAATATGCAAAAGGTATTTTTAAAAGAAACAGTAAAAACAAAATAATCATTAAATTAATTGTGACTAGGAGAGGATGAATGGTATTTCCGTTATGATCCTATTACTAAACCACAAAAAGCTTAATGAAGTCGCCAGACTCATCAAAAGGTAAAAAGTTTCGGATTTAATGGTCAAAGAAAAAGACAATGCTAGTGTGTTTCCACGCCAACATGGGCAGTATGATATACCACGAATTTGTCTCTGAAGGATTCCTTGGATGGTCTCCAAGTAAAGGTTTTGTGGGAGGGGGGGATTTTGAAGACATTCTAAGGTCTTTGGACAACCCCCAAGAACTAATGAAAAATCTTTATTCCTTGTTGAGAGAGAGAGAAACGAGAAAGGGTTGTATTTTTTTAATAAACCCTATGTATTATATATTAATACGTTTATTGATTGTAATGAATGGCCTCAGTCTCACTATATATTACCCAGAGGCTGTACTCAACATGGTTCAAGATTCACAACATTGTAAAAAGTGATAACGTATATTATACACTTTTTTGAGCTAGGACTCGTGAGACAATGCCGAGGGCAATTGACCTGAACACTGGAAGAAGCCTATAGGCCGAATCCAAGACATTGTATGGAATATGATACATTATTATCAAATTTGAAATTTTATCTGAAGAAAATAAAAATCCTCGTTTAGCTCATGAACGAAAAAAAAAAACAAATTTTCATTTCAATATTGTAATATTTTAAGAGAAGTTTAGAAAACGTGAAAATGATCGAAATTTACAATAAAATGAGTAGAAACAAGATAAAAGAGAAAACATCGCACGCAAAAGCAACTCAACATATAGCAGCTTCGCCCTGGTATAATATAGCCCTTTGCTTAGTTCATTCCACCTTGTTGTTAATTTATAACTTGCATCCCAGTGTTTTCCTCAAAGAATTTCCTCTTATTTTCAATAATTTAAACACCCATTTTTCACTAAGGGAGAAAACCAAATCGAACAGAACTTTGGCAGAGCGCGCATTACCATAAGCTTCTGTCCAAAGA
The DNA here is from genome assembly GCA_030710605.1 of Cordylochernes scorpioides. Taxonomy (NCBI): domain Eukaryota; kingdom Metazoa; phylum Arthropoda; class Arachnida; order Pseudoscorpiones; family Chernetidae; genus Cordylochernes; species Cordylochernes scorpioides. The sequence continues at coordinate 56,213,860 of CP092866.1, forward strand.
CTATTTAACAATTATCTTGAACGAATGCGTTGATGAACAGTGCTAAAAACATTGAAGACCTAGGACCTCATATACAATCTGAAAGCGTCCAACTTCCAACTATTCTTTCAAGAAATAAATTATTGAGACCACAACCCCATCTCGGCACACATAACGCATCCACTATAGATTATACATATGTCCATAATAACTATAGCCTAAATATTAACCAATAGCCGCCTCAGCTTCGTAAAATAATCCCCAGAAAGATAAATTTATAAAAAGCCATTAATTTTAACACTCTAGTCACCAGATAGTCAAAAATGGAAATATCACAATAAGTGAGAAATCTAATGATGTTTTCTTTTATCTCTAGTACGCGTGGTGCAGGGCATGATAATCATGGTGGGTAGTAGTTGGAGATTACTTTCACTGTAAGTGCACCACGTGCATCTACATGTAGTAATATGTTAGACTTTTGCACTTACAAATAGTGCCAGAGCCCCGTTTAATTACTTGCACTCAATGGTGGGGTTGGACTTATACAGGAATCGGGAACCATTGGAGCAATCTTTTAGTCAGAAAAAGTGCTCAATTCGAAATTCGATCCCGGGTCGTGGGTGTCGGAAATGGAAGATTTAAACCACTCGTTCACCAACCTCCTGTAATGAGGGTGAACTTCGACAAGATATCTGCCAATTTAACTCTGGTTGCAGAGAGCCAATATAATTGGCCCAGCGCAGGTCAGTGCGGAAGGCCAATAGTTTTAACTCTAATGGGGAAGAGAATATCTCCCTCGGAGTCGGGATCTAACGGGACCACCTTTTTATTGGCCAGCTATTATGAGATCATTAGGACAATAAATCACAATTGTTTGGATCCGTTCGCCCCGTGTCGCCAATATAGCGACCTTTCTTTCAACATAACACAACTTTATCCTTCTCACTTTTCTACATACCACATGAGTTTATAAGCCATTTTATTTTCTCGAAGTAGATACTGATGTGTCGAGATGGAGAATTTGAGGAAGAGAAATGCTGAGTAGATTTAGATCTTTCATTCACTAAGTGAGTGACTTGCTCCTCGATTTACTCCTCCCACTATGGCTCCACCATGGAAGGATAAGCTTATTTTAGGAAGTTTTTCGCAATAGATGTCATGAAGAATATTGTAAAACAAACTGATATTTATGCTAAACTGGTCAGTGATACTGAAAATATTTCAATGAGACCAATATTTTGGTATAGAGAATGGAACTAAGTTAGAGACACCAATAAGGTGACAACAGTTGCTGGGCATAAAGTTCAATTCCTACTAATGTTGTTGTTGTCATGTCCAATGAAGAGATGTCTCCATGCATCTCAATCACAGCAGTCGCAATGTCCTCTATCTTGGGTATGTTAAGTTGCTTCTCTGGGTACATGTCAATTTTCTGCAAGGCTGTGGCCATTGCTGTGCATGATAATATGCGTATAGGTGTTAGTTCCACACCAAGACAGTTGTATCTCCTGTAGGTTCTTGTGCTATTTGAATATATTGTCATCCCTTTACAGTGTTTCGTTCTGATTCTTGTTATTATTATTTTTTAATCCTACTAATAGCATAAGAGTATAATCGTGTCATGGGAGGTGTTGATCCGTCCTACCAAACGATCATATATTGGTAAAAGAAAGTCCATGAAGTGGGGCGGAGAAAGTTTTAGAATGAGAACTATAGTTAATGATATCATTCTCCATAAGAAACACACGAACTCTGATAGAATGTCTTTTACATTTCCATCATTGAGAGCTTAATTAGAATTATGATGGAAAACCTCATCAGCACGACCAGACCTTCTAAAAATGAAATCCCACAACACGCGGAGTGTATTCTAGGTTACGGAGCAAGAAATTGTGTAGTTTGTTCCCTACAGAGAGAGAAAGAGATATTAGTACAACATTTGTAGCAAAGATACCAACATAGGTGACTGCTGGAATATGCATTAAAAATATAGTGGGTGAATCTAGAATATTTCTTTAATAAACAAAAGTGTATCTAATATATTTTGTACAAATGTTTTTTTATAAAATGAATTCAGAAATCATAGAAATTTAAAAAAATGAATTTATTATTTTATAACACACACATGAATTTTTTTTTCAGACAATTAAGAGCCTATTTAATATAGACTCGTGAACAAAAGGAAAAGGAAATTATTTAACGTCGCCAGTCGCCTGCTTTTTTTTCAAGGAAACAGAGGCAATTTTTTTCATAATTGGTTATCTCGTGTGTATTCAATAAAGGTCACTGTGTATCAAAATAGCTTTCAGAGTTATTGTCTAAATCCCGATATACATGCTAAAAGGTACAACTTCCTTAAATTTTGTCCATGAGTGAATCGGTAACAGAGAAATAATCATTAGAATATAAAATTATATAAAACATATGGGGTTAAAAAGCGACTCGCGACTTTGATATCTTTAAAAATGTTCATGGCTGCTGTAACCACGTGATGTAGCGGACGATGCTCCCGCAACCAACCACGTGAGAGTTAATGAAGCACACGGGATGAGCAATCTTCCACTGAGATAACTTGAGAGACTAAACAATGCTGATCGCACCATTTGAAAAGACAATAAAGATCTTTAGGTAAACAAACCACCTCACAATCTACAAGTCTAGAATATATTTTACGCGACCTGAAAGATATATTATATTTTACACAAAATGAAAGAATATATCAAAGTGAAAACGGAAGATGACTCTTTAACGTTAAAAGGATTCTAAAAAATGTCCAAAACAACAATAGAATAGCAATTGGAAAGATACATCGGTCTTCTCAACAAGGGATTAATCGACATAAAGTATTTATTGGACCAGTTGAGAAAGCCAGACTGTACATTAAATGATGTAAATACCTCGTGGACACATGGATTAATTCTGTAAGGAAATTACCCATTGCGACCACTGCGGCCGGAATGACAATCGGAGCTGTGACTCTTCCCCTGCTTCAACTGTCAAGAGAATAAAACCATTTCCCATCCTGCCCAATAATACAAAGAGAAAAATCAAGGCTAAAATCAAAGGTCAACTAAAACTGAAGAGACTAATATAATTTTTTCAGTACATTGCTAATTAATTTTAAAATTATTCTAAAATTAAATACAAGTATGTATCCATATTAATGTGCTAAACTAACGAGTAAAGAATGACAGTTTTTTTGGATGGACGCAGGTTTTACCTCACTATAAATGGATATTCCAAACACACGTAGAAGAGGAGCGTATAACGCTGCAATCGGAATTTTGAACTCCCTAAATCACTCAACAACCTCATAGACCATCTGGTTTGGATACCTATGGTGACAAGTACCATTATATTCAACTCAAAATATATCAATAAAATATCTCTTAGAAGGATCTATACTGAAAGAAGGTTTAAACATAGAAAATCACGAAGAGGTCGTGATAGGAATCGATAGCAATTCCTGACAAGAAGAACGACTTCGAGGGAGAACAACTCATGGGTTTCATTTTGACAAACAAACTTATTCGTCACACCGTGGACAAAGACACAACATCATGGTTCAAAGATCGTACAATTTTATTTAATCCAGAAATTCCCATAAATAAAAAGAATGGAAAATCCTAGAAATTAATCTGTCTCAGACTACAAAACACTTTCATTCGAAATTGGGAGGCGATAGGTATTCTCGTCCTTTAAACAAGAATAAATTCCTAATGAAGAATCAATAAAACAAATTGTCCTTTATTCAACAATATAATCATTATAGGGCACATAATGTTAACTAAATTCTCTTCTGATCCAACTCAGTCTTCATCAAAAGGCTGCCAACCAACTGAATGAAATCACAAATGACCCTGCAGATAATTCTATTCCAGAAGCCTCGGTAGAAGGCGTAACAAAAAGTGTCCAATAGTTCAATAATAATATATAAGCAAAAATATATTTAACACAACAATATCTGACATAAGAGACTTCCTTTAAAGAATCAGTACAAATATTATATTAGGTCACTTTTCAAAATCCCTTTACTGAACATAACATGATTCGGTAAACCATTGTTATTGGCGAAGTAAATATGAAAAGTCTTTCTAAAATATAAAAATCATTATATCATTCTCAGGTTGGGGTATATATTGCGGTGATCATGATAATAAACTTACTCACATCAGCTTTATTCCTTGATCATCTTGGATGCTCTCTTTAACGGGCAGACTGAGCTCCAAGAGCCCAGGATTTCTTTTTATATTCGGTCTCCTTCCAAGATTATTTTGCCTGGACACAATAACATGAATCATTAAAGATAATTGTGATTAGCGAATTAAATAGGAAAACAAATTTTGAAATGTGAAAATCATTTAATCATTCTCAAAAGACAGTTAGAGATACATTTTTCTGAATAATAATTAACTTGCTCTTCAGCTTTATTCTTCGATCATTTTTAAAGTTGCATTATGGGCAAACTGCGCTCCAAGAGAGAAAACCCATGGATCACATTATATTTGATAGGTTTATTTAAATTATTCTTCCTGGACACCACGAGACTCGTTATATTCACTGTAATTTGTCAAGAAAGCTGGTATATACATCATATTCAAGAGATAGATTAGATTTATGCAGAATGATAACTAAGAACGTTTACGCCTTATATATGGATTGCTGGAGCTCTAGGCTTTATGATCCATAGTTATCTCAATATAGTCAACAACAACAACAACAAAAAGCTTTATTAATACAATTTAGTATTATACGGATTCTCCAAGCACAGAAATGTAGGGTACATACAAGAATAACAATAGTAACAACAAAAAAGTCCCTGTTATGACCTTTTGGTCTTATACAACTTCTCCACGTAGAAGAGGGCACATACAGGAACAATAGTTACAATAATTAGCAATGCTATTTACAATGTGTCAAGGGAGATAGTAGCAGGAAAGGGGTTGCTGGGGAACTAGAATATTAACATGGGTAGATGTTATTATATCTCTTGAGGAAAGATTACGCGACAATAAAGCTGGGATATCCAGGGGGGTAAGAAAGTCTCCAAGGTGGTTGGTGCGAATGTTTAGTTCACCGTATTATATATTTTCCAGTCCATTGTGTATCTTGATCGTAATATATATATATATATTCTCTAGCTGGAGTTCGTTAGGAGGTAGATACGTGAAAGTTATACAAGTCAGCAATGAATCTAAGTTTGGTTTCATTTTAAGTAACCGAAATCCAATTAGTTTTCTCTTCAACATTGTCATAAATTCCTACAATGATGTCTTCAGAGCTTCTTCCCTGACACAAGGTTTTTCTAGCAAGTTATTGGTAAACCTGAAAATTCTCGATCTCGAGTTTTAGAACAAATTGGCACTAAGTTTCGGTTATAGCAAATATTTCAAACTTCTTTACATAATCAATGAAAGGGGAACGGAATTTATTCTAAAGAAACCATTGATATTCCAATACATAATTTTTACATAATTGTGACCAAGTTTTAATAGTTGTTCGATCAAGTAGTTTAGTTTTCCATTCCTATTAGCTATATGTGGTTGATGATATTTTCTTGCCTGTAAAAAGAGATACCATGTGATCCTTCCAGTTCATTTCTGTGTGTTTGCTATATCTCAGTTCCTTCTGAACTCCTGATATTATCATTTATCACTTGGTAAACAGTACTTCCAACAATTAACTTGTTTTCTCGAAATTTAGATGATATTCCTTTAGCCAAGAGTTATTTTCTTTTATTAATCAACAATCGACGTTGTTGTCTAACTTTTAAAGTGTAATCCTTATTTATGTAAATCCTTGATTCCTTAAGCTTGAATGCATTCCTGAATAATTTTATTCTGTCTTCATATTTGGGTATTTCAACCAGTAGGGGTGCGCTCGGCCTTTTAGACAATCGATGACATTTAAGGATGTTAATATTCTCGGAGATTTGCATATTATCCGTAATTATATGTTTTATTTTTGCGAGAGATTCATCGCTTGTTTCATTTTCTTTCTTTTCGACTCGTAAAAAATTAAATTACTTTCTCTCATTTTCATCTCCGTGAATTCTATTCTTTTCTCAATTTCTTGGATCTTTTCAGAATTCTTCGAGACAGAAATTACCGTGTTTTCCATAGTATTCTCCAGTTGTTGTATGCGTCGATTTAATTTCTCAACTCCTTGCTCTATAGAAAGTAACCTTGTCTCTAATTTCTCCCCCCAGTCATCCATTTTATTCGAGAGTGCACCAATCAATTGTCGAATATCATCTTCCCTAGATGACTCGAACGTAGTTTGCCTAGTAGTCCTAGGTCCCGGGTTTTTCTCTATGCCAGATATCAGTAATAACATCAAAATTATACATCTAAGATTTGGCCTTCTGTACTGAATCTGAATCTTGAATTTCAGATTCTTAGCATAACCCAGATCCGTTGCCAAACTATAATCTGCACAATTTTCAAACGAATCAAAATTTGCATAGTTAAAAGTTGATTGAAGCTTGTTTCGCTGTAAATTTAAATAAATTATGATAATAATGACAATTGGCCTCATATTATGAGGATATAAATTTACCAATATCACCTCAATCAAAACAAAAAAACTCTATTTTACAAAGTACGGCGATAAAGCATAAAAAATAAATTACCTAGCAGGAGCCGTCGTTTCAGGCAACCTTTCCGTTTGGCCACCTGGCTGAGATTCCATCACCTCAATATAGTCGCTCCATTTTCCAAGATTCTTTTCTTCCTGGACATCGGACAACTCATCTTAAATTCATTCCGATTGCATAAGTTAATAGAGGAAGAGACCTTATAAAATAAAACATTTAAGAGGCATGTTATATAAATTTATACTGTATAAGAGCTGTGAACTTACCCATTATTTTCAGCTTTATAAACTGATTAATTTCTGATGCTCTTTTTGCAAGCATTCAGCATCAAACAAAGAGAATCCGAGTCTTCACTTTCGGCTTATCCGCCAAGATTCTCTTCTTTCTGGACATCACGTGACTCGTTAAAATTATTGCCATCGGTCAAGTAAATACATAGAGACTTTCGAAATTATTAAAATCAAAATATTATTCTCAAGAGATGGGTTGGAGATTCATTTTGTGTAAGAAGATAACTGTTAACTTACCCTTTATTATCAGCTCCATATACTGATTATTTGAGCTGCTTTGCTTTACTGGCTATTGAGCTCAAGGAACCAGATTTTTTTCTTCATACTCGTTTGGTCCATCAATATTCTTCTTTCTGGACACACAAGAGACTTGTTAAAATCATTGTTAAAAGTGTAGTAAATATAGTTCTTTAAAACATAGACACTTCGGCCAGTAAAGGTTTTTATTTTCTCAACGTTTCAACAAAATTATTTTGTCTTCGTCAGGGGAAATAAATAAAATTAGAGCATTTGGCAAGGCGTTAAAAATTGTTCGTAGTAAATATAGTTCTCAAAAATGAAAATAAGACTTTTATCAAATGGAGTGAAGCTCGAAAATGTGCATACCTGCTCAATCCCGATGTTAATATTCAGACGTCAGGAAGTTAGTTAATCATAAATATTGAAACAGATAAATGAGATATTTTCAGCAATCTCCTTTAAGCGATTTGATATTTTTGATTTAAAACAAAATTTGATGGATTTATCATCATTTGGATTAACTTGAGACAATTAGTTAGCAAGCTTCGATGTTTCACTATATTTGTTTAATCAATTCACTAATTATATGAGAAGCTACTTTCGCTGATTTTAGTTTAGTCATAGAAATCTAATTGTTCGATCTAGACGCGAATTATTATTTTTATTTTATACTCTGATGGGACTGTTTCCCTAAAATAGTTCGTGAAATTGGGTCAAATGCTATAGCACTGGACTAAAGGTCACACCAATAGTCAAGAGATCGCGAAAATGAATATTAATATATCAAGTATTATAGGATTTGTGGCACAACTAATCCACACAATGTGCAGTTAAATGTCATTAATTCATACTCGGGGCTATTCTAATTGACTTAGAATAGCTGGGACTGAAATGAAAAAAATCAGAGTTAGACTCTAAACCTTGATATCATATAACAAACTGTCGGACTTCCATAGCTGCTTTTGAGCTGCACTACTGACCGCTTCAATAGGACAAGTACCTCGAGACTGAACCGCGCACATGTTTGCCTTTTCTTGATTAATTAAGAATGGGCAATTGGTCAATTCTGGAATAATTAAAAAATCAACATTAGATTATATTTATTCTGACAGATTGCGCAAGCCATCACCAACTTTTAGTTTCACAATCAGGAGATGCCTTTTGGTCTCGATTCTGGAAAAGTTTATGGATCAATGTATGAATGTGATAAACTTCTCACACATCAAACAAAAACGAGTAAATCCAAGACTGTACCTTGTTGAAAAATACATCCGGAAACATCAACCTAAGCAACTCTGGCATCGGCATTCAAGACAATAGAGAGATTCCTGGAAATGAGGTTAGATAGGAAGTTTAAATATTTCTAATACATGAAAAGAATCATAAAACAACAACGCACGATCTATATATATAAAATGAATGGATTAAAAAAAACACGAATAATTCATTTATACACAAAACAAACTTCTAATGTCCTTACTGCTTCATTCGTGCTTAAATCCTTTCATTTTCTATATATATATGTCGCGTTATTGCTTTATGTTAATTTACGCCTAAATGGACTTGTTCTTGTGGTTTGCGGAAGAGCATTCCTCGAGGCAAATATTTATATGTAATTCTACTGTCCTATAAGCTTATGTCAATAATTTTGTTGAATGCTATTTCTGAGACTCCATCCTTCAGTGCAGCGTATATAATCATAGTTGTTCAATACAGTATTAGATCTCCAAGAAGCGGTCTGGTATATTAAATTGGCGAAACCGCTGGGAGGATTGACCATTGATGAGCCAAGCCCTCCCAATATTTTTTCATTGCAGTAAGAACAGTAGAAGTTTGTTTTGTGTATAAAAGATTTATTCATGCTTAAATTTTCTATATAAAAGAATCAATTTAAAAGGCCGGGAAAACACCTAAGTCATACAAAATAGCTCTCCATCGTCAGGAAGACTTAAAGAATCAGAGGAACGAGAGAAGCTATTTCGAGTCGTCACTTGGTTAATGAAATGTAACTACACATAAAACAACTATATTCATGGCATTCATAGATATTGAAAAAAAATCGTTCGATGATTTCAACTGGAGCACAATGACAGAAATATAGTTACCAAAGATAATAATATGCTACCAACTATAATGAAAAGCAGACAACCTTGATGAACGGAAAAGATATTAAAATAAATAAAGACACGCGTAAGAGACGGTGATATGAACTATCCTCTATATTTCATCCTCAATATTGAAAATTCCGCACAAAAATTTACAGAGGAAAACAGATTAGAATTAGAATAAAGGAATAACCTTACAGATACATTAAGTTTGTAAGTAACATTTTCATTCTGGAAGTGGCGTATACGTATTTTAGAAGTTTGAGAAAGCTAACCTCAGTTCCATATCATTGGCGGCCTAATTACATCAGATGGAAACGGTCAAGGAGATTTCACGTCAAGAATAGTCAAAGGTAAATGACATTCTCAACAAGGAGGAAAACATATTTTCACACTAAAAATCATGTCGCTTAAAACAAAAAAGCACTTTATCAAGAGCTTCGCTGGAAGTGTGTGGACTCGTAGAACGATAGAAATGGTAAGTCTACAGGCTTTTGAATTGCTAACGCCGAAGCATAAGAATATCATGGACTGATACTAAGCAAATAAGATGTCGTCAGATGGTCGAAGAGAATATGGCCTACTGGAGACGATTAAGGGGGAGAACCAGCAATTTTGGATATCTTGTCCGACACTCAAAGTAGATAAAGGTATTGTTGCTAGAGGATGTGTCAAATAAAAGCCAGGATGAGACACCTACGATATCATTAAATAAATAGCCATAGACATAAAACTCTGGGAGATCCGATATATTTCTCACCAGCCTATGAGTTTATGAAAAATAGATAGGAGAAGTTTCATAATCAAGTTGCATTTCCATGCATTGGTTATCGAACTGACGTCTGGGAAAGAATTTTTACACTGGAAAGTTGCTAAAAGCCTTACTCTTCGCTACAGAAATACTTCACAATAAATATATGAAGAGCAGTAACGACTGCAGAATCGACCGCTTGTGCCCTTTTCTAAGCGCGCGCGCTCTGCCCCTATACCTAGAGATTCTCTGCATTAAGAAGTCTTGAAATTTCATTAAACAGCAATAAAGTTAAGACAGCCACCTGCTTGGCCATCAGTTGCACTACCCCTGATATCGAAATGGCCTTAAAGGTCATTGACGCCGATAGTAACACAACAGAAGAGAAACTTCAGATTTTTACTTGGAAAATTATCTACAAACAGAAGGCTACAAAAGTGATTGAGGAACCGTATGCGTCGTGGTAGACGACGAAGAAATATTAACCGAAGAGAGGCTATTTAGAATGGATAAAGATGGCTTCATTTTCCAGGCAGATGCCCTAGAAATCGTAAATGTATTCGAGATATCCTCAGAAACAAATGATACCACAGTTATGGAATGCGACAGTAAATCACTCATCAAGGCTGAGGTATTTCACTAGAAAATAACATATTTCTAAAAGTTCAGTCTTTGAGCTTTTTTTTTTCGATGGGTGAAGTGGAACACAAGTAAATGAATAGATAGACGCTGCATAGCTAGCATCTTCTCATATAAAACCTACCAGATTTTTATATAAAACCTCAATTAGTGACCACAAAAAAAATATATCTAGAAAGCCTGGGAAACAAGGCATGTTTTTGTTAAGCTTTTAACACACACAGGGCTCAAATTATTGTACGACGCCTTAAAATAAAAAAACAACAGCTGACAACCGCAGACCCAGCTAAAACCTAGATGAAATCTCATCTTATTTGGAAATGTCCTGAACTTGCAGCCAAAAGAGGAACCTAACACTACTTCTTCCTAGCCCTAATAGGAAGACTCCCAGCGTCATGGAAAGATCTGTTGAATAGCTCAGGAACATAGAAAGCTACCACTTCTTCTAAACGCCCTGTTTTTTTCTCAGGTAAATATACAGTCTTCAAAGTTTTGCAGATTCCACTACTTTAAAATATTGGCCCAATTCCCACGCCCCACCTCTTTTATTTTTATTTTTTTTTTATTTTTTGCTTCCTCATAGCTATATTTACTAGTCATTTAATTTCCTTATTGCTTTTTTCAGCTATCCCTTTTTTACATTAGAATAAGTGTATTTAAAATATATACATCTTTCTTTTTCCTACTTCCCATTTCCATTGGAGACATCTGAGGCTCTTCATTGGACGCGACAACAACAACATTTTCATTCAATCTAGGCAACATCTCATGTCTTATTTCCCTTCAAATTATAGCCTCATTATTCCCAGTACCGTGCAAATATAAGTTAATGAACGTGTAATAACTTGACCCAACAATAGGTTTCTATATGAGCTACTGAAAACTCCTTTAAGACAACTTCGCCTTAAAATAACTTCGAGAGACTTGAAATGCCGTCAAAAACTAAAGTAGTAGTACTGTACCGAATGCTAATGGACAAGACCATGGTACTCTTCTTTGAGCTAGGAACCACGAGATAATAGCACGTTTTTTTTATTTGTACATTGAAACATATGGATTTATCAAACCACGTAACAGGACCCAATGTGATATGCCTGGACTTTGAACCGCTAGTAGGACCTAAAGCTAAAAGACTGGACTTAGATCTTGAAGTGTAAGTCCTAAATCACTAAGCTGGCTATGTGTTATAAGATTAAAGTCTACATCATAAAGTTCTAGAAGCTACAGCACTGTCTTTGTTTGAAAGAATTGGACATTAAAATGCTTCAAAGGTGCAATTAAATAGATACACACCACTTTATAAATAACTGTGGTTTGAGCAGATTAATTTGACAAAGGATCAGAAGACTGATTTTGGTGATTTATAAATACCGTAAAAGGTTTGAGCCTCTATATTTGAACATCTTCAATAGGAATGGAATATGATTACTTTTATCTCTAAATGATTGAAATAAGCCAAACCTAAAAGAAACCAATGAAAATGATCTATTAAACTTCTGCAAAAAACAAATACCTCTAGATTAGTCTAAGTTATCCAGTAGAGAACTTACACATGTCGCCATGAACTTCAATATTAGCGTTAACCCACTACAATGAGATAAATATAGCTAGATTGGTAGGAGGTAATTGGAATGTAAATTGACTATTGGAATTTGACAAGAACGCGAACCCTTCAACTCGCCAAGGCCGCTAAACTGGAAAGAAAGGTATTATTTTGTAGTCTTGCCCATTTTATGATAAGCCAGAAACCATGAAACTGGGTTTAGTGTTATTGAACTGGTAGGAACACAAGCTCAAGACCACTACACTAGGCAAATAATCACAGAAAACTAACCAAAATATTAATATATGAACTTAAGTGTGTCTCTGGTCAACGGTATTGAACCAAGATGCTCCATCCATTTATTTGCAGGGAATATTCAAAAAAGACCAACGGACCAACAGATCTCCCTTTTTTTTCTTTGTGTATATTTGTGTGTGTGTGTTGTTTGACATACTGATTATTTCTTCTATTAAAAAATGTTTGATGGCGACATTTAAAAAAAAAAATTGATTTATAAAAGATGTATTTCAAATGTCTAGTTATTTCAAAACAAATAAATTTTATTATTGAACGCTGAGAGTGGCCAGTTAATACAAGTAAAATATTCCATAGGCGATATATTCTGATGATGCCAGATTACTTCTCCGAACTAAGTAATGATATTAAATACACTGCGTGACATTGAAAATGGAACACCAAGAAATAGTGGCCAGAAAGTGATGAAACTCGGCAGACAGAGAGACAGGGACGAACAATAAGTGATTTTTATTTTAAAATGATAGTCATAATACAGAGCGAGAACGGCGTCGGCTTAGTAGCAAGTAGGACCACCGCGGACGGCGATGCACGAAAAAACACGTCTAGGTAGAGAGTCAATCAGAGTACGGATGGCGTCCTGAGGGATGGCTCTCCATTCCCTCTCAACCATTTGCCACAGTTCGTCTTCTGAACGCGGCTGTGGCAAGGCATGCAAACGGCGTCTAATGATGTCCCAGACGTGCTCGATTGGTGAGAGATCAGGAGAGTACGGTGGCCAGGGAAGCATCTGTAAATCTTGCAGAGCTTGTTGGCTAATGCGAGCAGTGTGCGGTCGGGCGTTATCCTGCTGATAAAGGGCATTGGGTACCCCCTGAAGGTAGGGGAGTGTCACCGGTCGCAGCACATCATCAACGTATCGTTGGGCCGTCATAGTGCCCTGAATACGAAGTAAAGGTGACCTGGAATCATACGCGATTGCGCCCCAAACCATGATTCCACGTTGTCGCACGGTGGGGCGTTCCACAATTGCTGCCGGATTGGACCTTTCTCCACGTCGACGCCACACGCGTACACGGCGACTATCACTGGACAAGCAGAAACGCGACTCATATGAGAACACGACCCTGTGCCATTCCGTCATCCACGTCGATCTAGCCCGGCACCATTCCAAACGTTGGCGCCTATTCGGTGGGGTCAATGGCAGTCTTCTTAGCGGACGGCATGAGTGCAAGCCATTAGCAACCAATCGACGGGAAATGGTTCTGGTCGAGATTGAATGATCTAGGGTGTCTTGCACATGTTGCAGGATGGCGGTACAAGTGGCTTGTGGGGCCGCCACTGCTTGTCGAAGGATACGCCGATCCACACGTGCTGACGTCACTCTGGTTGCACCGACATTCCTATAAATTGCCACATTTCCTTGTTCCAACCATCTTCTCCACAGTCGGTGCACCGTGGACGCACCAAGGTGTGTATCAGCTGCGATTTGACATATGGACCAACCTGTCCTTTCCAGTCCGATCACCATGCCCCTCGTAAAAGCGTCTGTCTGCTTGAACTGCCTCCGTTTACGATGACCTGGCATTCTCTGTTATTACACGTGTCTTTTGGCACAAGAACAAAATTTCTACAATGATTTTCCTTGAAGAAATAACGACACGAATACTGTCCTTTCTGCAAGTTCCTTCCCTTATATCTTACTCCATGTGCGCACGAGAGCTGCGCATTTTACATCATTTGCATAACTCGGTTAGGCGCGTCTACCCTGAAATTTGCATAATTTTCTGGTCACTATTTCTTGGTGTTCCATTTTCAATGTCACGCAGTGTATTTAAGAGACTATTGGAGATAATCCCCTTTAATGGCTACTTGCTGGGAGATTTCTCCCTTTCAATGTGTGTCATCTCTGCATTATTGATCAGTCACATAATAAAAAATAAAACCTCACCAACATATAAACATATATAGTCATCCTTTGTTATAAAGTAATAGCGCGCCATCTATATATTCTGAGATTCCACCCTTCAGTGTAGCATATATAAGCAGAATAATCCAATACAGTATTAGAGCTCTAAGAAACGGTCTAATAGATTAAATTGACGAAATCGCTGAGAGGGTTCACCACTGATGAGCCATTCCCTCCCAATATATTTTTTTTATCGCAGTAAGGAGACTAGAAGTTTGATTTATGTAAAAAATAAACATTCGTGATTTAATGCTTTAGTTTCTTATATAGGTATCCTTTATAGACACTGCTTAGAGATTGTCTATTTCTGTAAAATCCCATATACACATCATAAATAGACTGAATACAAAATTTCAAATCCTCACTTCTTTCTCCTTTTTTCTCGAAAGTTATATATATATATCGTATATTTTAAACTGTATAATAATGACACTTTCTATTTGCTACCACCCCCATATTTTGTATATATGCTATATCTTTATTAATATAACCTGTACACCCTTTTTGTATATAAACTAAAATTGGTGACGTCAAAATAAAGATCCAAAGAGAGAGCGGTCAGCTGGTGGCAGCAGGGACAGAGGGGTGGAAAAAGGCAACGCCCAGCCCATGTGGGGTCCCGACGGACATTCTTATAGAGACCCCCAAAACAGGACAAGTTTTGGCAGGGGGTCGGCAGATGTTCTAGGGGGTGTTTCTCAGGAGTTCGCTTCAACCTGTTTGTCTCACACACTCTCCCTCCATGTCTCGGTGATAAACATCAAAGTTGGTGTCATGGCCTCTACCTCTGTCCCGTGGGCTGTCCCCGATCCCTCTTTGTGCTAACATCTAGCCCTGCCTCTGCTTCTTGTTGTCCGCGTGTGGGGAGATCATCAACACTCGCCTCACGTACACGACTGCCAGTTCATCCATACGTAGGCACATTGCAACAATATTACATATATATATATATATATATATATATATATATATATATATATTTATATATATAAATAAATAGTTGTTTAGTTTTATTGTTTAGTTTTGTATTAAAATTATCTTTATTATTTTGATTATTTAAATTCAAATTATAAAATTTCTAAATTGTTATTATTTAGTAGAGAGAGAGAAAAAAAAATCCTTTACTTCTTACACATCATCAAATTAATTATATATTTATAATTAATAACAATAAAATTTAACAACGTAACGTCTTTTGCATCGGCTTTTACACGTCATTTAGACATACTCTAATTTGTATATAGAATAATAGAAGTGAGAATATATTTAATATTATAAATTTTAGTAGTTAGAGAAAAGAGAGAAAGACAGAACCATGCACTTTTATTCAAACTAATAATAAGAAAAAATAATTTTTTTTTGTAAAGAAGGTAGATAAGATTGTTAGTATATATATATGTATATATATATTTTTATAATTTTATATTTTATCTTTTTTTTTTTTAAGATTTAAAAAAAAAATTATTTTATAATATGAATATATCTAGTTGTATTTAGTGAAATATCTATAATATTAATTAACTTTTGTTATAAATTTGGTTATTATGTTTTGAAACCCTAATGGTAGACCAGACATATACAAAAAAAATTAAAATGAATTAATTAATGGAAAGAGAGATATGCTGGACCGGAGATTTTCAAATAGAAATCCAGCTGACATTTCACTCCTGCTCTATTATGTCATAGATCTCTCTTAAACCGGATTTTATGTGTTAATATTAAGTTGTTTCAATGAAACATTTAACAAATACCAGTGTTAAGAAATTCTAACTGTAACCTACCTCGTCTGTAACGCCTTCCTCTGTAAACAGCTATTTCTGGCAGACATCTGTTGGGGAGGGGGACACATGTTCGTCCCTTCAGAATTAGAATGCTTTCTCAGAAATTCCAGAACAATAAGACAACTAAAGAAGAAAGAAAATAGTTAAGGGAAGAAAGCCAAATTTTATAATCTTTACAGTTAGTTATATTAATATAACTGATTCAACCATTATTTATCTTTCAATATTCCTTTAAAAAGGCAAATTATTAGATTATTAATAAAGCTATTAATTTTGAAAATTAATTTTTATTTAATTTCCATTTTCCTCCCCAGAAATTGGAGATTAAACAAAATGAATTCTATACAATATTACTTTAAAAATCTTGTGATAAATCTTCAAATTAGTTATATTGTAGCGTAGAAATCAAGCCTTGAAATATCCTAAGATGTAAAAGTATTTATTGATGACGTCACAGCGACGAGTCGACAATTATTAACAAGTCAGCCCAAAACTATTTACAGCTAGAGAATCTTAAGCAAGCAAGCAAAGAAATATTTTAAAGATGATTTCACAAATACAGATTAATATATATTTTTATAATCTGTTGAATATATTTTCATTGAATAAAATATTAAATTAAATAATAAAATATTTCTTCGCCACATAGCCTCCTCCTATAAAGAGCATCGACCCGATGCTCAGAAGGAGACTTACATCCTCAGTCTCAAGGCTCGAGAACGGGTGATAGGGCCTGAGATCTCTTCGCGGGTCTGTGGTTGTTGTGTTCGTACAGTGGGGATGTCTTCTTCCTGGAAGTTTGTCGAGTCATCTTCTGGGTCCTCTTCTAGCTGGTCCTCCTGGTCCTCTGGGTTTAAATAGGGTTTCATCCTACAAATGTGAACTAAATCTTTTGTTTTACGACGACCTTGCTGGTTTCCGAATGTTTCAACTTCATAGGTCACATCAGATATTTTTCGGGTTACTTTGTATGGGCCGAAGTAACGTCTCATTAGTTTTTCCTTCTATTTTAATGTCCATGTAATTTTCTTTTAATTCTAATGTAGTCGATAAGGGAGGATTTATAGATTTTGCGGCCTTACCTCCAAAATAGGACGCATCTTCTAGTTTTCCTGACGGGAACGGCGAGGCGACTGGCTGGGTCTTCTATCAGGAGACGAATATTGTCCTTTTCGGCCAGTGTAAGGAGAGGGGCTTCGGTAGCGGCGTCTATTTTTTCTTGGCAGGTCGTCGTTGGGCTCTTGGCTGCTCCGAGAATTATAGAATGTTCTAGGCTCTAGCCTATCTCTCTGTTTGTAATTCCAAGTTTGTTCTCCTTCATATTCTCTCCTCCTGTCACGGCAGTAGCGCACGACGTGGCCAGGGCGTGCGCAGTGGAAACAGATTGGCTTACCTTCCGTGGTTCGCCATTCGTTGGTATCGCGTCTTCCTCCTTCTTTTGGGTACCGAGGTTCAGGGTGCGGTCTTATCGTATGGGCCACATATCTATTATTATAAAACTCTCGGGGTCTTTCCTTCTGTGGGGAACTTCTCCTAGGCTTTGAGATTGGCGCCAGGGTTCTTCCAATCTCCTCCTTTACCATATCTTCGATGGTAGAAATTTTTGGTTCCTCTCGAGTAGAGCCTAATGCCCGCTGTACCTCCTCACGAACAATTTGCCTAATCATAGATGACAGATCTTCTCCGTCATCCTGGTCACAAAGAGAGGCTACATTTGGTAGGCGCTGGTACCTGGTTGGGGTAACTCGCCTACAACGGAGCGCTTCCACACGGCGACATTCTGTAATGAATTGCTCGGTGCTCTGTAAATCACTCGGTAGGAGTGCTTGATAAAGCTCCTCAGCTATCCCCTTCATGAGGTGGGAGATTTTATCTTCCTCACTCATTTGAGGATCAACCTCTTTGCACAAGCACAGGAGATCCTGGATGTAACATTCGGTACTTTCACCTTTTAATTGTGCCCGTGTTTTAAGTTTCTTCTCCGCTTGCAATTTTGAATTTTCTTTTTTTCCGAACACATTCTCTAATTGAGATGTGAATTCCTTCCAAGTCTGTATGCTTTCTTCGTTGTTCTCAAACCATTTGAGAGCAGTTCCAGACAGATAAAAATAAACTTTAGTGAGACAAAGGGTTTCGTCCCAATGGTTGTACCTTGCCACACGTGCATACCCTTTTAACCATTTTTGAAGATCTTCACCATCCTCCCCGGAGAAAATGGAAGGGTTCCTTGGCAAATGTTGAACAACGTAGTTGCTTACCTGAGTACCTTCCTTCTTTACATTCATAGAAGTTTCTTCTGGTTCAACAGAATCAATTTTTCTTTTATTTCTTAATGGGTATCGGTCCAGTCTCTCCACCAGTTGTAGCGTAGAAATCAAGCATTGAAATATCCTAAGATGTAAAAGTATTTATTGATGACGTCACAGCGACGAGTCGACAATTATTAACAAGTCAGCCCAAAACTATTTACAGCTAGAGAATCTTAAGCAAGCAAGCAAAGAAATATTTTAAAGATGATTTCACAAATACAGATTAATATATATTTTTATAATCTGTTGAATATATTTTCATTGAATAAAATATTAAATTAAATAATAAAATATTTCTTCGCCACAATATAATTTAAGTTTAATTAACTGTTAAAGATTATAAATTTGTATTAGTTATTATTGAGAGAAATTATAAAAAGTTGATTTAATAAATGGATACTTCCATTTTTTTTTAAAGTATTTTATAATTGATATACTGTTAAAATATTTTACTTGTCTAATACTAAATTTGTTTTTAATAAATTCCATGTTTAAATTTTTAACATCTTCTATGAAATTTTTTAATATATTATTTATTCTATAAAATCTTAGAAACTGACCAAAATATATACCTTTACAGCAATTTTTAATGATATATTAGAATTTAAATTACAGTATTTTATAATATTGAAATTATAATTACTTTTTTTATTATAAATTTTAATAGCATTATTTGTAAGGTTTATATTTAGGTCTAAAAAGTTAACTTTTTGTTTCTATTAATTTTTTCATTGTTCTTAAGTTTCAAGTATTTAGGATATATTTCAGGTATTATGTTTTTAAACTGTGGGTTGTTAAATATAATAATGTCATCTACAAATCGGAACATTTGCCAATTAACATTATTTTGTAGAAAGTATTCTCTTTCGTACCAGAATAGTATTAGATTGGCTAATAAAGGACTTGATGAAGTTCCCATAGGAACGCCTTCTGATTGAATATATATTTTATTTTTAAATTCTATATAATTAAAATTTAAAAATGTTTCCAGTAGAGTTTTTGCTGTTTTAAGATCTAATTTAATTGTTTTATATCTGTTATGAATAATTTTAATGTAGAAAGCGATATAGGCTTAGCAAAATACGGTTATTCTTTTTGAGGATTTGTGGTTGTTCTTTGTACTCACGTATGTTGTAGTTACGAGGACATCCCTTTAGATAAAAACAAATATATATTTATTCAAGGAACGACTTGTTCCATTTACAATTTTTAAAACAAGTTAGCGGTAAACATCAGCAAGGTTGAAGGTAGTAGTTGGAAGTTACGTCATAGTAGTGACGTCAGCATCTATGATGATTAAAGTCAAAGTCTGTGTAACAATTCCCTCCTTACTTTGGCTTTATTCCCACGATGCTGAGGCTCTCCAGGTGTTTCTTCATCTGGTCTCGGGATAGGTCCTTTGTGAAGATATCCGCCTCCAGGTCCTGGGATGGCTTGTACAGAAGGCAGATGTCTCTGGATTCATAACAGTCTCTTAAGAAGTGGTACTTTCTGTTGATATGTCTACAGCGACTGCTTTGTTTAGGGCTGGAGATCCAGTTGATCAATGACTGACTGTCTGTATAGATCGCAGTTGGTTTTTCCATGAAATTCCATTCTTCCAGCTCTCGTAGCAGGTTTATTATCCACTTGATTTGACAGCAGCTTTCACAAGCAGCTATCATTTCCGCTTCCATTGTGGAGAGGGCGACGAGTGGTTGTTTACTACTTTTCCAGTCTATAGTTGCTTCGCCGAGCTTCAATACATATCCGCCGTAGGATTTTCCGTCATGAGTGGTCGACCAGCTGGCATCGGCGTAGGACTTCAGGATTCCAGTCTTCCCTCTTTCAAATTTCACTCCTAGGTCAATTGTTCCTCGTAGGTATCTCATCACTCTTTTGATTGCTGTCCAGTGCATCTGTTTTGGTTGTCTGGAGTATTGTGAAAGTTTGCTAGTGATGTAAGCGATGTCGGGTCTGGTGTTAACAGCTAGAAACATTAGCATTCCAAGGGCTTCTTGGTAAGTGTGCTGATCACAATTGTCATCTTCAATATGATTATCCAAATTGATTTCTTTGGAACCTGGTGTTGGAACTTCCTTACAATTTTCCATTCCATATTTCTGCAATATTTGTTGTACATAGTGGCTTTGCTGTAGCGAAATTCCCTCCTTGTCTTGTATGATCTTGATTCCCAAAAACATGCCTTTACATGTTACATCCTTTATTTCCAGGTGATGTCTCAATTTATTGATGAATCTGTTTGAGGTATCTTCGGAATTTGAGACAGTGATAAAGTCATCAACATATATCCCTACATAGAAGTATTTATCTTCATTCTTCCATTTAAATAGGCAAGGATCAGATTTAAGTTTTTCCAGTCCACAGTCATGAAGTACTTGACTGAATTTCTCATACCACGATCTTCCGGATTGAGGTAGACCGTAAATACTTTTGTTGAGTTTGCAAACTTTGTTTCTGTCTTGGACAAATCCAGCAGGTTGTTCCATGAATATTGTATTTTCAATGTTTCCATTTAGATAGGCTGCTTTTACATCAAATAGTTTAATGACTGAATCTTTTGTTGCTGCCATTGACAAAATAGTCCTGAGGGTGGCATTTTTAATTACAGGGCTGAAACTTTCGTTGTAATCTCTTCCTGGGATTTGGTTGTATCCCATTGCAACAAGTCTAGCTTTGTAAGTTTTGTTTTCTTGGTCTTTAGATATTTTGAACACCCATTTACTTTTGACAACTTTAGCGTTTACAGGTCTAGGTACCAGTTCCCATACTTGATGCGAGTACATGTTCTGTATTTCCTCAAGCATTGCGTTCTCCCAATGTTTCTTGTCTTCGCATGCGATGGCTTCTTCATAGTCTTTCGGAATGGTTTCATTCGTAGTAGCCAGAACGTAGTCATCGAATCTTTTAGGTATTGTTCGAGTTCTTTGTGGTCTGTCTGATTCACTTGACTCTGTCTGTCTGTTGACCATGGTATCTGGTGCTGGCTCTTCAATATCAACATCTGATAGAACATGATTGTTCAGTTGTTCATCCTCCTGAATGAAGAAATATGTGTCAGTGTCCGTATTATTATCATTTTGTTTTTCTTCCGAGATGACATTATTGTTCTCTCTGAAGTGAATGTCTGCGGTTTCAAGAATGACTCTCGCTGTGATATCAAATACTCGATAAGCTCTTCTGCATCTTGAATAGCCTACAAATATTCCTTTCTTAGATTTAGCTTCTAGTTTGTGTCTTTGATGATTCTCGAGTTTATAGAAGACTTCACAACCAAATCTCATGATGTGAGAGACGGATGGCTTTTTACCTTTCCATTTTTCCATAGGGGTAGTGTCTGGGTCATTAGTTGTGGGAGTTAGATTGTACAGATATGCAGCTGTATTCACAGCTTCTGCCCAGAAGTGTAGGGGTAATTGGGAGTCTGCCAGAAGTGTTCGGCCTTTGTCTAATAGTGTTCTGTTAGCTCTTTCAACTCTCCCATTGCTTCTTGGGGTGTACGGTGTAGTTAGTTCATGTTTAATTCCTCTGGATTCTATGAAGGTTTCAAGGTTTTTATTGATAAATTCTGTTCCGTTATCTGTTCTAAGTCGTTTTAGTTTTGAGTTTAGCTCGTTTTCTCTCTTTACAATAAACTTCTTCAAAACTTCTGCTGTTGAGAGTTTATCTTTGAGAAACTCTACAAATATTCTCCTAGAAAATCCATCTACGATGGTCAAGAAATATTTACTTCCGCCCAAGGAGTTTATTCTCATTGGACCACAGAGATCGACATAAATGGCTTCAAAGGGGTAGCTTTCCTGATTGCTATCTGTGTGAACATAGGGTACTTTGGTCATTTTTCCCAATGAGCAAGCATCACATTGATCAAGGGTACCATTTATAGAGTTCAAGCCTTTTAGAAGATTGTTCTTCAAAATCAGGTCTAATTTGTTGTCACTAGGATGTCCTAACCTTCTGTGCCATGCAGTCCTAGAATTGTCCTTTGAAATCAAGCAATGTTCGTTTGGGACATGAGTTGCTTCAGATAAACGTGATAGGTTCAATGTGTACATGTTACCATCAAAGTTGCCTGTTCCTATTAGCTTGTCATCAGAAGAGTATATGTATGCTCCTTCAGAGTTCAAAAGAACAGAGTTCCCTCTTCTTACTACGCTTGGAATGGACATTAGATTTCCTTTCAGGTGTGGTACATGGAGGACATTATGCAGGGTTACAGCGTTGTTAAGTTTGTCCTTACCTTGTACAGTAGCTTGGATTAATCCTGATGAGGCAGATTCGATGTGTCTCCCTTCTTCTGCCACTTGTATGCTTCTTCTCTCCTCCGTCTTGTGCTCGATCCAATCACCATGGGAAGTCATGTGGCTTGTGCACGCAGAATCAATTATCCACACGTCCTGAGTTGTCGGGCGTTCCTCCCTTGTGATCACATGTAGTGCGTATTCTGAAGTGGAGTCTCTTCGTTGGGATGGTTCCTCCGTTCGTTCTTGGATTGCTGATCTGGCTGTGTCTTTGTTTTGTTTTGGTCCTTTATGGTAGTTCCTTGTACTGGCCATGTTATTTTTGTTTGTTGTATTCTTTTGATTTCCTTTGTTGTCAGGGTTGAACCAACAGTCTTTCTTGAAATGTCCTTTTCTTTTGCAAATGAACCATGACTTTTCTTTAAATTGGTTGCCTGATGATCTGAAAGCATTTTCATGATTTTTGCTTCTGTCCTGTCTTTCTTCTCGAAATCCAGTAGAGCTTGTCTCAAGTCTGGTAAGGAGATTTCTCTGTTTATTGACAGTGCTGCTGCGATCGTGTCAAAGTTAGGTGTGAGTCCTTCAACAATGTATCGTACAAGTTCTCTTTCTGTTACAGTCTTTCCTAGCTGGGTGATCTCTTGTGCCAGTTTCTGTGCTCGTACAATATACATGTTGACATTTTCATTTGGGTTCAATTTTAGTCTGGCTAGATCCAACATTAGGTCTATCCTTTTATTTTCTAGAGATCCTTCAAACCTTTTCTTTATGTCGTACCAAATTCTTTTGGCTCTTTTATCGCCTCGAAAGATGATTGTTAAGTCATCCGAAAGTGACAATATTATTAGGCTGTATGCTTCCCGATTCTTTTTCTTCCAAATATCATATTCTAGTTTATTTTTTGTAAAGTCTGGCTCGTCATTAACAATTACGTCCTCGAAGAGATCTTTTGAATCTAGAATTGCTTCCATTTTCATGGACCACGTGGTATAGTTGTTTTCTGTTAACTGTTCGATTTTTGCTAAGTTATGTGTATCCATTTTTATTCAACTTTTTCTTTCTAAATTGGCGGTTAGTCCAATTATTTAATTTCTTTTTGATTTAAATGGATCAATTGGCGGTTAGTCCAATTCGCGCGCCCAAACAACGCACTGCTACCAAATTGATATAGGCTTAGCAAAATACGGTTATTCTTTTTGAGGATTTGTGGTTGTTCTTTGTACTCACGTATGTTGTAGTTACGAGGACATCCCTTTAGATAAAAACAAATATATATTTATTCAAGGAACGACTTGTTCCATTTACAATTGTTAAAACAAGTTAGCGGTAAACATCAGCAAGGTTGAAGGTAGTAGTTGGAAGTTACGTCATAGTAGTGACGTCAGCATCTATGATGATTAAAGTCAAAGTCTGTGTAACAGAAAGTTTTGTCATTAATGAATTCGTTAAATAAATTGGTTATTTTATTATTTAGATCTCTTAAATCTATTTTAGAATATAGGTCCTCAAAATCAAATGTGTGTACTGTTTCAATGTTTGTCCAATTGTGTTCATTAAATAGTTAATGATTTTTTTTATTTGTGTCGATAAATTTATAATTATATTTATTAGTTAATTTATTTATAATAAATTGTAGTGTTGAAGCTAATTGTATATCAATGTTTAATCTCCAATTTCTGGGGAGGAAAATGGAAATTAAATAAAAATTAATTTTCAAAATTAATAGCTTTATTAATCATCTAATAATTTGCCTTTTTAAAGGAATATTGAAAGATAAATAATGGTTGAATCAGTTATATTAATATAACTAACTGTAAAGATTATAAAATTTGGCTTTCTTCCCTTAACTATTTTCTTTCTTCTTTAGTTGTCTTATTGTTCTGGAATTTCTGAGAAAGCATTCTAATTCTGAAGGGACGAACATGTGTCCCCCCCCCCCCCCCCCAACAGATGTCAGCCATAAATAGCTGTTTACAGAGGAAGGCGTCACAGACGAGGTAGGTTACAGTTAGAATTTCTTAACACTGTATTTGTTAAATGTTTCATTAAAACAACTTAATATTAACACATAAAATCCGGTTTAAGAGAGATCTATGACATAATAGAGCAGGAGTGAAATGTCAGCTGGATTTCTATTTGAAAATCTCCGGTCCAGCATATCTCTCTTTCCATTAATTAATTCATTTTAAATTTTTTTGTATATGTCTGGTCTACCATTAGGGTTTCAAAACATAATAACCAAATTTATAACAAAAGTTAATTCATATTATAGATATTTCACTAAATACAACACTAGATATATTCATATTATAAAATATAAAAATTTAAAAAATCTTAAAAAAAAAAAAGATAAAATATAAAATTATAAAAAAATATATATGTGATGATGAGTTGCTGTCGACTTATCTGTGATGAGATCCTGTCGACTCATGTAATGAGATGAGAGAATTCCAGTAGCTTTTGTAGAGATCCTGTCGACTACTGAAATAATAGTTGAAATCCTGGTCGCTCTTGTTGTACTGTGTTGACCGAGAGGAACAGTCAGGATGTAGAGTTTTCCAGTACCTCTCTGCACCTTGGAAGACCTTTAAAAGTTCTCACAAAATACAGGCAGTCGTGGTCGAGGCAGAGTGGAAAGCTGGGGATATCCCACAAAAAACGAAGACACAGTTGCACTAAGAAAGTTCTGTAACAGATAAAAGCTGAGCTAGAAGCGAAAAGATGGAGATAGACGAGTTCTTCCTAACTACATGTTGGATGAGATCGACATAACATACGACCGACGCGGCTTGCACTAAGGGTGAACTAAACTAAACTGTACTGAACTGTCAAGTCCCTGTAAAAGTGATGTATTTATAGTTTAAAAGACGGGGGGGGGGGGACCTTATGTGTCAGGGGCGTTTGAGAAAGGGCGCCTTTACCTGTCCAGGTGTGAGAGGGGTCTCTGCATTCCACCACATGTGACAGTGTGGGTGGCCTGTCGTGGGAATTGTGAATCTACCTGATTTATGAGTTCCATCTTTAGACTGTTGTTTTGGCAATACTATGCTCGATCTCTGCTTTAGCTCAACTCTTAAATCTATTACAGATTTTATTTATTTATCCACTTTGTACAAATTACATTACATAGGGTGATGTAAAGACACAGATTAATCATGCGCATAATTATTTATAGATGTGTTTCTATATACAACATGGCAATCTTGTTATAAGTTATCTACACCATATGAGGTTGTTGTTTTAAATTACCATATATATATATATATATACTAACAATCTTATCTACCTTCTTTACAAAAAAAAATATTTTTTCTTATTATTAGTTTGAATAAAAGTGCATGGTTCTGTCTTTCTCTCTTTTCTCTAACTACTAAAATTTATAATATTAAATATATTCTCACTTCTATTATTCTATATACAAATTAGAGTATGTCTAAATGACGTGTAAAAGCCGATGCAAAAGACGTTACGTTGTTAAATTTTATTGTTATTAATTATAAATATATATGGATGAGGTGTAAGAAGTAATTTTTTTTTCTCTCTCTCTCTATTAAATAATAACAATTTACAAATTTTATAATTTGAATTTAAATAATCAAAGTAATAAAGATAATTTCAATACAAAACTAAACAACTATTTATTTATATATATATATATATATATGATACATTTTGAATGATAGAATGTAAATTTTATTTTGTTTTTTTTCTAAAGATTTAACTAAATGGTGTATGTAAATTTTGTTTTGTTCAAAAAGATTTGAAAAAAATAAAGAGATGATTATTGAAGTGGAGACGGCCACAAACGACTGCTAATTCTTTTCACACATCTAGAATAGAATTATATCATATATATATATATATATTTGTATTCGGCCCATAGTTCATTTTAAATTAGATATTTCAAAATTAATCACTCATACCTAGAAGGAACACCTTTAAGTTTCACTTCTATAATGAGGGATAAAGTGAAGCAAATAAATAATATATGTATAAATGATATTATGAATAAATAATGGAATTCGAATGCAATCACATTCTAGACGGTAAAAAAAATATCAGTCAAGATAGAATTTTAAATATGAAAAACATTTTTCTCAAAGAGAACACCTAATAAACATGACTGGCCTTTCTACTAGAGATATTCTTCCTCGCGTCATCTTTGATTTTAGAAACAAAGTTTCTCATCATATGGGTCGTGCATGTGAGGTTTGGATGATCAATAAGAAGACAAAGGTATTAAGAAATTATTGAATATGGTAGATGCACTCAATCTCTTTTTCTGTCCAATATATATTATTTTTAATAGAAGTCCTTCATATCTCGAAAGCCAAAAGAACAGATGGCGGGTGCAAAGTACTGTCATTTTACCATCAACTGTGTTATCAGTATTGAGATTGAGACATGGTACTCATTGAATCTAAGTAACCAACAGCTTCGTCAAAGCTGAAAAAGTATAAATAACCAATACGCAATATCTCTTACAGTACGTTACTTTATGATGCAAACTGTATTAAACAATATAGTTATTATAATTACGATGACAAATATATGCTAAGATATCAGTATTTTGTTCTTTTACACCTCAACAAAATGAATTCACGAGTTTTTTTTAAATAATATTTTTCATCGTTACATATAATGCATTCGTGAAATACATTGGGTTTTGAACATCAAGATTTCAAGGTCGATAATTCTAAAATAATTGTAGGAAATATCAGAAGAGGTTTAAAATACATAATCAATTTTGATATTCTCGGTCATAGAGCATGAGGCATCAAAGAATAAAAGAGCTCACCAAGCAGAAGTTGTTCTCTCTCCCTCTGGAGAGATAAATCATCAAAAATAAGTATCAATATTCCAATTATATCGTCCTTTTTCCAAATTTATAAATCATATGTGTTCTTAATTTTCTTAATGTTCCCATAGCTCATGAACAATCGATTTCTTCATATTGAAAGTCTTCGAACAAGTTTTTCCTAGAAGTTTATATCTGTATATATCAAGTTATTAGATATTTCGGGAGAATGTATGAGAGTCATAGAGATCATTTAAGTTTATATATACAATATTTTGATTTGAATGATTAAAATGATTTCAAATATAAAACATATATATTCCGTGATATATTACCTCTATCCAGTTAGAAAAGCAAATAGAAATTGAAGCCTTTAACAAAAATTAGGATACTCTCTCGACTTAGCACAAGTTCTCAATATAGATTTTGTTCAGATTGATATTTAACTTCTACCTGTTTTGCATAATTTTCTTTTTTTGTAAAATAATTAATTTTACCACGTGTCAAGTATGTAAATTTGGATAGCTTTGTTAAATAAAATCAGTGTGTTTGTGAACTACGCCCGTGTGTGGGATTCCTTTAAATATCTCCCTTTAGGAGTCAACGAGTGATCGCCTCAAAACAACTACAGTCCTCAGAAGGTGGCGATGGCATAAGGGTTGGTACTTGTAAGCAGAACACCGCCTCCAGCCAAGGTTAAACAGACTTCAATGTTTTATTCATCCCAGACACAGCCAATATAAACTAGAATTTCAACCTTAACTGACTTCAGCATGGTTAAATATAATCTACATCTTGTATAATATTAGGTAACATTTCTGCTAAGCTAATATTTCTACTTAGGTAAAAACTTAATCTGAGTTAACTTCAGTCTAAGCTGACTCCAGCCCAAGATAATGCCAAGCTCAAGAAAGCAATGGCTTCATGGGATCGAAATTGTGTAACATGAACCAATATAACTTATTTAAATGGTGTTTCAGAGAATCATTAGATTTGTACTTTTGAATAGATGAAGGAAAATGTTCCTGAAGTTTCTTAATATTTGAATAAAAATGAATAGCGTAAAAATATGTTTATCATTTTTAATATCGAAAATGTTTGTTGAGTACAGGAAAAGCCATTCCAGGTACTTTACCTAAATAGTATTCAAGGAGAATCCAAAGGGTCTAAGAGGTCATAGGTATGGGGAGCGCGGTGTACATGGGCAACGAGACTCGTGGGAGGATAAGATAGACTCAGGGGAAGGAGGAGAGCGACTAGGAGAATAGCCAGCACAGGAACAGAGCTTCCTGGCTGTTGGCTCGATTAAACTTATTGTCGTGTCTCTTGACAACGCCACTCTAGAGAACTAAATAAAACAATATTATCATTCAAATAAAGTAAAACATGAAGGAAGATGAGTTTCTTTTTTAATAAACGCGAGCGAGCTTTCGGGCCACACGCCCTTCTACTGGCTAAAAGGCTAAGAGATTCCAAAAGATACAAGCTTATTTATACTATGGTAGGCGAAATTTTAGCATATTTACATTTTTTCTTATAGACGGAGAAACAAAATACAACTATTATTACAATTAAGATATGCAAAAATATAGGGAAAAGACAATGAGGCAAATTCTAAATCTAACATATCAGGGGAGAACCGGGATATCACTATGAAGAGAGGACAGTAAAACATCAGGATAAGAATACTTTATAAATATCTGGTATGTCTATTTTCCTATTAAAACTATTCAGCTTGGCAGAGGTTATAGCTTCCAACACCAATCTTTGGTGTTGGTTTGGAACGTGATGGTAGTGAATGGTCGGCTGGCTGAGGTTGAATGTGTGGCCTGTGGAAGACATGTGTTGGTAGATTAAGGAGCGCGGGAGTCACTGTTTTTAATATCCCTTGTGTGTTCTGACATTCTAAGAGACACGTTTCTACCTGTCTCACCCACATATGTGGCACCACATTGCGCGCATGAGACAGAGTAGACCGCGCTGGTACTATGGAGGAGATCAGGGGGCAAGTCTGATCTGGTTATGGGATGTCTAAGGTGTGTGGATAAATTTTGGCTATTGCTGAAATATGTATGAATGCCATATGTTTTAAGGAATCTTGAGATGTTAACTGTGTGGGAGGAAAAGGGTAAAACACATGTCGATCTGTAAACTGTTGGAGGGTTGGGGGGACTAAGCCTGTAAGAGTGTCTATTAATAAAACTACCCCCCCCCCCCCCCATTACACTATGTGCTCATACGATGCCACCTCTCTATACCTCAGCCTCCCCCACCCACTTATAATAGACAGTTTTCACCAATTCCTAAATGCCATCAATATCGATCCCCAGATGGTTTCCAAAATAACAAACCTGGCCAATATTTGCCTTAATATGGGCACGTTCACCTATAATCATCAATTCTATAGACAAATCAGAGGCTCCCTGATGGGAAGCCCTCTTTCAACAATAGCCGCAGAAATCGTTATGACCAGAAGTGACAGTTGGATCAACCAAAAGCATCTATCTGATATACTTATATGGCGCAGACATGTCGATGACATTTTCTGCATATGCAAAAACAGTCAGGAAAACCTCATTCAAAGTGATCTAAACAGTTATCATCCCGATCTATCCTTTACCATAGAAAAAGAACACAGTCAGGCCATCCCCTTTTTAGGCATCTTAATTTTACGTACCCCCAACGCCCTTCACACCACAGTCTACTACAAGAAAAAAACAGTCATCCTAATTATACCCACTTAAGTCCTTTCTGCCCAATAGCACACAAAATTAACCTTGAAAAGGCCCTGACTAAGCGCATCCACACCCATTGTTCCCTCCCCATCTTTAAATCTATAGAAAAAGAAAATATAATCTCGAATCTTACCTTAGCAGATTTCCCACTCCCTTTTATTAATAGACACTTTTACAGGCTTAGTCCCCCCAACCCTCCAACAGTTTACAGATTGACATGTGTTTTACCCTTTTCCTCCCACACAGTTAACATCTCAAGATTCCTTAAAACATATGGCATTCATACATATTTCAGCAATACCCAAAATTTATCCACACACCTTAGACATCCCATAACCAGATCAGACTCGCCCCCCGATCTCCTCCATAGTACCAGCGCGGTCTACTCTGTCTCATGCGCGCAATGTGGTGCCACATATGTGGGTGAGACAGGTAGAAACGTGGCTCTTAGAATGTCAGAACACACAAGGAATATTAAAAACAGTGACCCCCGCTCCTTAATCTACCAACACATATCTTCCACAGGCCACACATTCAACCTCAGCCAGCCGACCATCCACTACCATCACGTTCCAAACCAACACCAAAGATTGGTGTTGGAAGCTATAACTTCTGCCAAGCTGAATAGTTTTAATAGGAAAATAGACATACCAGATATTTATAAAGTATTCTTATCCTGATATCCCGGTTCTCCCCTGATGTGTTAGATTTAGAATTTGCCTCATTGTCTCTCACCTATATTTTTGCATATCTTAATTGTAATAATAGTTGTATTTTGTTTCTCCGTCTATAAGAAAAAATGTTAAAATTTTACACAAATAAATTTACTGGGGCAATGCGTTTCTTTTTTAAATCTCTACAGACCTTACTGCAATGATATGATTTAATGAATGAGAGGGCTTGGCTCATCAGTAGTGAACCCTCTCAGCGGTTTCGCCAAATTAATCTCTAGACCGCTCTACTATTGTATTGGACTGGTTTTGTTATATACCCTGCATTTTCTATGGAAGGCAGCTAAATGGTGTTTAGTGAACTATGGACATAAGCTTATAGGTCTGTAGAGGTACATACATATAAATTTCAAGGTATTGCATCGAGCAAAGCTCTTCCGCGCAAAACATGTTTTCATAACCATTATATATTAGTAAATTAAATTTTATTGCCCTCTATCGTTAAAATTTTACACAAATAAATTTACTGGCAATGCGTTTCTTTTTTAAATCTCTACAGACCTTACTGCAATGATATGATTTAATGAATGAGAGGGCTTGGCTCATCAGTAGTGAACCCTCTCAGCGGTTTCGCCAAATTAAACATGTTTTGCGCGGAAGAGCTTTGCTCGATGCAATACCTTGAAATTTATATGTATGTACCTCTACAGACCTATAAGCTTATTCCATAGTTCACTAAACACCATTTAGCTGCCTTCCATAGAAAATGCAGGGTATATAACAAAACCAGTCCAATACAATAGTAGAGCGGTCTAGAGATTAATTTGGCGAAACCGCTGAGAGGGTTCACTACTGATGGGCCAAGCCCTCTCATTCATTAAATCATATCATTGCAGTAAGGTCTGTAGAGATTTAAAAAAAGAAACGCATTGCCAGTAAATTTATTTGTGTAAAATTTTAACGATAGAGGGCAATAAAATTTAATTTACTAATATATAATGGTTATGAAAACATGTTTTGCGCGGAAGAGCTTTGCTCGATGCAATACCTTGAAATTTATATGTATGTACCTCTACAGACCTATAAGCTTATGTCCATAGTTCACTAAACACCATTTAGCTGCCTTCCATAGAAAATGCAGGGTATATAACAAAACCAGTCCAATACAATAGTAGAGCGGTCTAGAGATTAATTTGGCGAAACCGCTGAGAGGTTTCACTACTGATGAGCCAAACCCTCTCATTCATTAAATCATATCATTGCAGTAAGGTCTGTAGAGATTTAAAAAAGAAACGCATTGCCAGTAAATTTATTTGTGTAAAATTTTAACGATAGAGGGCAATAAAATTTAATTTACTAAGAAAAAATGTAAATATGCTAAAATTTCGCCTACCATAGTATAAATAAGCTTGTATCTTTTGGAATCTCTTAGCCTTTTAGCCAGTAGAAGGGCGTGTGGCCCGAAAGCTCGCTCGCGTTTATTAAAAAAGAAACTCATCTTCCTTCATGTTTTACTTTATTTGATTATCCAAACAGGAAGAATTCTATCGCTTATTTAATATTAGCATTATACATGGTGAACTAGGTGCCCTTCAACAAGACCTCTCCATACATCTAATGAAGTACCAAGGGGGTCGGTGGAAGGCTGGTTAAACCGTTCGGTTTACGACCACTACGAACCGGGTTCGATCCCCGCATTGGACACTTTTTTCTGTTTAAAGAAAAAAAAAATGCTCCAATGGCCCCCCGATTCTTGCAAAAGTCCAACCCCACCAGCGAGTGCAAGTAACCAAACGGGGCTCTGGCACATTTGTAAGTGCAAAGTCGAACTGCTTTCACATGTGTAGACATGTGGTGCGCTTACAGTAAAAAAAGCAGTCGCTAACTACCCACCATGATTATCATGGCCTGTACCACGTGTACTAGGGATAAGCAAAAAAAAAATGAAGTACCATCACCAAGAGCGACAACGTTTGGGAAATTCTACTTTTCCAATCTTTGCTGAACAGGAAATTCGAATTTTAGAATAGTCTCTAAAGACTCAAGTGTGGATTTTTACTATATAAAACCCTGCTTACACATATAAAGACATTATCAAATAATAAACTTTACCAATTAATAAAACCACGACCTGCTTAACTAGGTTCCACAACCTGACCCTTTGCCACAAAGTAACATAAGCTATAGACTAATTCGAATTGTTATTTTCTTTTTATAGTTGTCCACTAGTGGTAAAAGTTTCAAACATAAATTTTGTTCAGTTGGTCTTAGAAAAAAAAAGTAGGATTATACAATTTTCCTATTAAGAGGCCTACTAGAAAAAAAAAACACGAGAGGTGGAATTTAGTGCATGGGTACTCCTCTGATCTCAACTGATGGATGTCAGTTTTGATTTTAGAATGGTGGTCACTCACGGAGAAGGTCTCTAACAG
This sequence comes from Cordylochernes scorpioides, assembly GCA_030710605.1. Taxonomy (NCBI): domain Eukaryota; kingdom Metazoa; phylum Arthropoda; class Arachnida; order Pseudoscorpiones; family Chernetidae; genus Cordylochernes; species Cordylochernes scorpioides. Next base: position 56,247,193 of record CP092866.1, read on the forward strand.
GAGGTTCACTCTATACACTCTTTGTCAAATTACTAACTACAGTAGAACTCCTCAAATTCGGAAATTCGGAAACTCCCAAATTCAGAAAGTATTGTAATGTTTTTTTTTTACATACAAAAAATCAATTTTCACATGCTTTTATTTTGTTGATATTTCAACATTATTTTATTTTATTTTATTTACTTTTACTTTTGCTTTGCTTTTATTTTATTTAATTTAATTTTTATTAGTAATTTATTTTTAATTTAAGTGTTTAATTAATTTACTTTTACCGATTATTTATAATCGCTAATTAGGGGTTTATCTCCTTTTTTAAAAGCTTAAATAAATCAACAGTTTCATTTGACCTTTGTGCTTAGTTTAGGATATTGTCCAATAAGAAGGCAGCATTATTACGTCATAAGCCATTCACGCATTTTTTATTGCAAAGTTGATTCACCTAAAGTTCAAATTATCAAACATTTTCAGACATTGTAAGTTTCAAATTCTTTTATTCAACTCTCAATTTTTTGCATTTACAAGTTTGTTCTTCAACAAAATGGCATCCAAAGAGGAGCGGCAAAAACAAGGCAAGTACCGAATTCTTAAGCTTGGTGAAAAGTTAGATGTTCTTAGTGACATTAAAAAAGGATTAAGCTATACATCGATAATGCAAAAGTATAAAATTTCTAAGACAACTGTTTATGATATAAAAAAGTCTGAGCTTAAACTTACAAAGTTTGTTGATTCTACCGAAAAAGATGTCAAAAGTTTTCTCAAGTAAAAAATCCGTTATACGAAAATGTTGATAAAGCAGTTAACATCTGGTACGAAAGTCAGAGATTATCAGGGGTTCCTATTCGTGGTATTGAACTCCAAACAGCTGCCAGTCATTTTGCAACAAAATTGAATAATCCCACTTTTAAAGCTAGTGGTGGATGGTTGTCACGATACAGAGCCAGACATAATTTGAAAAATAAAAAAGTTGTCGGGGAAGCATTGAGTGCTGACGTAGATGCAGCTAATCGCTTTAAAGATGATTTTCACAAACTAATGACTGATGAAAAGTATGAACAGTTCCAAATTTATAATGCTGACGAAACAGGAGTTTACTGGAAGTCATTACCCGATAATTCTCAAGTCAAAAATGCAAACAGCGCTAGTGGTCATAAGCAATCCAAAGATCGACTCTCTGTTTTACTTTGTGCAAATGCAGACGCTTCACATAAAAAGTTTTGGCTGTTGTTGGAAAATCAAAACGTCCAAGAGCAATCAAAAACATCATTGATCGATTGCCTGTCCATTACTATTCTTCACACAAGGCTTGGTTTAATCAAAGCATTTTTAGTGAATGGTTTTTTAAACGGTTCATAAACGAAGTTCGCAATTTTCAAGAAAATAAGTTAAGAGTTGCTCCAGATCAAGTAAAAGCGTTACTACTAGTTGACAATTCTCCTGCTCATCCAACAGAGCTGATCAGTAATGACGGTAACATTAAATGCAAGTTTTTACCACCTAATACAACATCTGTATTGCAGCCTATGGACCAGGGAGTTATTGTTGCCTTTAAAAGGTTGTATAAACGAAGACAGTTAGAAAGTTGTTTAGTATTTTCAAGTTATGCAGATCAGCCAAATAACTCTGTGGGTGAACAAACCTTTTCTAATTTAATAAAGTACGACATCAAGAAAGCGATATTCAATTTTGGAATTTCTTGGGATGAATAAAATCTTCTACAATAAGAAATGGATGGAAGATTTTGCTTGAACACAAAAATAATTCAGATTTGGAAACAGCAGGTGATGCATTACAATTATCCGAGGATGAATCTGATGAAGATGAACAAGAAATTAGACGGCTGGAGCAATTATTTCAAAGAGCTAGAATTGAAGTAAATCAAGAAAGCATTAATGAATGGATCGATATAGACCTTGATGATCCAGGTCACAATGTTCTTAGCAATGATGATATAGTTGAAGCTCTGTTTTGAGAGAAAAAAATGGAAATCAGCAGTTCTGATGATAGTTCCTCAACTTCTGAAGACAGTTTGGAGCCGGATGTTCCCAGATGCGAAGCGTTGAAAAGTTTGGATGTTGCATTAAAATATTTGGAAAAGCGCACTGAACCAGAAATGCTTGCAAGCTACAACACCATCAATAGTCTTCGAACTATGCTTATGAGAGAAGAAGAAGCTTTGTTAAACAAGCCAAAGAAACAGACAACAATCAGCAACTTCTTTGCCAAGCCATAACTTACTTGGCCATCAATTGCATTACATACATAATAAAATATTTTACTATTTTTCATCGGTTTCATGCTCAAAACTCATAAAAGTCAAGGAACATTTGATTAAAAATCGTAATTAAAATTATGTAATGTACATATAATATTCAACCTAAAATTGTTCATATGCTTCAAAATCTTTGTCTCAGTCATCTAAATGCCTATTTATGCCACATAAATATTCACAAATCTAACTCTCTCAAATTCGGAAAATCCTCAAATTCGGAATACCTTGCGCCCCAAGCTTTCCGAATTTGAGGAGTTCTACTGCAGTCTAAAAAAATCAAAGGTACCTCAATGCAAGTCAGTGACCAAGCCACAACAAAAGCTTTAGCAAATTCTGGATGATCCCTGGAGACCAGGATTCGTACATCAGTGTTGAGGGATTAATGAAATCTTGAGAATTTCCCAAAGCAGTGCTTATCTGGTAAACTGGCTGCTGTTATAGCTTTGTCACCAATCCGAGTCAGCTAGATAACAGAAACTATGAATAAACGTAAATCTTCTAGAAAGGGATAGTATTTCTTTTTTAGATCCATTTCCTCCTGGCAAAATTCCTTTCCAGTCATCGGATTTTTTAGGAGGTTTTGGGATACTTGGCTTTGATGATTTTAGTTTAAGTTATCGGAATTCTTTGGCCTGATTAATTCTCTAGTATACGTCGTCGAAAATGATGTATTCAGATATCTTCAGTGAGTCCATTACATAAGGTTCAGCATAGGTTGGGGTTGTTCATTCCTCATTCCTTCTGCTTTGTCTAACTCAGCCATTTCCCTAATGCTCTTTTCGTGAATGACTTTAACCTAGTTCAGTTTGAGTTTAGAAGGCGGGTCACAGGTTCGTGGGAGTTTGGAACCGATGGCTCATGATTCAACTTGTTAATTTTTTTTTTTTTTGGTTCTTCAAGAATCACATATGAAAAATACATGCAGTAGAAACTTTCTGTAGAGAGGGGACAACAAGTAGTTGCAGAGCCAAAGTGTCCTTTAGGAAGAGATGTCCTCTTACCAGAAAGTTGCTTAATAGCAAATATGAAAATATGGATAATAAATGTTCTTTCTTTGTAGAGAGGAATCCTCTCAGGGTGATTGTTTTGTATTAATTCAATATGTAAATGTTTGTGCAAGAAAATGTTCTTTATTATATTTCATAAACATATCAACATTATATAAATACTAATTATTATTCATAACAAGGATATATATATATACACACAAAAAATTCTGAAAAAAAGCCCTAATACATTTTACCAAATTGAGTACCCCACTTCCCTGAATGACCAACTTTGGAAGAGAATGAAATGGATCTATCCAACCACAAATGAGGAGGGTCTACTATAGGTGATAAACAAATATGGGCCATCTACCAACTGTCTCTACACAGATTCAGGATTTGATATAACCACAGCTAATTTGGAAAGCCCTGACGTTAAATGGATATAGTCCAGAGTAACTTCATGAGGACCCACAAGAGAGCTCTGAAATTTTCTATCTTCACCCGAGAGGTATTTTATTGGCAAATATCCAGGTTAATACTGTGTGTGTGTGACAAAATAAGTTTATTTATCACTAGTCTAATTATAGTAACAATGGTGTTGATGTTATGTTGCATGGAGGATACAGTAAAACAACCATGAGGGCAGCTCTAAATAAAGGACAGTTTTCATCACCGAAAATGTCATTTTTACTATTTAGCTCCTCTGGTAAAAGGACACTCTATAAAATACACTTTGGCTCTGAAACTAGATAGCTTTTAGATAGAGAGGTTTTATTCTATTGGTCTTTTAAAAAAGGTATAAATTGTGTCAGAAAGAATGAAATCTTTAAAAATAAGTAAAAGATCCTGTAATGACCCATCATCTAAAGAGAAGGCAACCACCTGAATGAGTTACCACAATTTTCAAATCAAAAATGACCTATTTTGGAGACTAGGCCTCTAGGAGAGATTATGTATTTCATGTGAGATTCCCTTGTATCACCAACAGGAATCACGACATGTTCAACTGCAGGAAGTGTCTGATATGAGAATTTCCGTAAACCTAAAGAGTAAAAAATGGAGTTCCAGGTATAAAAATGGTTGATATGGTAGATGTTCAACCACCCAATATGGCCACCACCACAAGCTGAGATCTTTTCACATGGGGGACAATTTGCATATGTACACTTATTTGCATTAAAATGTATATTTGCATAACCACTTTAAAATTTTCACATTTTCTTAGAATTTGTATTATTACAATTAAAAAGATAGCATTCTGAAAATGTAAAAGTTCACATTATTTTATCCATAATGAGGAATATATTTTTTAAAGCACAAATAGATAATTATAAACATTGCTCTTCTTGTATCATATAACATTTTTAATAAGGCACCAAGAACACCACCTATTGTAAAATGTAGACCAATTCTCATGAAAATAATTCATATTTTTTAAAAATAAATCTAGAGAGAGCACTAAATTATTAATACTAACTTCAAACTAATAAAAACAGAGAAAAAGCATTTTTTTGTCGACAAAATGATAAGGTACAATTTGGGTTATAGATTAAAATTACAAGGTAATATGACCAAATCCAAATAAATTAATTGTGTGTGATGTTTCGTTAACAACGTTGTTACCAAAATGCCACACACTATTAATTTATTTAGTCTTATTACTTTGTAGTTCTTTGTCTACATAAGGAAAATGCCTTGAATGTGAAGAATATACCAAAAAAAGAAACATTTTGTCAAAATAAGATAATTATCTTATATGTAATTATGAGGTGATAACGTGCCATCTATATATAAGAAATGGTAGCATCAAAACACGAATCTTTCTTTTTAAACAAACTTCCACTGTCTTTACTGCAATAATTGGGAAGGCTTGGCTCATCAGTGTTCATCGCAGTAAGGACAGTGAAATTTTGTTTTATGTTTAAATAGTAATATTCATGTGTGCTTTGATGCTTCCCTTTCTTATATGTATATACATGTAGTGATAAGGCACAATTTGGATTAGAGATTATAAACACAAGGTAATAAGACCAAATAAATAAATAGTGTGTGACGTTTCGGTAACAGCATTGTTACCATCTTCATTGATTTAGTACTTTTGTCTGAAGATGGTAACAACGCTGTTACTGAAATGTCACACACTATTTATTTAGATTTGGTCATATTACCTTATGTTTATGTAGTGTGTAAATAACAAATACCATGGCACTAGAAAAATGAGTACCTTTGCTATTTTGGAAGAAGTATTTTTTTTTCTTATAGGTATTTTTTTTTTTCATTGAAATTTTAACAAAATAAAATCCATCTTTTTGTAAAAATATACATATAATTGGTTTACAATTCCACAAAAAAAAAAGGATTTAAAAAAAATTAGAAAACAACACTTTGAATTTGCAAATTTATTTTTGAGATACATTTTATACTTTTTGGGGGGTGGGGCGAGGGGAGGGGGGGGGACAGAATAAACTGGGAACACATATTCACACATTGTCAGATACATGAAAATTGGAATGTTTGGGAAAAAAGGTGTGTAATTATATAATCATATTTTCACACAAATGTTACAATTTTTTAAAAAATATATATATATATAAAACAAATATTTGGTGTAAGTATTTAATAAAAAAACTGTTATATATAAATACATCAACATTACAAAAATAAATATATTTGAATAAAGAAAATTCCTTGAGGCAAGAGTTATAGATAATACAAGCTCTCAGGCCCTTCGACAGGTATAACTACGCTGCTAAAACTCTCAGCCTGACAGCAATCTTCCAGTGTCATAGTCCTCCATTTCCATCTTGGACTGGAGTTTCCCATATCTGGAACATGGCTTACATACAATATTTCATATTGAAGTGAATTTAGTAAAGGAGAATTGTTGAATGCAATTATGCAAGTTTTTAAACAAGTTATCCCACCTTTCTAAAATCAAATTTGAAATGATTTGAAAATGTCTTTACTAAGGCTAAAGCGCTTTGGTGGTAAAACATCTCTCCACATTGCTGATTGTTGGCAGTTGTACAATTTAATCCTTAGTTTTGCTTTATTGCTCAGTTAATTTAGCTTTAGGTTAGCACAACCTAATGAAACCATCACTGCAAACATTCAAATTACACTTGAAAAAAAGAGTAGAAACCAATTTAGTGTTGCTCACTTAACACTGAAGTGGATACTAAGCATATTATCAACCAGCAGGTTCTTCTGCTAAACTTAGAAATACCTCCATACCTTTAAAATTGTATTATCCCATATATATAAATCCACTGCAATATCACAAATATTAGAGAAACATGATATTAATAAATATTTCTCCAATTCACACAGCCTCACAGACTAAGTAAATGAAATAACCATAAGCAACACCCCTACAGATTCCCTCAACAAGAATAATGTTTTATACTCAATACCATGACTGCAGTGTGAAACACATATGTGGGAGAGATAGGGAGAACCGTGAGAATCAGAATGGCTGAGCATGAAAGATCTGTTAAAAGAAAGAATCCCCGTTCTCTCATATACCAGCATATCCACAACACAGGCCATTCATTTAGTATTAGTGAACCCTCAACTCATTACCAAGAAATAAAGAACAAGCACCAGAGACTGGTACTGGAAGTTTTACTCACTAAAAAACTCAAAAGCATCAATAGATCCATAGATTTGCTTGACATATATGATAGTATAATTGGGGAATCTCCTACATATAAACAATCTTCCCAATACATTCATACCCTTAACCCAGCCATCAATATTTTTTTAGTGTCTTTGTCTTAATGTGATTTGTATCCTTCCTTTGATCACACGTAGCCTCAATAGTGCATTAGAATTAACTAATAAACCATAGTTTATGATTTAAGTGTATTATGTTAATTATTATTGGCATGTTTCCATCTCTCATATTCCCTGCTTCTTTGAAAATATATGTATATAAGAAGAGGCCTATTTTAATCCCCTATCAATACGCGTTAAGGATTCAGTTAAAAATCCATTCTCACAGAGATTCATAAAAGAAACTCAAATTAAGTTACTTAAAGCCAGAAAGGAAGGATGTTACTCTAATATCAGAATTCTATCAAAATCCATCAAAGACCTCATATTCGTAATTTCCCAATACATCTCAGAACCAAAGTTCCATGGAATAATAACAGAAATCAACCCAGTAATAACAAAATTGAAATCCAACATAGAAAATAGATAGAACAGGAAACTGAAATATTGGGCTAAAACACATCAAAAGTTGTTAATTTATCACAAGCCATATTAACGCACTATGAAATAGCTATATTATCCAAAGGTTTGAAATATCGACCTGTTAATAAACCTGATCCCATAAAAATAATGATCAAAATTGAAATAGCCATATCAACACTGAACTGGGAGAAAATTACCATTGAAGTATATGTTTGGTTTGTAGTTTTGAAGTCTTCTTTTAGTTGTAAAGGACGCCGCTAGGTGGCCGAATTGACTGGACGTGCGTTGCATCACTCTTCCAATCCGGTAAATATTGATTTTATTATAATAAATATATAAATATTTGGAGTTTATAATTTCTATATTTAAATTTTAAAAATACAATATTACATCAGGTAAAATGACATTTTTATTTAGTTAAGTAAATTTTAAAAAATGGATTCTATCTCAAAGTCAATAAATGCTAAACTTGACGAAATAAAAAATTATTTCGACAACAAGTTCAAAACCAATCAAAATAATTTAACAAAAAATGACATTTCTTACTTGTCGTCTATGATAGATCAGGCAAAAAGTGGAATTGAATCTTTAGGAGATTTAAATAAACAAAATACAGTAGAAAATTTGACTGAAATTATCAATAAAACAATAGAAAATTTGAAAAGATATTTAAATAACTGTCCAAACCTAAATCCTATTCTCAAGCAGTACAACAAGAGATAGCGAACTTATTAATAATATACAACAAGCACATAAAGATGAATCAAGTATGATAGTAGCCTCAAACAACAATGAAATTAATTCTGATTTAATCAATACCATTTCCAATAATATAAAAGTTCTAAGAGAAAGTGGCAAAAGTGTCAAGATGAATAAAATAATTAACACTAAAAAATCAGTAATAATAAAATCTCCAAGTCTTCTGGATACCAATATACTGCGAGAAGAATTGGAAAAGTCAGAAGAACTGACCAATGCATAGCAACCATTGAACTACAATCCAATATTATATCTAACCCACCGGATATTCTTTTGACTCAAGAACCATAAGGTTTGCACAATGATGACAAATAAATGAAGGCATATATATATTACATCTGGATTCTCTCTGACAGCCTCAGTGCTATACAACACATAAAGATATGGATTCTGCCAAAGACAAAACAACAAAAAATAATCAAAATCCTCAAAAAATTCTCACAGGAAAACCAAATCACATTCCAATGGATCCCCTCTCACGTTAACATAGACGGCAACGAGATGGCTGACCAGTTGGCTAAAGAAGGCTGTAAGGGCCAGCCAGAAAACTCCCAACTCACCTATTCAGAAATTTCTTCCAATCACAAACAAAGAATAACCTCTCTCTGGAAATCCACCTTAAACCACCCCTGGTACACCCCCATTCCTAACGAATCTTCTTTCCACACCCTTACTAGAGAAGAACAAATGCCGATTTCAAGATTACGAACAGGATATCTTAGAATGCTCAAATTTAATGGAAAAATCAAAACATTCCCGAAATTACCCAAATGCGATTCCCAACCAGCCAGTCCTGAACATCTATTAAATTGTATTAAATCCTCCAAAACCTCTGGGAAAACCCCAGGACTATAATAGAAAAGCTGAGACAATGGGACCTAATGAAGATCGTTTAAACGACTTGAGGAATAAGCAACAACAACAACAAAACTGAACAACCAAGAAAAAGGAAAAATAAGACAAAACTATCCAGAACATTAAATAAACCATCAAATCTACCCATGCGCAGCCCAAGAGAAAAGCACATTTTAAGAAACTTAAAGAACAGAAATGAAATAGTTATTCTCAAACCGACAAAGGAAGAACTACAGTGATAATGGATAAATCTGAATATCAGAATAAAATGAAAGATATACTCAAAGACAGAAAAACTTTGCACCACTCACTGAGACAGAAAGGAACCAAATTTACTCAAAGATTAAAAAAAGAACTCAACAGGTTGAACAAGTCCAAGATAATCAGCAATGAAGACAACAAGGTATTTCTCAGCAATATAGATTCTGAAAGTCATATATACGGTAAACCAAAATTACATAAGCCAAATATACCATTAAGACATATAGTAGCATATCATCTATCTCCTATTGCCCCAATAGCTAAATATTTAACTCACTTCATACAACCATTATACAAACATCCTCCCTATCAATAACAAACATACCCATATTCATACAAGAAATTTTGAATACAAGTATAGAAAACAGCCATTTGATCGCTACTGGAGCTGCAGGCCCCTCATCATCGAAGCCTTCAGTGTCCTAGGGCGACGACCCCCTGACCTTCGGGTCTGGCCTAGAAGATGACGACCTGGCCATCCTGGCATCGGCCAAATCCATCATCTACCAGTACTTCGTACAGGTTGGGCTGACCGGAGTACCCGCTCATTGCCTGGGAAAGAGGGTTCACCTGCCGGGGCACATCCCCCGCATGATCATCTGTATATTAGTTTTATTTCTATTTTTAATGTAAATTATTGACAAGAAGTCATTTATGGTTTCATTTGATATTGAGGCTCTCTATCCTAGTCTCCCTCACCAATTAATATTAGAAAATATTAAAACCTTATTAATTGGAAATAACATCGATCAAATAATCATTGGCAAATTAATAGAATTTTTTTTTTGCTTACCCCTAGTACACGTGATAATCATGGTGGGTAGAAGTAGGCGACTGCTTTTACTGTAAGTGCACTACATGTCTACACATGTAAATTTGATATCGAATGTGTAATTTGCGTGCTCCCCAATGTTCAATTATGTTAATTTCACAATGATTTGATTTTTATATATAATTTCAGATTTACACGCGGATATGGCGTGTCTTTGCAACTGTTAAATAAAATAATGTCTACACATGTGAGAAGCAGTTCGACTTTTGCACTTACAAATGAGCCAGAGCCCCATTTGGTTACTTGCACTCTCTGGTGTGGTTGGACTTTTGCAATAATCGGGGCCATTGGAGCATTTTTTTTTTTTTTATCAGAAAAAGTGCCCAATGCGGGATTCGAACCCGGGTGGTAGCGGCCAAAACCAACAGTTTAGACCCTCCTTCAACCGAACCCCGTTAATAGAATTGAAGATTTAAGATTGAAATTTTTAAATTTTAACTCACAATCATTTAAACAGGTGAAAGGATGGGTAGTCAGTCCACTATCTTCCACTTTAGCTGAAGTAGTCAAATAGATAATAGCACAATTCCCCACAGACATAATAACATATAAAATATACATAGATGATATATATATATGCTCAGCAAACAAAGTTAACCACATATTAACATTACTAAATTGTTTCCATCCTAGAATTAATTTTACATTATAGAAATTGAAAATAAGCTCCCATTCTTAGACATTAATATCATAAGATCACTAAATAGATTGCTAACCTCTATATATTAAAAACCAACCTTCAAACCCAATTATGTATATTTCACATCATACTGTCTGTTAAACCACAAAATAAATACAGTTAAAACATTAACCAGAAGAAAAAAATACATACTCATTCTTCGCAACAGAATTCAAAAATAGAAGAAACACAGAACATCATAAAAAATCTCCAAGACAGGAGATACCCAAACACATTTATATAAATAATATTTCCACAAATCTACAGCAAACAATAACCCAATACTCGCAAGCATCAATAGCAATTCAAATTTTAAAAAAAATTTAAAAGAGTCTGGAACAGAATTTATGAACATAAACACAATATAATAAATCAAGATAACAGATTCCTAATTTTTCAACATTGTAGAGAAACTGGCCACACATTCACAAGAGAAGAACCTAAAATACACTACAACAACATAGAGAATAAAACTTCATCCCACCATCTTTAAGAATAAAAGATCCTGTAAAGAACCATTTTTCTGTAAAATTGATAAAAGATATGCAACTAAAGCTGTTGAGAACAAGAACCCAAGGATGCTACTCTAATATCAGAATTTTAACTAAAACCATTAAAGATTTAATATGTTTATTATCATTATCTGATTTTGGATCAACCTTAGATGATTTAATCATAAAGATCAACTTAAGAATATCTCATTTGAAATCTACAATAGAAAAGAAGCATAACCAAAAGCTGGAACATTGGGCTAAAAAATACCACGTACCATCATTGATAAGAGTCAAGAAATATTCTAAAGTTATTAACCTATCCCAATCAAAATCTCACCACAGATGAAATAAATATACTATCAAATGGTTTAAAACATAGAATAATAGGAAAACCAGACCCTATAAAAATTATAAGTGGAGTAGAAATAGCCATAACAAAACTAAAGAATCAAGACAAGAGTGAAATTAGACATAACTTGTATTCTGAAAACACCAAGTAACCTTCCTCTACATAATCCACACGAAAGAAGAATTATTCAAAACCTCAAAAACAGAAAAGACTTGATATTTACACAGGCAGATAAAGGTGGAATGACAGTAATAATGGACCAAATAGATTATTGCAAGAAAATGGATGAAATTTTAGAAGATCAAACCACATTTGAACCCATTAATGAAATAGATAATAAAAAAATTATATATATTTTTTTAAAAAGAATTGAACAGACTATCAAAAAGCAAGCATATTTCAAAAGATGAACAAACTTTATTTCTATCGAACATGGAAAATAATAGCTATATTTATGGCAAACCAAAGGTACACAAAGAAAACTTCCCTCTTAGACCAATAGTAGCATTCCATCATTCACCTTTAGCTCCAATAGCCAAATTTTTAACAGCTTTTCTACAGCCCATAATCAATAGTAAGTCTTTCCCATTGTCAATTTCCAAAATACCGAAATTTATGAATGATATACTTAACCTTAAAATACACAATAACTACGTACTAGTTTCGTTTGATGTAGAAGCACTTTATCCAGTCTCTCCCATGAATTAATTATAGACAACACTAGATCCTTTTTAATTGAAAATAACAGATACCTCAAGCATTGAAAAAATAATTGATTTAATATCGTTATGTTTAAAAATAAACTTATTTACATTTAATTCAAAACATATAAACAGGTTAAAGGTTCCCCCATGGGAAGTCCGTTATCCTCGCCTATAGCTGAAATAGTTATGCGTGTTATAGACACGTCGATTATATCTCTATACCCTGAAGACATTATTATATATAGAAGATATATAGACGATATTTTTTTTGCATATGTACAGACAGCCAACTTTCCCATATCCTAGCCTCCTTGAATAGTTACTGTTGGGTATTTGCATACTCATTTCTGACTTCATGTATAAATAGCGCTACAAGTTGTTAGCAGTCAGTCAGTCAGTCCATATTGTAGAAGTTGGTGTACTAATAAATTCTAAGAGAATGTAGTGGCCTGGTAATGAGCAACCCACACAGAGGCAACACAACAAGTTGGCGATGAGGATCACTAGAGGAACTACGGGAGCGACTACAGGACTCTGCAGGATCAACTACGAGAATCACTGATGGAACTGTGGAAACTCCGGCAAATAAGGAGTTTGCTAAAAGTGCACAGCAAAAGGACGCTTAAGAGGCCTGAAAAAAAAAAAAAACGGACATCGAACGACTGACATTCAGTATCTTGGGGTATTTAAATTAACCGCCTTAGTGGCTAGAGATAAATGGCGATTAGTCAAACTGTGCCTTTCAGAGTCTACGATCCAAATGAAGCCGATTTTGAAATCTTTATACAAAGATTCAATGCTGCGTGCACAGCAAATGAAACCAATGAACACAAGAAAGTTGTGATTTTACTGTCTCTATTGGACTCTGGACTACTTAAACTGGGTAATGACCTATTCTTTCCAGAAAAGATGGAAGCACAAACATATGAGCTAATCGTGAAAAATATTATGCAACATTTAGAGCCTAAGAAAAAGATAATACCTCAAAGGTGCTTGTTCTTGAAACAAACACAGAGGGAAATGAATCTGTTTCCGAATATCTCTCTCTGAGAAAATTGAAGCACCTGGCCTCTAATTGTGCTTTTGGGGAGATGTTGGAAATGATGCTATGGGATAGATTTGTAGCAGGCTTAACATCAGAATCCCTTCAAAAAAGGCTCTTGCTAGAGGATGATGAAGTGAAATTAGATAGGGTATTTGCCCTAGCAGTCTCATACGAGTTGGCAGAGAAAGATGCCAAAGAGCTGCATGAAAAAGAAGTAGCGAGAGTAACCTCACATATTGAGAGGAACAGAAAATCGAAGTACTCTCCTACGAAGGAAAACTTCACGTCTGCGACCAAAGAAAGGACTTGCTACCGGTGCGGCATGAAAAATTTGCACCTTGCGCCAGCATGTCCACAGAAGTTAAAAACTTGCTATAAATGCAAAAAAAATGGTCATTTAAGTAAAGTATGCAAGGCCAAAGGAAATACACAGAAAAGTGGGTATGTGCAGCAGCAGATTATCTTTTCCCTTAAGGGTGGAACTGAAGTTAAGATTGCTCTTACAGTGGACGGCCAGATATTGAATGGCATTGTGGATACTGGAAGCCCAGTAACTTTGATGCCGAAGAGCATTTTTGAGAAGTTATGGAGGGCGAAACCATTGATTCCAACAGCAATAAATCTGAAATCATTTTGTAATAATCCTATAAAGGTTGTAGGAGAAAGAAAAGTTTTTGTTAAGGAAGCCAATAAGTCACTAAGATTGATAGTGGTGGATAAAAGTATCCCAGAAATTTTACTAGGAAGGGAATGGTTGAAATTTTTTAATATAAATTACAGTAAATTATAAAATGTAAATAAAATTTCGGAATCTTGCATAGACTCATTAATTGAAAGTTATGCAAATCTGTTTATATATATAAGGATGAACTGGGCTGCTTAAAAGATATCAACTTGGACATTAATATTAAAAAGGAAGAAGTGCCAATGTTTTGCAAAGCTCGGAGTTTGCCCTATTCTTTGAAAAAGAAAGTGGAGGATGAACTGGAGTGTATGGTTGAAAGAGGAATTTTGGAACCTATTGTTCACGCTAGTTGGGCAGCGCCAATTGTGCCAGTTGTAAAAAAGGACGGCAGTATTAGAATTTGTGGAGATTTTAGGAGTACCACAAACAAGGCAATAATATTAGATAAATATCCATTGCCTACTATAGATGAAATATTTCAAGGTTATCTGGTAGCACGATTTTGGCAACTCTGGACCTCTCAATGGTAGTAAATATAAATACTACCTGTTTGCGCCTGGCTATGCAAATAACTTGCTTGGTTGCATTGTGTAAATTTTGTTTCTTCTAAATTTATGTAAATATGTGTACATATAAAAAGAGTGAACGTGAAAATAAAAGTGTGTCAGCTAAGATCAGTGAGGCTGTGTGGTGATTCTCTTGTTACTACATCGCAATTAGACAGGATAATCTCTCAGTAGTCAATCTGCAGATCGAGGTGAAAACATACAGTCCAAATTAAACTCTGCCAAAAGATCGTCAACATCTAAAACAAAGGTTAAAGAGCTACACGGAATTCCAAACTAATACTGTGAGGATCCAAGCTCCAACATATGGTCCCTCGAGCCGGATGCTAAGAAGAAGAGCGTGATTCTACTGAGAAAAGAACCTTCAAAAACAGAAACATGTCTAAAGCAATGAAAGGCCTAAGGGTCAAGATCCGTTCACAGATAAGACGAATGGATAGATACCTGGCATCCGTAGATGAAGACATATCGGGAGGAGATCTCCATAAATTAAAGCTGATAGATGAAGGTGTATCAGAAATAAAAACGGAAACAAAGATCTTATTTGACGAGTTATTTGAACAGGAGGAAGTAGATGAAGAAAAATAACTCGAGAATTATGAAATAACTCAAGAGAAAATAGAAAACTGAAAATGAGGCTTATGCGTGCATTAGAAGGAATGCAAAGTACAGCTGATACCAAACAAGCAAAAGGCCTCGAAACAGTGAAATTGCCCATGTTCGAGTTGCCCCACTTCTATGGAGATGCGAACTCTTGGTTCAATTTCAAGGAGGTATTCGGAATGGCCATAGATCAAAATCCAGGGTTAAATGATCTACAAAAGCTGCAATATTTGGGCTCCGCAGTGAAGGGAGAAGCAGCCAGACTGATACGTGGGTTCCCAGTGTTATCAGAGAGCTACAAGCAGGCATGGGATACTCTAGTATCCAGATACGACAACCAAAGAGAGTTGGCTTATGCGCAACTGAATAAAATCTTCAAGATCAAGCAAATGAAGAATCCATCAGCAAAGGTCCTAAGGGAGCTCTTAGACACATGTAACGAGTCTGTACGCAATCTAGAATCGCTCGGATTAAAAAGAAATGAGTTGGTGGATGTGATATTGGTGCAATTCTTAAAAAACAGAATCGATGAGGAGATGAAACGACATTGGGAGTTGGCCCAGGATGAAAGATCATTTCCCTCCTATGAGATCTTCATTTTGTTTCTTGAAAGACAAAGTAGAAGTCTGCCACAGGGATCAAGGGAATATCAAAGAAAGGAAAATGAGATTCAAAAGGACTATGCAAATGTACACACTACGATTAATACAAATGCTCAAATGTGTATAGTATGTAAAGCAGGTCATAGAATCTACAACTGTACTACATTTAGTACAATGCCTATCGAACAAAAATGGAAATTGGTCAAACAACACAAGATGTGCTACAATTGTCTAAAAAAGGGTCATGCAAGAAAAAATTGTTACCAAGGACCTTGCAAGAAGTGCGACAAAAGGCACCATACATTACTCCATAATCTTGACACAGAGGTAACCAAAACCCAGAAGGATGCGAAGCCCCAGAATTTTACACCTGTAAGTGAAATCAACAATACCAGTGTTGAACAAGGAAGTGAGACCATCAATCAAGTGCTCCTTGCGACTGCTCAAATAATTGTGGAAGGTGAAAATGGTTCACCGCTGATCTGCCGAGCACTTTTGGATAGTGGATCACAAGTTAGTTTGATCACAAAAGAAAGTTGCGAGAAACTTGGGCTAAAAGGAGAAACATCAGGACGCTCACTTAGGGGTATTGGAAATAATCCAGTCCAGGGGTCATCTACATCTGTTAGCTTGAAATTTAAATCGATTTATAGATCCGAAAAATATTAAACGAATGCTCTAGTAATGGAAGTCTTAACAACTGAAATTCCAAACTTCAAAATGGCAGAACCGACCTGGATTATGCAGAGAGGCTTTGAGTTGGCAGACCCTCTGTTTCATATTTCGGCACCAATCGACATTATTCTAGGTGCAGATATGTATGCATATCTGATGCATGGAGAGAAAAAAATGCTGGGAAGGAACCAGCCTATAGCAATGAAATCAAAGCTCGGTTGGATTCTAATGGGCAAAGTAGACAGCTCTCTCTCGTCAAACTATAAAGGTGGACCTTGTAGCTTTGCAGTTCAAACTACATCAGAATTAGATGGTCTGGTAAGAGATTTCTGGGAATTGGAGTCAGTACCGTCATTGCAAGACCAGAATCCAAGGGAAGAAGATTACGAGACTTATTACATGAAAACCTATTCCAGAGACTGCCAAGGAAGATATAGTGTGAAAATACTATTCAAAGGAAAGCCCTCTCTGCTCGGACAGTCAAGAGAGAAAGCCTTGGCTAGGTTTCTGGCATTAGAACGAAGACTGTTGAAAACCCCAAGGGTCTATAAACAGTACAAAGAGTTCATGAGGGAATACGAGGCATTGGGTCACATGAAGTTAGTGCCAATTAAGGAGATAATCAGAGACCCATCGACATGTTATTACATGCCGCATCATGGAGTTGAAAGAGAACAATCTACAACTACAAAATTAAGAGTGGTCTTTGATGCATCGGCAAAAACTGATTCTGGTACCTCATTGAACCAAATATTGAAAACCGGACCAAAGATCCAAAGAGATATATTTGTCATCCTGATGGGATTCAGAGCACATCCAATTGCGATTATTGCTGATATAGAAAAGATGTTCAGGCAAGTGAGAATTCACCCAGAGGATGCAGATTACCAAAGGATATTATGGAAACAAACACCCGAACAACCGGTAGAAGATTATAGGTTGTTGACAGTAACATACGGGACTACATCTGCTCCCTTTTTGGCTATTAGGACAATGCAACAGCTGGCCAGGGATGAATGCGAAGAGTTTCCAACGGCTTCAAGGGTCGTAATGAGTGATTTCTATGTGGACGATCTCTTAACGGGAGTATCCTCAAAACAGGAAGGCGAGGAGTTTATAAAACAAATGATAGGTCTGATGTCAAAGGGAGGTTTCGAGATTAGAAAATGGAAATCCAATTGCCATGGGCTTGTGTCCCAAATGGATGAAACTGAGACTGAATTGAGTGTTGGCGCTTCGTCAAGAGTTTTAGGAATTCTTTGGGATAATTCACGGGACGCTTTCAGGATCAATATAAATAACCCTGGTGAAGTAAAAAATAACAAAAAGGAATTATTGGTCCAACATTGCTAGGATATTTGATCCATTGGGCTTCCTTTCACCCCTTACAGTCTCCTTGAAAATTATGATGCAAGAACTATGGAAGGAAAAGTTAAGTTGGGACGAGCCCATGTCAGAAAGGTGGAGAACAAGGTGGAACTCTTTTCGTGACGAAATGAGTGTGCTGACTGAGTTAGAAATCCCCAGATACATTTTGATGGATCAAAACAGTAGGAATATCCAACTTCACGGATTCTGCGATGCTTCGAGCGTGGCATATTCAGCGGTTTGCTATCTAAAATCGGAAACAATTGAAGGACAAGTTGGGATATCACTAATTGCGGCGAAAACAAGAGTTACCCCCTGCAAACCCTGTACACTTCCGAGATTGGAGTTGTGTGCTGCTCTTCTTCTATCACGGCTTTATAGGTCTATTGTAGAATCAATTAAATTGCCACTAGATGAAGTTCATCTATGGACGGATTCTCAAATAGCACTTTGCTGGATAAAATCGGATCCTAATAGATGGAAGAAATTTATAAGTCATCGAGTTATGAAAATACAGCAGTTGACAGAATTAAAGTACTGGGGTCACGTTTCTGGAAAGGACAATCCAGCCGATTGTGCGTCGAGAGGTCTAAAGCCTGCGGCACTGATAAAACATGAACTTTGGTGGCAAGGACCCTCGTGGTTGAAGGATGACTGTGTTGAGCGAATTTGGGAGAACTCGAACAGTGATCTTCAAATTCAAAAGCAAGAAGAGGTTGTGGCATTCTGCCATCTCCAGACAACAAGCGTTCCAGAATACTTCCTGAAATACTCGTCCTTCACAAGACTAAAAAGAGTCACAGCTTGGTGTCTAAGATTTGGAGCAAATTGCCAAAGAGCAAGTAAGGAAAGAGAATATGGTCCCTTGACAACAGCTGAGATGAATCGTGCTATAATGATGATTGTCAAGCTAGTACAATGTTCCGAATTTCTTCATGAAATTCAATCGTTAAATGATCATATTCAGCTTCCAAATAAAAATCGAATTTTGGATTTAGGGCCATTTTTGGACAACGAGGGCCTACTTAGGGTTGGAGGTCACCTTCAGAGGTCTAACTTGTCATCCAACCAGAAACATCCTATGATCTTGCCTAAAAAACACCATATCACCAGGTTAATCATACAAGAATATCATCAAAGATATCTCCATGCGGGCCCTCAATTGGTTTTATCGCTAATACGAAATAAGTATTGGATACTGGGAGGCCGAGAAATAGTAAGACGGGTAGTCAAAAATTGCCTGATCTGTTTTAAACTCAGAGCTCGAACAGTCGAGCAAATAATGGGAGACTTGCCGCCTGATAGAGTGAACCCTTCTAGACCTTTCCTTAAAACCGGGATAGACATAGCGGGTCCATTCGGTCTGAGACCCAGCTTGATCAGGTCCAAAAGCGTGATTGAAGCATATGTCGTATTGTTTGTCTGCTTTGCTGTAAAGGCAATCCATCTTGAGATGGTGACCAGCCTCTCTACGAACTCCTTTATAGCAGCCCTAAGACGATTCATTTCAAGAAGAGGAAGGCCGTCCGACATTTATTCAGACAATGGAACAAATTTTAAGGGCGCTCAAAGAATTCTAAGAGAGCAGTTTGAAATAATTAATGCAATGGAAACTAGAGAATTTATTTCAGAAGAATTAATTACGTGGCACTTTATACCGCCATCCGCTCCACACTTTGGAGGCCTATGGGAGGCCAATATAAAGAGTGCCAAAGGCCATATAACCAGAGCTGGCAGGACATCGCTGATGAACCCGGAAGAATTTACGACTTTGCTTTGCCAGATCGAGGCATGCTTGAACAGTCGGCCACTCGTAGAGTCAAGTTCAGACCCGAATGATCTTCAAGCATTGACACCCGGGCATTTCCTGATTGGTACGTCCATGATTGATATACCAGAACTAACTTCTAAGGACCAAATTAATTTAACATTGAGGTGGAGTCTAGTGCAAATACTAAGAAATTCCTTTTGGAAAAGATGGTCCGGAGAATACATTAATTCTTTACAACAAAAGGGAAAATGGGGGTAAAAGAAATTAAATCTAGAGGTAGATCAACTGGTCTTAATAAAGGAAGATGGGACTCCACCAATGCGATGGCGGCTGGGAAGAATAATTGAAGTGTTTCCAGGGAGCGACAAAATGGTGCGAGTCGCACTCGTCAGGACAGCCGGAGGGGTTTTTAGAAGACCAATCACCAAGTTGGCTCCTCTTCCCTTTACACCTCGAGATCTGAACTGAAGTTCAGCGGTGGGGGGGAGTATGTTTGCGCCTGGCTATGCAAATAACTTGCTAGGTTGCATTGTGTAAATATTGTTTCTTCTAAATTTATGTAAATATGTATTACAATATGTATTACAATACATACTGAAGAGCGTGACTGCCCGAAAGCTTGTCGCACGTTTATGTGAATAAAAAATCTTTTCTCCTTACGTTTTATCTCTAGTTAATATAATCAGTGGAGAAAGTTTTCTTGCTATTAAGATCTATTGCATTTTTAACGAATACGCTCGCTTTGAAGGAATCTCATGTCTGATACTCAGGAGACCCATCTATTTCTGCTCAATCTCCGACACTCCAACATTCTCAGCCCTGATGCCCTCAAATACTTGGTCCTCCTCAGAAGAAAGTCTCTCCAATTGGCCAAATGGAGATCACACCTTTGGTTCAACAAAACCTGCGAAAAAGCCGAATTCATCCCCCCAGCTCTAAGACTTAGGGATCCCGTCCGCAACACGTACTCAAAGTGGAATATTGACAGAACCCAGAAGCAATTGCTGAAATCCAGAACCCAGGGTTGTTTCTCACAGATCCGCAGCCTTTCCAAGACTATCAAGGGCATCATCGCCATAGTTGCCGCCCTTCTCCCCCAGCCCGTCATGGCCTCTTTCCTGACGCTTACCACGACAGACGTCAAACGCCAAGATGGCCGTTGCAGAGCCCGCCACCTTTCGAAATTAGCCCACTGGACCACCAAGTATGGCTTCCCTGTGGAATACCTCCCCGGCAGACCTCACGCTCCCGCGTTCATTAACCTGACCACATTTGTGCCATCTCCGATCCAAAAGGAAATCCTATCCTATGGTCTTAAGTATAGACCCCCATCCAGAGCAGACATGCCTAGGATCATCGCGGGAGTTGAGCCCGCCATCAGCTCGCTTCCACACACCACCCAATACACCATACGGCAATCTATATCCCAAGTCCTCCGAAAACCAACCCCCCAGTTGAACCTATCTCTTGGTAAGTACCGCGCACTTCGATCCCTTAGACAGAACCCACAAATCATAGTTACCCGATCCGACAAAGGATCCCAAACTGTCATCTTGGACACAGATGATTATATCTCCAAGATGATGGACATTCTTGGCGACCAAACAACATTCATACCGATTTCCCAACTAGATATAACCTCCTCCACCAGAGCATTCCGTTTAAAACTGTTACGTCTAAAAAAGTCCGGCTCCATCACATCTGAGCAGTACCACACATTCACTTCTGATATGTCCAGTACACCCTACATCTACGGCTTGCCCAAAACCCATAAACCTACCGTTCCCCTCCGCCCCATCATAGCCTATCACCTCTCCCCGGCATACAGACTTTCTAAATACCTGTCAACCTTCCTAACACCTCTGGTAAAGAACCGACCACATTCTTGCTCCATAACAGACATCCCAGCTTTTATACAGCTCATCCAATCTCTCACCCCGCTGCAGAACTCGACCATGGTATCCTATGATGTCAATTCAATGTATTTATCCCTACCCCACCAACTGATCATTTCGCAGCTAACAAAATTCCTCCAAGACACCCAATTAGACTCTGGCATTGTTTCTTCTATAGTCGCGCTGACTTCCATATGCTTGGACATCACAGAATTTACCTTTAATAACCTATTCTACAAACAGATTAGGGGTTCGCCCATGGGCAGCCCGTTATCTTCACCCTTAGCCGAAATAGTCATGTCCACACTTGACAACTGGATCCAACAACAATTCACACCGGGTATTCACATATGGAGGAGATATATTGATGATATCCTCTGTATATGTGAAACTGGACAGGAGAACAGTATCTTATCTGTTCTTAACTCTTTTCACCCCGATATTTCCTTTAGTCATGAACCAGAAATCAATAGTGTAATACCTTTTCTAGACATACTAATTATTCGTACCCCTTCACACTACCACACAACAGTATATCATAAGATCAATAACCCAACTTTCTACACCAATTTCAATTCTTCCTGTCCCTTGTCCCATAAAATCAATACAGTGAGAACACTTACCAAGAGATTGGTTACACATTGCTCCCTGCCCTTATTTAGATCAATAGAGTTCTCTAATATCAAAAAACCGCTTGCCCTCTCTCAATATCCTCACCATTTTATACACAAATACAGACACAACCCTGCCAATCTGAAACCCATTTTAACCCATAGAAATACCTGTACCTTGCCTTATTCACCTCAATCCGCTACCATATCCCGCCTGCTTAAATCTCACGGCATCAATACCTTTTTTAAAAATAATAAAAGCCTGTCCACCATCCTTAGACATCCCATTACCCGATTACAGAGACCTACCAATGTTCAATCGTCGGGTGGCTCGGTCTACTCAGTCTCATGCAACGATTGTAGTGCAACTTACATAGGTGAGACTGGTAGGTCCGTGGCCATCAGGATGATTGAACATGGTAGGTGTATCAATAATAAAGACAACAAATCCCTCATATACAACCACACTCTTAATACAGCCCATTCATTCAATCTAGCTTCTCCCACCACCTTATAAAATAACATCCCCAATAAACACCAGAGACTGATAATAGAGGCCATGTTATCCATTTCTAAGAACAGCATTAACCGCCATATTGATTTACCTAAACAATATCAGGATTTATGTAACAACTTAAATAAATCATAGAACCCCCCCCCCCTACCCCCTCCATAGGTCCTGTGTGGCCGCTGATGGCGGGTTGAACAGATGTTATCCAGTATCGCGGTATAGTTTAGTAACATAGCCAATCTGCAAATTTATCGTTTATTTATCATTTAGCATTACAAGATTAGCATACTTACGTAATAGTTACATATCACTAATTTAGATTTACAAAAATCTTTAATCTGAATTGCATTTTTAGCCGTCCTATATTCATCACATATGTAAATATAACTCAAAAAACGGTTTCCTATATAAAGCCTTTTGCTACCACAGTTTGTTACCAGTCGAAGGGCGTGACTGCCCGAAAGCTTGTCGCACGTTTATGTGAAAAAAAAATCTTTTCTCCTTACGTTTTATCTCTAGTTAATATAATCAGTGGAGAAAGTTTTCTTGCTATTAAGACATATAAAAAGAGTGAACGTGAAAATAAAAGTGTGTCAGCTAAGATCAGTGAGGCTGTGTGGTGATTCTCTTGTTACTACATCGCAATTAGACAGGATAATCTCTCAGTAGTCAATCCGCAGATCGAGGTGAAAACATACAGTCCGAATTAAACTCTGCCAAAAGATCGTCAACATCTAAAACAAAGGTTAAAGAGCTACACGGAATTCCAAACTAATACTGTGAGGATCCAAGCTCCAACACTACCAAGGGGTTATTTGCTTATCGGAGCCTTCCTTATGGTGTGGCTGTGGCACCAAATAAATTCCAGAGGTTGATGGACAATGTATTTGCTGATATACCGGGAGTAGCTTGTTATATAGATGATATTTTAGTATCTGGTAAAGATGCAAGGGATCACAAGTCCAAATTGGACCTAGTATTCAAAAGATTAGAAGAAAAAGGCCTAAAATTAAATAAGGCAAAATGCAAATTCACTGTGGATTCAGTGGAATATTTAGGCTTTCGCATCGATAAGAACGGATTGCATCCAATATTGAATAAAATACAAGCAGTGTCTAATGCTATTGAGCCTAAGAACATTGGCCAGTTACGTTCTTTTATCGGCATGCTAATGTATTATGCCAGATTCATCAAGGATACATCGTCTATTTTATCCCCGTTTTACAAACTGCTGAAGAAAAATTGCCCTTGGAAATGGACGAATGAACATCGGGTTTTGTTAAATAAATGTAAATCATTATTGACTGATGATTCAGTGTTGGCACATTACGACCCAGCTAAGGAACTTGTTTTGGCTTGCGATGCCTCGAGCTATGGACTTGGCGTGGTACTTAGTCACAGATACAAGAAGCAGGAAAGTCCAATAGCTTTTGCGTCACGAACTCTAACTGAGGCGGAGAAACATTATTCCCAGTTAGAGAAGGAGGCTTTGAGCATTATCTACGGATGTGAGAAGTTCAGGCAATATCTTTTGGGACGCGCGTTTGTGTTGGTGACTGATAACAGACCACTCATGCACCTGTTTTCACCACACAAACCAATTCCGGTATGTGCAGCGTCTAGGATAAAGAGATGGTCATTAAAGCTGGGTGCTTTCCATTACTCGGTGGAGTTTAGAAAGACGGAGGACCACGGAAATGCCGATGCTTTATCACGTTTGCCGTTAAAAGCCAATGAGGGGGGATCTTATGATGATGATCAGATATTGTTCTTAAGAAAAATGAATGAGGTTCCCTTTTCATTCCAGGATGTGGCATTCGAGACTAAAAGAGACAAGACTCTTGCAATTGTTCTGAGAAATGTCTGGAAGGACACTTGGCAATCACCAAAATTCATGAAAGAAAATCCTTTGTCTCCTTACTACAAGGTTAGGAATGAATTAAGTGTGGACTTTGGATGCCTTCAGTGGAAAGAGCGGATAGTGATTCCTCCAAAATTAAGATCTCAAATTCTCATAGATCTACATGAGATGCATTTTGGAATGGTGAAAATGAAGATAATAGCAAGGAGGTATTTTTGGTGGCCAGGAATAGATAAGAGCATAGAAGATATGGCTCGGCAGTGTACCATCTGTCAAGAATCGCAGACATGCCTCCTTCCATTATTACAGAATGGACTTGGCCAGAGAAACCTTGGCATCGCCTACATCTGGATTTGGCAGGCCCTTTTATGGGTAGAATGTTTATGGTGATAGTGGATGCCTATACCAAATGGTTAGAAATATTTATCCTCGGGGGGATATAACCAGTAAAACCATTGTTGATTATCTAAGGCAAGTGTTTGCCAGATTTGGACTGCCGGAATTCTTAGTGACAGACAATGGAAGACAGTTTGTCTCGAGAGAAATGGAGGAATTCACCAGAATGAATGGAATTCGGCACACAAAAACCAGTCCATATAATCCAAGTACTAATGGGTTAGCTGAGCGTTATGTACGCGAATTCAAAAAATTGTTAAAAAAAAAAAAACAACGAAAATGATGACTTGGAAACAAACCTACAAAGATTTTTGTTTGCCCATAGAGCATTTCCACAGTCAGTCCTAAAGGAATCGCCAGCTGAATTATTGATGAAGAGACGTTTAAAGCCTAGATTTTCTAATTTAATGCCTAAAATGGACATGAAGGGAGAGGGGTTTCCTGATGCTCTGAGAAAGCAGGAGCATTTTAAAATTGGTTCCGATCTTTATTTCCGAAACTATGCAGCCGGACCAAAGTGGAAAATTGGAACCATCCTAAAACTCCTTAGTTGCCGCCATTACCTAATAGGGTATCAAGGCCAATCCCTAAAGAGGCACATCAATCAGCTGCGACCTGTCAAAGAAAATCCAGAGGCTACTGTAGAGAAAGAGCCAAGCTTAGTGCTGCCGAGTACATCCAGACAAGGGCTGCGAAGAGAATCGCATTGCGAGAGAGAACCCTCTCACGGTGGCCTGGAGATCCCGGAAGAAGAGTTCACCACAAATGAATTGGAGCCGCAGTCAACCAGGCAGGAGTTGACATCAATTGGAGAACACCAGGAGCCAATGGCTGCTGCTTCTAGAGGAAAAATCTCAAGCCGGAGCCCCAGACCCCAGAGATCCAGGAGACCACCAGACAGTCTCCAATATTATTAGGAGGGGAGGGTGTTGTGTATTTGCAGAAATGCAAATATCCTCTTTGCATACACATTTCTGACTTCATGTATAAATAGTGCTACAAGTTGTTAGCAGTCAGTCCATATTGTAGAAGTTAGTGTTCTAATAAATTCTAAGAGAATGTAGTGGCCTGGTAATGAGAAACCCACACAGAGGCAACACAACAGTTACCATAGAATATTAATTTTACAGTAGAAAAAGAGAATAATGGTATCCTTCCCTTTTTAGATATTAAAATCATGAGGATAGAAGATAAATTAAATACAGGTGTATATTATAAGCCATCCTTTATCCCAAACTACATTAGATACTCTTCATTCTGCCCTCTTAGCCATAAGATCAATACTATAAAAACATTATCTGAAAGAGTATTCACACATTGTTCTTTACCTCAATTAAAAACAGAAGAAACACAAAATATTATTAAAAATCTATTATCATCAGGTTACCCAAAATCCTTCATCCTACGACATTTTTATCAGACTGCAGAAAACACCAAATCAATAATTTAAAAAGCAGAAATTTATAAAGCATTATGCATCATTCAATATTCCCTTCAATCAGTATCCATAGCTAGAACACTTAGAATATATGGTATCAAAACTATGTACAATAATTCTCCAAATTTAGGTAATATGATTAGAAACCCATTAACAAAGAATCAATCCAATACTCCATTCAATAGAAAATAAGCCATATACTCCATATCATGTAATAACTGTAGTTCTAAATATGTAGGGGAGACTGGGAGAAAAGGTCATAATAGAATAGCTGAACATAATAGGAATATTATCAATAGTGACCCAAGATCTTTAATAGTTCAACACATAAAAGAAACAGGCCACACATTTAACTTATCCCAACCCATAGTGCATTATGACAATATCCATAGTAAATACCAAAGACTCTTAATAGAATCTATGATAACCAAACAACAAAAAAGCATAAACAGATGCATAGAAATATCAGAAACATATGAAACAATATTAACAAACACACACTACCCCTTAGATTTAAAATACTATATACACCATAACAGTTCACGAATTTAATAGGTTTAATTTGAGATCACGTGATATCATTCGACCAGCGCGTGGCCTCCACCCATGCACGCATAATTACAAAAAATTGTTTATAACACACAAAGAAGGCAATATATATTTTCTCCCCCTTTCAATATCATTAATAGTTAAATATGTAAGCATTCTATTATGTAATATAATATGTAAATATTCTATCTATTATTATTATTTGTTAAATTAAAACTTAATAAAATTAAATATGCAAAAATTATTTTGTATAAAAATAGTATATATATATTTATTATCGAGATACTCCTGTGGAAGGACTGACAGGTCTGAAAGCTAGATAATAAAATTTGAACAAGAAACTTAGCCCTAGAGAGACTTTATTTTCTTTATAATATTATTGACTGTATTGACTCATC
The DNA here is from genome assembly GCA_030710605.1 of Cordylochernes scorpioides. Classification (NCBI taxonomy): domain Eukaryota; kingdom Metazoa; phylum Arthropoda; class Arachnida; order Pseudoscorpiones; family Chernetidae; genus Cordylochernes; species Cordylochernes scorpioides. The sequence continues at coordinate 56,274,555 of CP092866.1, forward strand.
CATTGATGAGCTATACTCTTCCCCGGCAGACAGCATCAAATGTCTCAAGCTTTATAAGCTTGATACCCTAATATGATTGAGTGGAGATAAGAAAGAAGAAGTTCTCCCAGATAAGGACAGAAATACCTGAAAGCTTGAGACTGCTTTAATAAAATAAAAAGAAACCCATCTCCACAAACCTTTTTGGTCATTTGTGTCCAGGAGATTTAAATCAATTGATATAGATATATAAGGATAGCTTGTATTATCGTGATTAAAAATGAAACTTTTCCCTCAGTGAATTTTCTTTTATTTATAATTTTACTGAAGGGATTTTATATTATTAACAAGTTCTCGCATTATTATTTTTGTGATATGAATCTTTCGAATCAGAAAATAGAGGCATATATGAATCAAATCCATAACTCATCTTTGCCATTAGCCAGATGGTGATGCCACCTACAGTTTAACTGACGATGTTTGAACCAGGATTTCATGCCTCCATCCCTACACATCAAAGATCCAGTCCAGAACCCTTTCTCCGCATAGATCATCCACAATACCTGCCGCCAACTTCTCCGTTCTAGATACCAGGGATGCAACATAAGATTCCTCTCCTAATCCATGACCTTACCTCTCTGATAATACGCATCACATCAGAAATTTGATCTTAGGAGATTCTTTGCTTAAGAAGAAACATAATAATACCTTTTTTTTTCTGGTCAAAAAATATGGTTTCTCTCTCACTTCATAATCCAATGGATGAACATTCTCGAATTTTGAGCCTTTCCAGCTCGGAACTCTCACAGGCAGAGATTTCATTGCTCTCCAAGGGCCTGAACTATAAGAACGGATCCAATCCGAATATCTTCAAAATGATCAGCAGGGTTGAAGTTTCTATCAATGACCTCAGACACCAAGAAAAGAGTAACATCAGACATCAAGTATCCACATTACTCATGAAACAGACACCCCAGCATACATGGCTCTTGCAAAAAAAAAAAAAAACTACCATACAAAGATTGAAGAATCAAAAAGGCCTTATTATCTCTAACTTCGATAAAGACTCACAGAGTCATCATGGATATCTTATTATACAGATCCAAAATGATGGAATTTTCTCTGATATCCCCATCTTAGTTCTCATAATAGAAGCAGATAAACTTCAAACTTACAATAATTCTAAAAAAGAAACTGGAACATTACATCTAAGGATTACAAACTGTTTATATCAAGCCTTACTACGGATGCCTACATATAGGGATTGCCCAAAGTACACAAGCCCTATATCCCACTAGGCCCTATTGTAGTCTACCACAAATCACCAACAGCTCTGTTAGCCAAATATTTATCAAACTTTTTCTCTCCATTACTAAAGCAATATAACCACAATTTTTCAGTACACAACACCCAAGATTTCATTGAAGACTTGAGGAAATTATCACCTGATCCCAACAACATAATGTGTTCATATGACGTCGTCCTGTTGTTTTCAAGCCTTCTCCACAAGTTGATTAAAGACAGTGTTAGTACCTTCCTCTCTGATGTACAGATAGATCCATCCACTTCGCATACAATAGAAAGTCTTACTGATAATTGTCTTGTAGGAAATGATTCGGGAAGACGGCTCTAGATGGCGCGCGCAAAGGGATGCGCCACAGAGAAAAAAAAGTATGAGGCGCGCGCGGGGAGAGTGAGAGGCTGCAGATTGGGAGAGCGAATCTAGGAGCTCGAGCTCAAGTGAAAAGGCAAGAGAGGTCCAAGGGAAGCCTGAAGATAAAGAAGTATAAGAGAAGATAAAGTCCACTGAGGCAAAAGAAGCTGAATCAGGCCTAACCTGATAGTTCTGGATTGATTAGACCAAAATTGGTTCATCTTATATCTCTCATTATAACTTTGTGTAATAAAGCCTCATAATTTTTTAATCATCAAGTACGGCTGATCATTTCTCTCCAGGGTAACGCCGGCCTATCGCTATATTACAATAGTTAGAAAAGGAAAAGTCTTATTTAAATTATTCATTTACATATTATTTAATACCTAAATTTTACTTCTTTTTTACATTTCTGGTGAGCCGGACGCGATAGGCTTGGTGATAAGATGGAGGAGACGAACAAGAAACGTAGAAGAGCTGTACGGGGAATCTTTACCAAGACGGTCACTGAGTTGAAGGCTGAGTTCAAAAGTCTTCTATTAATAAAGAAAATATTTATGCAAAATATAAGAGGCTCGAATCTCTACATATAGAACTTGTGGCTTTGAATGAGCAATGCCAGCTGGTTTTGTTGGCCCAAGAGAATATTACGGATGAAGAGATTGATCGGGAATATGAGGATTGCGAGAAATATATTCAGGAGAGATTCAGCATGGAGCAGAAGATCTGCATGTTGCGAGATCAGGCAAAAGAAGAAGTTCTTTCGAATAGTAGTAAAAATACAAAATTGAATATAAAACTGCCGGAATTGAAGTTGAAGACGTATGATGGTTCTCTAGAAAACTGGTTGCCTTGGTGGGCACAGTTTTCGAAGGTGCATGAAGGTGTAGATTTATCTAATAGTGATAAATTTTTGTATTTGCGACAGGCGATTTTGCCTGATTCAGAGGCATATAGAGTTATAGCCAGTTACCCTGTTACGGGGGATAATTACACGTCGGCTATTCAGGCTTTGCAAGAGCGTTTTGGAGATCCGAATATTCTGACGGAGCTCTATGTTAGACGACTTTTGAATTTGGTCATGGCCAATGTCAGGAAGGAAAATAGAAATTTGAGTAATTTGTACGATGACTTATCGAGTCACTTGAGATCGTTGCAAACGCTTGGAATAGACCCACAGTTGTCGGGTGTTTTCTTGTATCCTCTGGTAGAGTCATCCCTGCCATCGGATGTATTGAAAATATGGCAAAGACATCCTTCTTCGGGTTATGGACAGGAGAGTTTTAAGATACAAGACCCAGTGGATAGGACTAGAGAGATCCCCGAAAGATTAAAAGCGTTGATGGACTTCTTAAGAGCAGTAGTCAAGAGTGCTCAAAGATTGAAATTTATAGAAAAAGGTTTCAACGAAGAAGTGCCTCAGAGGAAGTTTTATAATGAAAGGCCAAGGAAATGGAACAATCCTAGACCTGCCACTGTATCTAGTTTGTTCGGGAGTCGAACTCCAATGAAATGTTGCTTTTGTGAAAGAACAAGTCATGAGAGCCATCAATGCTACCATATTGCTCGAATTTCATTGGAAGAGCGGATGGAAAAGATTAGGAAAGCACAACTATGCTTCAGGTGCTTGCGATCAGGACATTTCAGCAGACAGTGCAAAAGGCAACTAGAATGCAAAAATTGTGGGATGAATCATCTGGATATTCTGTGTCGGGGAAGCTCTTCGAAGGAGATAAGGGAGAAGAATGGAAGGGAGAATTTAAGAAAAGATACCCCTGAGCCAATAGCCTCCTTTTCGAGTTTTAAAGTAACATGGACCGGGCAGTGGCTAACCAATGGCAGAACCTCCAAAGAGCCCATATGGAATGGCAAAGCCCCCTGCAGGACATCTCCCAGTTTGAGGGGCTGGAAAAGCTCAGGGAGGTAGAGAAGATCCTCTCTTCCTTCAAAGATAGTCCTCAGGAGAAATCCATAGTCCGAAACAAGCTACAGATGCAAATAGCCAACCTCCTGTTGATAGAGGAACCAGAGATGATACAACTACTGACGGTTACCAGGAAGCAGCTCTGTGCTGCCTGCCAAAGCCTCAAGTCCAAGTTGGCCGACACCCACCCTCTCCTGGTGGATCACTTGCAGCTCTATTCCAGCCTGGTGAACCTCGACTATAACCTTCTCAAGTCTTACTATTACATTACTTCCCCAATGGGAAGCTTTTTTCAACCATTGCAGCTGAATTAATAATGATCAGGATTGACAATATAATTAATAACAAGCATTAAATCGACATAGGATTGTGGCATACTACAAGCGCAGCCATGCTTGTAGTAAATAAAATAAATTACAATTAAAGGCTGGTAATTACTTAATAAAATATAATTAATAGAAAACCACAATCGCTACGTAACATGGTGGCAGCGGAAAACGAAGAAAAGGCTTAAAAATTTCGAAGCAAACGAAGTAAAAGAAAAGTTTATACCTCTAAAGTAAGTAAATTTTTTTTTTTTTTTCAATTTTGAAAAAATAGATTATACAAATTTTGGAACAATGGATCATTTTGAACCTTCATCTCAATTTGAATTAACTACAAATAATGCAGAAGCATGGGAAACATGGAAGTTTAAATTTTTATTATATTCGGACGCCATACAACTAGAAACTAAGCCAGTTAAACAGCAACGCGCCATTCTTTTACATAACATAGGTGACGACGCTTTAAATATATATAAAACTTTTGGCTTGCAAGAAACATTAACTAACCCTACAATTACTGAAATCCTGGAGAAATTTGATAACCATTTTAAACCATTTAAAAATGTGATTTATAGATGATATAAATTTTTTTCGGAAGTTCAAGAAAAAAATCAATCTTTTGATGACTTTGTCACAAAAGTAAAAAATAAAGCTGTAGATTGTGATTTTGGCGATCTTACAGAATCATTAATTAGAGATAGAATAGTTCTGGGAGTACTGGACAAAAATTTAACGGAAAGGTATCTTCAAGATCCTGATTTAACTTTATCAAAAGCAATAGCCCTAGGACGAGCTGCAGAATCATCCAGGACACAATTAAAGGAAATAAATGAAGAGGTAACTGTGGATAAGCTATCTAGTTATAAAGAAACATCTAGTAATAAAAATACAGAGCATAAATTTGTAAAGAAAAATCATAAATTTTTCAAGGCTTGTGGAAAATGTGCCTCAAAACATGAATAGGATTGATCAATTGGCATTCCACTTAGAGAAAGCCTGAATAGGATTGATCAATTGGCATTCCACTTAGAGAAAGCCTGATTAGGATTGATCAATTGGCATTCCACATAAAGCCTGAACAGGATTGATCAATTGGCATTCCACTTAGAGAAAGCCTGATTAGGATTGATCAATTGGCATTCCACATAAAGCCTGAACAGGATTGATCAATTGGCATTCCACTTATAGAAAGCCTGAATAGGATTGATCAATTGGCATTCCACTTAGAGAAACCCTGAAAAGGATTGATCAATTGGCATTCCACTTAGAGAAAGCCTAAATAGGATTGATCAATTGGCATTCCACTTATAGAAAGCCTGAATAGGATTGATCAATTGGCATTCCACTTAGAGAAAGCCTGAATAGGATTGATCAATTGGCATTCCACTTAGAGAAAGCCTGAATAGGATTGATCAATTGGCATTCCACTTAGAGAAAGCCTAAATGGGGTTTGTCAATTGGCGTTCTACTTTGGAGAAGACCCAGTGTTTATCGAGAGGAGGCCCAGACCGTCCAGTGGTCAAGAGGAATAAGGAGAACTCTCCTGCCTGTACTTCGGTTCAAAATATATGACCCCGGACTTTGATTGAAAGGGGGACATGTTGTATATAGTATAATCTGTGTAAATATAAAGATCCGGCAACACAGTTTGTATCATCAATTGAGTCATAATAAATATGTAATTCATCTAGTGTGGTGCTGTATTGCATGGCTCTAAATATAGACTGTAACTATATTATAAATATATGTTTAAATAAGGTTAAATGTTAAATAGAAACAATATAACTTATAAAACAGATATGTCGACGACATCTTTTGTATTTGTGACAGGAACTCAGTAGATGCAATATTAACCTCTCTCAATAATTATCATAATGACATGTCCTTTACCATTGAAAAAGCAGGTTATTCCATTCTTAGACATTTTAATAACCCAAACCCCTACAAGATACCACACCACCGTGTTTTAAAAAAATATATTTTTTCCCCAACTACACATATTACGCATTCTGCTGTCCTCTTTCCCACAAAATTAGAATCATAAGAACTTTATCAAAGCATATACACAGCCACTGTTCTCTACCACTTTTTCTATCAATAGAGAAATATTAATATAACAAAACACCTTAATTCTATTGGCTTATCTGATATCCTTCATCTTAAAGCATTTATATAATCTATCTACACCAAGAAACTCTCCTCCCTACCTTTCAAATTATATTTTCCCCATCTCATCTAAATCCATATTGCAAATATTAAAGAAACATGGTATTAATACATATTTCTCCAATTCACTAAGCCTTGCAGACAGACTAAGACAATGAGATAACCAGAAGCAACACCCCTACTGATTCCCTCAGCAAGAATAATATATTCAATATCATGTCTGCAGTGTGAAGCTACATATGTGGGAGAGACAGGAAGAACTGTGAGAATCAGAATAGCTGAGCATGAAAGATCTGTTAAGAGAAAGAATCCCCGTTCTCTCATATACCAGCACATCCACAACACAGGCCATTCTTTCAATACCAGTGAACCCTCAACCCATTACCAAGAAATAAAAAACAATCATCAGCATAATGGTGTACATGAAACAAACTAGTGTTAAGCCTGGAGAAAACCAACTTACTACATCTACATGGCAAACAAAAGATCTCAATAGAAGCTTCAAATTCAAAAAGGAGCAATCTGTCAAAAACTGCCTTGACTCCAAAAAAATTAACCTTCTTATCTATAGATATGAAATTCAGGAATATGCAAAAATCGGACCCTATCAAAATAGTAAGTGAAGTTGAGGCCGCCGTGTCAAAGCTTAACCACCAAGAACATAATCAGACACCATGTAATCAACCTTCTAAGTGAACCCGTGACCCTTCCCAAAGCAACCCACATGAAAACCGTCTAATTAAAGACTTAAAAAACAAAAAAGAAATTATCATCACCCATTCAAACAAAGGAGGACAAACAGTAATTCTAGACAAATCTGATTACCACCGAAAAATGCTAAGCAAACTTGAAGACCCAATCACCTTCAAGCTTATTTCCAAAAAGATAAAACCCGAACATACCCTCTGAGCCTCCATATACTCCTCCGTCTGCAAAGAACTCAACCGTCTGAAAAGAACCCAGATCATTTCCCCAGAAGAACACAAGTCCTTTCTCCCTGATACCGCTACCGAATCCTATATATATGGCCTGCCCAAGCTCCACAAGCCCGGAATTCCGTTAAGACCAATCGTGGCCCACTTCCTATCCCCCATGGCCTCGGTCTCCAAGTTCATTTCGTCTTTCCTCTCGTCCCTCCTGAAAGGTACTCCTTCCCTTACCTCCATCACCTCCACCAGTTCATTCATTGATGATGTGTATGGTACCCCTCCTTGTCCGAACCTCGTCATGGTTTCATTTGATGTAGTATTGTTATACCCTAGCCTCCCCCACGATTTAATTGTAGACTCCCTTAGGTCCTTTCTAGTTGATTCCCATGTCGATTATCATACCTCCTCCAAAATTATAGAACTCACCCATCTCTGTGTACAATCTTCAGTCTGCTCTTTCAACTCCCAGTTTTTTCTACAGATAAAAGGGTCCCCAATGGGGAACCCTCTATCCTCAGCTGCTGCAGAGATTGTTATGCGGTCTATAGATAGGCAGATCACCTCAGATTTTCCATCCGATATCCGCCTTTGGCGTAGATACATAGATGATGTGTTCTGCATATGCACAAAAAGCCAGGTTGAAAATATCCTCTCAAAACTTATTAGTTACCATCCTGACCTTGCCTTCACCCATGAAACCGACACTTACAACGCCCTCCCATTCTTAGATTTCCTAATCATCCGGACCCCAACCAGATACCACTCCACAGTACATTACAAAAATTTGTTTAGACCCAATTATATTCACTTCAACTCCTTCTGCCCCCTAAGTCACAAAATCAACACCGTCAAAACCCTATCTAAACGAGTTCACACCCACTGTTCCACCTCTGATTTCAAAACCATGGAGACCAATAGAGTCATAGCCAATCTCATTAAATTCCAATACCCGAAGTCTTTCATATTACGCCACTTCCACGACCCCAACCATACCCCTTCCAACCCCATATATAAATCCATATGTGTCCTCCCATATTCCCCCACTAGCTCCTCCATAGCCCGAGCCCTAAGCAAATTTGGAGTCAGGACCCTGTACTCCAACTCCCCTAACATCAGCTCCCTCATTAGGAACCCAGACACAAAAAGCAATAGCCCATATAACCTATCTCTCTTGTCTGGCTGTGTCTACTCCATCCCCTGCGCTGACTGCGACGTTGTCTACGTTGGTGAGACAGGCAGGAGCGTAGGGACAAGACTCGAGGAGCACAGCAAAAACATCTCCAGACAAGATGAGAAATCAGCCATATATCAACACATCCGGACCTCCAACCACTCTTTCGATCTGGTCAATCCATCTGTGCACTATAGCCGCATATACAACAAGCAGCAGCGCCTCACCTTGGAAGCTCTCGTTTCCCAGGGCTTCCATGCCATCAATAGACACATCGACCTCCCTGAAGCCTACCAATCCCTGTTCCCATAGCCTTGTATCCTCCATCTGTGCGTATCCCCCCTCCTCCCTCATAGACATTAGAAAATATTCCTAACTCTACTACATTCAATAGCTATTAACATGCATGTTGATTTCTCCTTTCCATAATTTCCTGGTATGCTAATTATTCCTCTCATCTTTTCATAGATATGCAAAGTTCCTATAGTTTTTAATATGTTAATAGTCTCATCCCTATATAGTGTTCAATGTTCCATATGTCTTCACATTTCTCCTGTAGAACAGAGCTCCAACATCGGGTCGCTCGAGTCAGCGTTCGCCTTTTTCAGGCATTACACGGTCGAGTCCGATTAAATCAGCCCTGCCAGGCTCCTAGACATCATACCTAGAGTAAAAATATTTTTCTAAAGTATATTTCTCCTGTAGAAGGGCCAGCCAACCCGAAAGCTCGAGCGTTTTGTAATAAATCGTCGTATAAAAGAAACTCGTCCCTTGATTCTTGAATTTTTATCGTATACCCTTCATACAAAAAAAGAACTCAGAAAAATGCATAGGGAAAATAACAAATTAAAAGACTTCTTGTCTAATATGCAGACCGATGCCCACATATATGGCTTCCTCAAAATTCACAAACCAGATGTCCCCTTGAGACTAGGGCCTCCAATCTCGGAGCCAAATAATGATCCCGAAATCCCGGGATTACTGGTTTGTGCATGAAAAACCAGCGCAAAAATATATTTTTCTTATCTAGCATTTTGGTATTTAAACAGATGATGAGATAGCACACTTTTGACGTTTTGTTTATACAGCTGCATTTCGGGTCTTTTTTTTTTTTTTCTGAGAGATTTGAAATTATTTTCAAGCACTAATAACGAAGGGTTATTCTGCAAGATCTTTCCTAAATGGCAGCCTCTAGAATGAGAGTATGCAGCAGTATACATGGAGGGGGCCCCAGAGTTTGTTGACATGCAAATAGTGGCTTCTTAGATAGTAGCGGCATCCCTTTATTTTTGTGGCGGACCTGCGTGTAACATGGACCCGCCACTAACCTCTTATTTGGGATCCAAATTGTTTTATATTTATATATATTTTTTTTTAAATCTATGTTTATACTCTCCATCCTGTACTCTGTATGCATGGGTCATCATGAACGCACTGTTCTGCTGCTCATTTTGTGAAACCCTCGCTAGCTTTTTTGTCATTTAATTTAAATTAAATTTATTTAATGTCATTTCATTAAATGCTTCGTCACTATCAAGCATCAGCCAAAAGTAGTTTTCAACTTATACGAACATAAATGGTCTCATTTGATGTTGTTAATTTATATCCCAGTCTCCCCCACCAGCTTATTTTAGACTGCACCACAGAATTTCTAATTGAACAAGGTTGCCCCACAGACACCATTTCCAAACTCATTGCACTTATCAAAATCAGTCTTTGCCATAGTATTTTCAAATTCAACCAATCTTACTTCAAACAGACCAAAGGCACCCCTATGGGTAGCCCATTATCCTCTCCCCTTTCAGAAATAGTGATGCGCAAGATAGATAAACGTATAGTTAATATCTTCCCTAACGACATTTTAATCTGGTCTAGATACATAGATGACGTCTTTGCTATAATCAAAATTAACGCCTTTAATGATATACTCAACACATTGAATAATTTTTATCAAGACATAGACTTTACTTCCGAGACTGAAACAGATGACTCCTTGGCATTTTTGGACATACGCATAACAAAAACACGCAATAGATATAATACTGAAGTCTATTATAAACCCACCTTTCACCCAATGTATATAAATTTCTCATCTTTCTGCCCATTAAGCCATAAAATCAATACTGTAAGAACCTTGTCCAAGAGAATATATACCCACTGTTACACTGAGGAGTAAAAGCAAAAGGAAACAAATAACATAATTTCAAATTTAATGTCCTCTGGTTATCCAAAAAACTTTATATTAAGGCACTTCCATAACCCATCCCGCACCAAGATATATGACAACTATAAATCCATCTGCCAATACCGTATTCCTTGCAAAGCATAAAAATAGCTAGAGAACTAAAGAACTTCGGCATCCGCACTTACTTTTCCAACACCCCTAGTATAGGCACTATCTTAAGGAACCCTATCACTAAAAACAACATGCCTCGGAACACTGCTCAAAGAAACAATGCCGTTTATTCCATAAAATGCAATGATTGCGATAGTGTTTATGTAGGTGAAACTAGCCGTTACATTAAAGACAGAATACAGGAACACGACAGAAACATCAGACATAACGATCCGAAATCACTTATTGTCCAGCACATTTCACAGACAGGGCACAGTTTCAACACAACTGATCCAAGATCTCATTATTCTAATATACCACATAAACACAAAAGATTGGTTGTCGAGGCCTTGCTATCTCTGAAGTATAATAGTATAAACAGACATATTGATGTACCTGAGCCGTATATAAGCTTATTACATAAATAGCCATTGATGTACCCCATGAATTCCCTGTTTTGTTCATTTTATTTTAATATCCTTTTAAACTGTTTTACCTTACAAATACTCATAATTTTTATCACAGTTTCCGTCGAATCGTAGGAACGTCCTTTCAGTCTTATTACGCTTTTATCTTAATACCTTGTAATATTCGTATATTATTCTTCTTAACAAATTTTATTAATTTGCTTATGTCTCGTTGTTCTTTTTAAACAAAAATCCTAAGTATTACCGATTATTTCAAAATTTTACAACTAATTTCTAATAATCCATATGCAGATTTATTCTTCGTGTATATAGTGTATCATTTTTCTTATACAATTGATCCTGTAGAAGGGCCACGCTGTGCCCGAAAGCTTGATGTCCTAATAAATTAATGAAGAAACTTATCTCCTGAGTATTTTGTCCTTACCACGCATAAAACAAAGTCTCTAAAACAATATTATAGGATTCAATAACAATAATTACAAACAAACCAAAGGCTCCCCAATGGGAAGCCCACTATCATCTCCTTTAGCAGAAATAGTAATGCAATGTATAGACCGGCAGATTACTAACCACTTTCCGACAGAAATTCAAATATGGGGCAGGTACATAGATGACATATTCTGCTTATGCCATACAGAAGCAATAGATAGTATTTTGACCAAATTAAAAGGCCTACACAAAGAAATAGATTTCACCCTAGAAAAGGAGGCCAATGGCACATTGCCTTTCTTGGATATTTTCATCACCTGGCAAACCAGATGTTCAACAGCACAGTTTATTATAGGCCCACTTTCCAACCCAATTGCATACACTACTCCTCATATTGCCCTTTAAACCATAAAATAAACACCATATAAACTCTCACAAAAAGGATCTATACCCATTGTTCTAATCAAACATTCAAAACGATAGAAACTCAAAATATAATGCAAAACCTTCTCATAGCAGGATACCCAAAAAAATTTATATTAAGACATTTTTATAACCCTTCCACAATCAACAATAACCAGACATACAGATCAACATGCATCATACCATATTCCCCCAATAACATCAAAATAGCCAGAGAACTTAAAAAACACGGAATCAGAATTTTTCATGAAAATATCCCAATAATCGGTTCTATAGTTAGAAACCCCAACACCAAAAACAATAGCCCTAACCTACCAATATACAACAAACAAGCCATCTTTTCCGTTAAATGTAACCATTGCAATAGGGTATACGTTGGAGAAACAAGGAGGTTAGTTAAGGACAGAATCAATGAACACAATAGAAATATAAAAAACAAAGACAATAGATCACTTATTTTTCAACACATTGAAACAACAGGCCATACTTTTAACTTAGCCCAACCAAAAACCTACTACACCAACATAAATAATAAGCATAAAAGACTAATTCTTGGAGCCATAGTATCCATGAAACACCAGAGCATTAATAGACATATAGACATCCCAGAGGTATACAATAGTTTGATACACAACCCTGATACATAAAACTACATTCCAGATAAGCAATAGTATATTTCTCGCTTGTTTTGTATATATAAAATATAAAATTTAACTCGGGCATAAAATATTCATGTTAATTAAAAAAGTTTTTGCACATTTTAAAATATGTAAATAACAAACCATATATAAATAATAGCTAAAAACTGTGATTCATTTTGTCTTATACACTCCTGTCGAAGGGTCTACGATACCCGAAAGTTTGAGATATCATTTATGAAATAAAGAAACTTATCCTTGGAGTTTTCATGTGTTAGGACCTTGTTATTTCTCAATAGAAAACGTGTCGGGCATTTTTGGCAAGTGTTGGAAATGATTCAGGAAGACGGCTCTAGATGGCACGCGCCAAGGGATGCGCCACAGAGTGCGCCACAGAGTCAGTCCACGTGACTTTGTGCATCTATAAAAGCTGGAGAAAAAAGTATGAGACGCGCGCGCGGGGAGAGTGAGAGTCTGCGGATTAGGAGAGCAAATCAAGGAGCTCGAGCTCAAGTGAAGTATAAGGAAGATAAGGTCTGAAGCCTGATTCAGAGGTTCTTAGGAAGCCAGAAGATAAAGTCAGAAGTATAAGAGAAGATAAAGTCCACTGAAGCAAAAGAAGCTGAATCAAGCCTAACCTGATAGTTCAGGATTGATTAGATCAAAATTGGTTCATTTTATATCTCATTATATCTTTGTAGAATAAAAATCCTCATATGTTTGGAATCATCAAGTACGGCTGATCATTTCTCTCCAGGGTAACACCGGCCTATCGCTATATTACAATAGTTAGAAAAAGAAAAGGCTTATTTAAATTATACATTTGCCTATCATTTAATATCTAAATTTTACTTCTTTTTTACAGTAAGCTTATCACTTCTTGATTGTGATGGCGAAGTTTATTCCTTTTAAATCAGAAGGAATCTGGTGCTATTACCTACGAGACGGATCTGGCCAAAATGCACAGTGTATAGCGTGCAAAAGAATTTTGAAATGCGTCGGTGGGTCAACAAAAGGGCTGCATGTACACCAGAAGGCGGTCCACGGAATCGAAACTTCAAAGAGAAAGTTAAAGACGAAGTTGATACACAGACCCCTGCCAAAAAGACCCCCAAGATATCAATTCTCGATCATTTTTCGTCTGTTTCCATCGATCGATCGACTGATGCTGTGCTAGCTAGAATGATAGCTCTCGACAGATCTCCATTTTTGTCACATCTAAGGATCTACACAAGTGCCTCAATGCTCTTGAACATGAAATTCCTCTCTCCGCAGAGACCATTAAGATTAAAGGGTGTCGTTATGCGGACACATTTCGTGAGAAGGTCGTTCGAGAGCTTCAGATGGAGAAAGAAAAGGGGTAACTTTTCAGCCTTACGCTGGATGAATGGACGTCAATCAGAAGCAAGCGTTACCTGAACATTAATATTCATAGCCGTACCAAGGTGTGGAATCTTGGCTTGACTCGAATATCTGGAGTATTTTCCTCTGAACAATAATGCAAATATGTCATTGGTGCTAAGCTCTTAGAGTTTGAAATCGACTTCGAAACTGATATTATGTGTGTTACAACTGATGGGTGCGCAATGATGGTAAAATTGGGTCACATTATTGGTCCACTGCAACAGCTCTGCTACGCGCATGGTCTCCATCTGGCTGTGATGGATATACTTTATGTTAAGAAAAAAGAGAGGGTTGTTTCTGAATTCGTTTCTGCAACAGTAAATGAAGCAGAATCTGACTTTTCCGAGGATGACAATGAGGACACTTCTCCATTTAACGTTAGCCTAGAGATAGCACATCCCTCATTCCCTGAAGCAATTTATCCACAATATCCAGTATTTTCGAAGAAAAATATAAATGAAGTGACGAAAAAAGTTCGTGTGATTGTGAAATTGTTCAAACGATCGCCGCTGAAGAACGAGATCTTACTGAACTACATGCGGCAAGATAATCACATTTCCACTAGTATGTGTCTCATTCTCGACTGCAGAACGTGCTGGGATAGTTTATTGAACATGTTGGAGAGACTTCTCAGTGTGAAGTCAGCGATTCAGAAGGCACTAATAGATGTGAATGCAAATGTCCGTCTAACTGATAAAGATTTTGATATCATGACGCAAGTAATTTCCGCACTGAAACCATTTCGGGGAGCTGTGGCGGCTATCTGTAGACGCGAGGCTACGCTTTTGACTGCAGAAGCAACAGTAAAGTTTCTTCTAGAGGAGCTGCAAGCACAATCTCATTCTCTCAGCAAAGATCTGCAAAAATCTTTTCAAAAGAGAATTTTAGAAGAGCGATGCAATAAAACAGCTTTAGTCCTCCAATATCTGCACAATCCGCAAGCACAGTTAGAAAAAAAGATGGTCAAAGACTTTAGCGTGAAATTGCTTTTGCGTCTTAAACCGTTACAGGAACAAATGGCCGAAGTAAGAATTCAGGCTGATAATTCGCAACTTCCTCGGAGTTTACAAGAATGCCATGAGCCATCACAATCGAATGACCATCTTACAATTGAGCGCCGATTGCAAGAAGCTATTGAGGCCGCCTCTTCAACTTCAATTGCAATACCTACACCAGACTCCGCATCCTACTCAACTATGATTAACCACGAACTTAATATTGCTGCTCAGTCAGGCAAACGAGGACCCCATTCGGAGAGTGTGTATCAATACTTGCTGACAATTCCTCCAACATCTGTGGAATCGGAAAGAGTCTTCTCCTCCTCTGGATACCTATGCAATAAGATACGTTCTAGTTTGCATGATGACACTCTTGACAAATTATCTTTCCTACGCTCAAATCTTTCTCGAAATTGAATTTTTATCCTTAAAATAAAGTAATTCATGGTTTTTAAAATGGTGCTGTCTTCTTTCTAAACATTAATACATAGTTGGGCATCCATTCGCAAGAGGCAACGTCCCGGCTCCTGCAGCTCCACCACTCCCCGGCAGAGCTGGACCACCTGATCCTGGACCAGCCGGACCACTTCCACATGGTGGAGGGCTACCTGCCCGCCGGTCCACTACCCGCCGGTCCACTACCCGCCGGTCCACTGCCCACCGGTCCAATACCTGTTAACGTAGTTTTTTCCTGTATATAGTGTCATTTTAATAATCATGATTACATTTGCTATAATTACAATTACAAGTAATTTTAATCACAATTGCTATCATTATATATAGAATTACGAGTAATTATGTTTATATTCTAATGCAATTACTTTTTTTTTTTGCAAAGTAATGCATTGCAAAGTAATCGTAATTACAAGGTAATGTATTACTTTGAATGGGTTACTGCCCAACACTGCATTAAGAGATGTGGTCTAAGAGTTCCAAGAACAGTAATTTTTTTCCAGATGTGTGTACAGTAATTGACAGATAATTTCAAACTGTAACCCAAAAGCAATGATTTAGTTCATAAGCAGGCGCAAAATATATGGCTTTCAGGTTGTTTTCATAGAAGTAAGTGCCACGTCATTGGCACTATATAAAAGAAAAAATTAAAAATATAACGAACGAAACGATATACCTCTTGGCGTAGAAAGACGAAAATGTTTTTCAATCCCGGGATATCCCGGGATCGAGAAAAAAGCAATCCCAAATCCCGGGATTGAAAATATGTACCGGGACTGGAGGCCCTACTTGAGACCCATAGTGGCATTCTACCATTCCCCAACAGCACCTCTTCTAAATTCATCTCAGCATTTCTTAAGCCAAATAAAAAAACAACAAAGCTTTCTATACTCCATTTTCAACACCTCCATCTTCATAGAAGAATTATTCAAGTACCAAGTCCCACCAGACAAGATCATGGTTTCATTTGATGTTGAATCTCTGTACCTCAGTCTCCCACAACAACTGATACTCTGAACAGCACTGAAGAGTTCTTGAAAGAAAATCAGATTAATCAGATCAGTCAAAAAAATATCCAAACTTAGAGCCCTATGCCTCAAACCAAATATACTAACATACGATTCTAAAACTTACAAACAGATAAAAAGTTCTCCCATGGGGAGCTCCTCTCTTTCAACCTCAGTCACAGAAATTGTCATGCGTCGCATAGACAGTTGGATAACTTCACTATTTCCATCAAACATTATTGACGACATTTTTGTATCTGCTTCGAAAATCAAACCAAGAACATTCTTGAAAAACTCAACAGTTACCATCCCAACCTGAATTTCACCTAAGAAAAATAAACAATAGCCTATCTTTTTTAGATATAAAAATCATGCGCATACAGCATCAATTAAAAAAACTGTCTACTATAAGCCATCCTTTAACCCCAACTATATTGGTTTTTCCTCCTACTGCCCTCTCAGCAAATATAATCAATAAAGTAGAGACCCTTACTAAACATGTCCATAGACACTGCTCACTTCAAACCTTTTAAAACTGTAATATAGTTAATATCGTACTCGCCAACACAGTTGAGTTCGATATAGAATGTAAATAAAAGAACTAACGCTATCTAATACTAACAACAATCCTGTAAGTAAATAAATATATCTAATACCCCAATAAATAAATCTTATAATATGTTTGCTAATTATATTACGTAAACAAAGATTTTACATGGTGTCAGAAGTTTAAAATTTAAAATAAATAAAAGTAGCTTATTTCGCTAACTCTAGTTCTAAACTGAAAGGCTTAACAAAAGTTCCAAACTTAAAAATTGGTATGAAACTGCTACGGAGATGAAAAAGAAAGAACCAGATGTTCAAGTCGCGTCGTTCATGACAATAATAGGAAGCGATGCCCAAAAAATTTACCGTACATTTGTACTATCTCCAGAAGAAACTAAAAAAGTTGAAGAAATCAAAAAACGTTTCACCAACTACTTTTTGCCAAAAAAGAATTATACCATGGAACGTTATAACTTTAATAAATTACAACAAAGCATGGTTGAAACAATTACAGAATTTATTACAAGATTGCGCCTACAAGCATCAAAGTGCAAGTTTGAAAGTTTGGAAGATGAACTAATCAAAGACAGGGTTGTTGTTGGTATTCATGATGACCACACAAGAGAAAAACTTCTAAGTGATCCTGATTTGGACCTGGATAAGGCAATACAAATATGTATGGCTGCAGAAAGGACAAACAAAGAAATAAAGGTCATGCAACAGCGTTCGGATCAAGAAGTATCAGTCATTAAAAAGAACTTCAGGCCAAAAAAGAATGTAACAATGGAAGAAGTTCCAAAATTAATAGACAATTGCAAAAAATGTGGCGGCACACATCCAATTAGAAGATGTCCCGCATATGGAAAAATTTGCAAAAAATGTAAAAAAGCAAATCATTTTGCAAAATGTTGCAGATCAAATTTCAGGTATAAAAGGAAAATCAATACCTTAGAAGAAGAAGGAACAGAAAATGATTGATTTAGTCTTCAAATTAATTCATTGTCGGAATTGACTAGTGAACCAATGGAAAAAATCCAAATAAACAACACTGAACCTTTCAAAATAAAATTGGACACTGGAGCTCAGTGCAATGTCTTGCCTTGGAACATTTTCAAGAAAATAAATTCAAAACTTAACAGAAGTTCAGTGAAAAGTTTAAAATCATTCTCAGGCCACAGAATTAAGGTGGAAGGAGAAATTATCGCCTCATGCATAATAAACAACATCAAGGCAGACATTAAGTTCATTGTCACCAAAACAGGGACCACACCAATACTGGGCAGTGAATCTTGCTTTATGCTAGGACTACTCAAGAGAATAAATGAAATAAAACCAGTAGAACAAGAGTTTCACCAGCTGTTCAACGGAGGTGGTTGCTTAAAGAATTTTGAATACAGAGCAGAATTCACAAAAGGGGACCACAAGTTGGAAATAAAATCACCCAGGAGAATACCCCTTAAAATAAAAGATGAGGTCAAGAAACAACTAGACTTAATGGAGAAAAGTAAGGTGATAAAAAGAATGGAAGAACCGACACCTGTCTCAAGCCACATGGTGGTAGTGAAACAAGGCGGGAAATATAGAATTTGCATTGATCCATCAGATTTAAACAAGATCCTGCTAAGAAGACACTACCCACTAAGAACGATAGAGGACATAGCTTCCAATATCAAAAATTCGAAATACTTCACAAAGCTTGACTTCTTAAAAGGCTTTTGGCAATTGAAGGTCGCTGCGGAAACGCAACCTTACATGACCTTCAGCACACCTTGGGGAGTTATGCTTTCCTTAGAGTCCCATTTGGAATTAAAACTGCCCCGGAGATTTTCCAGAATACCATATCCAAGATTGTAGAGAATATACCTGGTGTAGAAAACTCAATGGACGACATACTCATCCATGCTGAAGACATCCAAACACTGAGAGAAAGAACTAAAATAGTCATGACTACTCTTCAGGAAGCAGGAGCAAGACTCAATAAGGACAAGTGTGAATTTGAAAAAACAAAAATAAAGTTCTTGGGACATATCTTCACCAGTGATGGAATAAAAACAGATGAAGAAAAAGTCAAAGCCATTGACAATATCAAGTCACCATCAAACAAAAAAGAACTACAAAGACTTTTGGGAATGGTTCAATACTTACATAAATTCATCCCAAATCTCTCAGAGATAACATAAAGAATGAGATTGCTTCTGAAGAAAAACACAGAATGGCAATGGGACAGCTTGAGGGACAAGGATATGGAAAGAATAAAAGACTTATTAAAACAAGCGCCAACCCTAAAGTATTATGATCCTAACAAAGATGTGGTACTTTCGGTCGATGCAAGCCAACATGCCATTGGAGCAGTCTTACTCCAAGAAGATCGACCAATTGCGTATGCTTCTTCTGCATTAAATGATGCTCAGAGGCATTACCCTCAAATAGAAAAAGAAGCTCTGGCAATTAAATTTGGTTGTAAGAAATTCCATACCTATATATATGGTAAATCTCTTTTAATAGAAACAGACTATCGACCGTTAGAATCCATTTACAAAAAACCAATGGATAAAATGCCAAGACTTCAAAAAATATTCATGGAAATTAATCAATATGGACCAAATATTAAATACAAGAGTGGAAAGGAGCTCTTGATTGCAGACTTACTGAGTCGAGATTGCAAATCATATGAGATTCTAGAAGAAAATCCAATAGAAATCCTTTTAATTACTGCATTTGACAATAGATCAACAACCAACATCATGAAAGCTACAAAGGAAGATGCAGAATTACAAGACCTAAAAGAAACAATAATCCAAGGATGGCCAGACCAAAAGTCACTAGTTCCTCTATCTTGCAGAAGATATTGGAATATAAAAGATGAACTTTCCATTCATGAAGACCTAGTTCTGAGGGGAACCAAAATAATAATACCAGAATCAATCAAAAAACAAGTTCTCAAACAGATACATGAAGGCCACCTAGGCATTACTGGTTGTACCAAAAGAGCCAAAGACTCCATTTATTGGGCAGGAATGTCCAAAGATATCTCTGACATGGTAGAAAATTGCAAGACATGCATAGCTACACAAAGAGACAAACAAAATCAACCCCTAATGCTAAAAGAAATTCCTGAGCTCCCATGGGAAATTGTCGCATCAGATATCTTTCAATTTGAAGGGAATGAATACATTGTGATTATAGACAGTTATTCTGGATTCATAAACTTTGAACCTATTAACACCATAAATTCAAAAGATACCATTGGATTTCTCAAAAGAAACTTTAGCATACATGGAATTCCTAAAGTTCTGGAGACAGATAATGGAAGAAATTATGCTTCAAGAGAGTTTAATGAATTCAGCATTTGGAAGTTTAATCACAAGACTTCAAGTCCACATTACCCTAAATCAAATGGACTGGCTGAAAGAGCTGTGCAAATAGCAAAGAACATTCTTAGAAAATGCAAACAAAGTGGAGATGATATCCAGATTGCATTACTCAACTATAGAAATACTCCAAGAGAAGACATGGGATCACCAGCACAAAGACTACTTTCAAGAAGAACAAAGACAATCTTGCCAATCAGCAAAGAATTGTTAAGACCTTGCATCCAAAAAGATGTCACTTTAAAGCTAAGAAGATCCAGAAACAAGCACAAATTCTACTATGAGAAAGGATCAAGAGACGAACCAACTTTCAAGATCGGACAAGAAGTTTATCTAAGAGAAAACAGAAGAAACTGGAAACCAGCCACAATAGTTCGGGAAGATGGTCCAAGGTCCTATACAGTCCTGAACAAAGGACTCTACAGAAGAAACCAATCACATATTACAACTAACCAATCCCAAAGAGACCATGAAAGCATCCTTGAGCAAGAACCCAGTGGAAGTGCTTGTTCAACTATGGAGCAAGATCAAGAAACTCAGCCTAAAGGTTCTGACAGGATGGAGCTGCAGTCAGAAACTGATAATCCAGCTGGAGAGGAGGAGACCAGAGAGGTGCGGAAGTTCACAAGAAGCGGTCGCCAGGTGAAGCCACCAAAAAGAATGGATTTATAAAAAAGGAGAGATGTAATATAGTTAATATCATACTCGGCAACACAGTTGAGTTCGATATAGAATGTAAATAAAAGAACTAACGCTATCTAATACTAACAACAATCCTGATAAAGCACAAATTTGGATTATAGATTATAATAAATAAAAGAAAACAGACCTAATCCAAATAATTTATTAGTGTGTGACGTTTCAGCAACAACATTGTCACCATCATCAGACAAAAGAATTTATTCTTTTGTCTGATGATGGTGACAATGTTGTTGCTGAAACGTCACACACTAATAAATTATTTGGATTAGGTCTTGTTTTCTTTTATAACAACAATCCTGTAAGTAAATAAATATATCTACAGGGTCCATTATGAAAGTAATGAGCATAATTTTATTGTGACGCGACGAGAGATGGCAGCACGGTAAAACCGTGGGAAATGTGGTGGAGAGATATGCCCTTTCAATCCATCCGGTTGTCAGTTGAGTTCGAGCAGTGTGAGGGGAGATACATGCCTCCGCTTGAAGTGTGTTTTCAACTTTTGTAACATAGCGCGATGGAGCGTTCACTTGAACAACGATACGCCATAAAGTTTTGCGTGAGCCTTGGAAAAAATGCAACCGAAACATTCCAGATGCTGCAAAAAGCCTTCAAGGACGATTGCATTTCAAGATCACAGTCTGGGAAGTGGCACAAGACGTTCAAAAAGGGTCGGGAGGAGGTCGCCGACGAACCCCTTTCAGGACGCCCAACAACGGCCAGAACTGACGAGAACGTGGATTGTGTGCTCGAAGTTTTGCGTACCGACCGTCGATTAAGCATCCAGCAAATTTCTGACACATTACACATGTCCACATTTGTGGTACATGGATTAGTGACCGAGGATCTGCAAATGCGTAAGGTCTGTGCGAAGCTTGTGCCGAAAGTGTTGACGCAAGACCAGAAAGAACTTAGAGTTTTGCGCTGTCAAGAATTGTTGGATTTGATTCAAAATGAACCGGACTTTCTGAACTCTGTAATAACCGGAGACGAATCCTGGATGTTTGAATACGACCCAGAGTCGAAAAGGCAGAGCTGTGCATGGCACACAAAATCATCCCCACGCCCCAAGAAAGCGCGAATGAGCAAGTCAAAACGATGATCATTGTCTTCTTTGACATCCGAGGAATAGTCCATTGTGAGTTTGTACCGCAAAGACAAACTGTAAACTCAGCCTTTTACCTGGAGGTGCTCAGGAGATTGAAACGCCGGATCGCACGGGTGAGGACTGAAATTAAAGACACGATCAAGCTCCACCATGACAATGCCACCAGCCACACAGCCTTCATTATCACCAACTTCCTGGCCCGAGGCAACACCTCGGTGATCCCGCACCCCCCTTACAGTCCCGACTTAGCTCCATGTGACTTCTTTTTGTTTCCGCAACTCAAGAGAGAGATGAAAGGAAAACATTAGGAACCCTTGGAAAACATCCAACACCATGTTACAACGTTCCTGAGAAGCATTCCTGTCGAGGAGTTTCAGGGTGCCTTTCAGGCGTGGCAAACACGTCTCCGCAAGTGTATTGATGCAGGAGGAATGTATTTTGAATAATATTGAACATTTGCACAAATTACAATCAATAAATGTATTTTACCAGTAAATGCTCATTTCTTTCATAATGGACCCTGTAACACCCCAATAAATAAATCTTATAATACGTTTGCTAATTATATTACGTAAACAAAGATTTTACAAAACAGAAAAGACTCAGAATATCTTAACCCTTTCCAGTCTGCAAGCCACTGTCAGTGGCGTTGCGTTAGAGTTCGCTACCCGGCTGCAAGCCACTTTCAGTGGCTTCTGTGTAAACAAGGGGTGGGGGAGGCTGGCACCGATGTCGCGTTTCCTGGAAATCACATGGGAATCTTGCTGAATCATCCTCCATTCCTTCTCACCTCAATTTTTTACTTATTTTGTCTGAATTTTTTCACTTTTTTGAACGTCGTTTCTACTTTGTCCGCTCTCTCCAAAACTCCATTTTTGCAATGTGTTCTTTAAGATTCTAATGCTGATATTAGTTCTCAAGCTACCGAAAGAGTCTAGCTCAACTTGAACAGATAGACATTTTCACATTTTCACAGATAAGATTCTATACAAATTTCACTCATATTTAAGAACTTTCTAGAATTCTTAGTTACCTATTTGGGACTACTATGCCAAACCAACAAAGAATGCCACAGGAACTAAAAAAAAAAACGACTTTCTGTGGGGAAAAACTCTTGCCTTCAGAAAGAAAAACGTATTTGCACTCTGTTGGAAGAACAAGCATGTGATTCATCTTGCCTCTTCATTTCACATAGATTTAACACAGCTAGTCACCAGGAAAACTAGACGTGGTTCAGAAGAAATTCATATGGTATCAATACCTACTTCAATAGCCCTCCAGACATTTATACATCCATCAGAAACTCCATAACAAAAACTGCGAAACCTCTCAATCCAGTCAATTCTTGCGGGGCGGTCTACTCGGTCTCCTGTGTTCTGCCACTTATGTGGGAGAGACGGGTAGATCCGCCTCTGTGAGAATGACGGAGCACAACAGGAATATCACTAACAAGGACTTAGATATCTAATTTTTCAACATATATCTCAAACAGGCCATAATTTTAATTCCCCAACAATACATTATCACCACATTATCTCAGCTTAAAATCTACATAAGATCAAACAGTGAAGGTGACCGCAAGGCATACGCTTTATTAAAAAAGAAATACTCATCACTTCTGACCGGCAAAAAGAAAACCTACTATACGAAAATACAAGAGAGGTTGAAGGAGGTGAGGGACTCTGCGGGTTTTTGGAAAACAATATCACTGTTTAAAAATAGAAGAACAACTCTCGGAAACATTTCTATTAAAAAATGGCAACAGTTTTATACCGAACTTCTCGCGACTTCGCCACCAGTCAAGTACGATTGGCCCATAAGAGTTATACTGATGCCAGACGATGAGTTAATGGCCAAAATATCCTTGTCGGAGATAACTGGAGAAATCGCTCGCTTGAAGCGCAATAAGGCTTGTGGACTTGATAATATTCCTAATGAAGCTATAAAAGCCCTGCCCACAGCTTATTTGACTGCCTTAAAAGATATTTACAATAGAGTTCTAAAAACTGGTCATTTCCCAACAACTTGGTGCAAAACAATTATACATCCCATCTTTAAAAATGGTGATGCCGACAATCCTCACAATTATCGGGGAATAGCACTTCTAAGCAACCTCACTAAGCTTTTCTCATCAATAATGAAAATACGACTAAGCAACTGGACCGAAAATAGAGCAATTATACCGGAAAATCAAGCGGGTTTCAGAAAAGAACATTCATGCCAGGATCATATTTTTACTTTAGTCTCACTAATCCAATTAACACTTAGACGTAAAAGACGATAGTTCTACGCTTTCTTTATCAATCTTAAAAAGGCTTTTGATACGGTGCCCCAAGCCCTCCTAATGGAAAAAAACTGCTAGACATTGGATTGAATTTCCGATTTATAAATCTAATTAAGAATTACTACGAAAACATGACAGCTGCGGTGAGATGGAACAATTCATACACTGGATTTATCAAAATAAAATCCAGTGTTACAGGGTGAACCACTATCTTCTTACTTATTCATACTTTTTATTAATGACCTGATTAGTACTTTTGACTGCTCTGATATACCTGGTATTTATCTGCCAAAGCATGGAAATATCCATTTGTTACTATAGGCAGATGATATTGTACTGATAGGCGAATCTAAGAACAATTTGCAGTTAAAAATTAATATGGTACGAAAATATTTCGAGGAAAATATGCTAACGCTGAACGAAAACAAATAAAAAATAATGGTATTTCGCAATGGTGGGAAGCGGTCAAATTCCGATAATTGGTATTGGGGACAACAACCACTGAATGTCACGGAAAGATACATGTATCTAGGATATCCACTCACCTCAACAAACTCTTTTAAGCAAGCCGCATTATACTATAAGGGTAAAGCTCTCGCTGCCAGTGGTGCGGTATGGCCTATTCTGACCAGGTCGAAGATGAACTCTTTTAAATCCTCTATGAAACTTCTTGACGCGATGGTTCTATCAACCCTGCTATACGCGGCACCTGTTTGGGCAAATGAGCATACATTAATTGTTGATCAAATTCAGGACTCATTTATGCGAAGATATCTAAATTTACCAAGATACACCCCCAGATACATGCACAGGATAGAATTGGGAAGAGTATCACTCAGCGTTACAGTCTTGAAACTAACCTTAAAGTTCTGGTTGAGAATGCTGGGAATGGGTGAAACTAGATTGCCGATGCTCTGCTTGTCCCAGCTGTGGGAAATCTCAAACGCAACGAAAAAATATATAGGTTTCACAGGAAGTATAGTTAATATTTTAAACACCACCGGATTTCAATGGTTGAATTTCTGCACAGACTATAGAACATTACAAAGAGAAATTCCCCACATAATCAGGACTGCAATAGATCAATCTCTGCAAAAGGATCACACAAGAATAACAAATTCAAGACTATACCCACACTATAAAAACATCTGCTCAACTCCGTTACCGGAACACTATCTGTCCAGCGATTTCCCGCTCCGGGTCAAACGGGGTATTGCCGGACTGAGAATCCTCTCAGTGCTCTTTACTGATGATCACCCCAAAATATTTAAAACAGACGTATGGACATGCGAGATTTGCGGGACAAGAATGGAGCCGGGGCTACATCACCATATACTCTCATGTATGGGGCTGAAAGACGAACGAGATGTGCTCCTCAGTGAAATAGGCCTTGATGGACTCTCTTTGGAGCTCCTGTTGAATGAGGTGGTGAGAAACAGAGCTGGAGCGTTTGCGTTGTTCAAATTTTGGAAGACAGCTGAAGAGAAGAGGAAGTTATATACATAATATAATTGATGTAAATAATTATATGTAAATAATCTTTGTCAGGATTAGAATGACGAATCCTGTATGGGACTTTGATTCCAGTAAAAGGCTTGTTGCTGCTGTTGTATATAGTCACAGTGTAGAAAATACTACACTATACCTACTACTTATAGGTTTCTCTCTGTATTCTTAGTTCTCTTCTCTTCAATTACTCTGTAAACTGGCGAATCCTTCATAGGACGAGAGGTCCTCAATAAAGGCTTTTGTTGTTGTGTTGTATTATCACCACATTAATAATAAACAGCAGAGACTATTTCTAGAATCATTCCTTTCCATAAAGTATAACATTATATACCGGAAAATAGATATCCCCGAAATATACCACTCCTTCTGTAAATAGTCACACACATTTTATATCTTTTTAGCAATTTTTATTTATAGGATCATCCTCAGTTGTTTATTTGGCATTATCGGATTGAAGGTGTAATAGTAAAAATGTTTTTAATTTCATAAATTTAACTTTCTCAGCACAATTTTGCATATTAATTCTGTATATACAAAATTTACGTTCTCACTTTCAGTTATATTTATAATTACTTTATTTTTCTCATATACAAAAATATATTGTTCTATTAATACTCATCTCATATTTCTTTCTTTTTGTCATAGTAAAGCCTGTAGAAAGACGTCCGAAAGCTTGTGAATAAAGTTCTTATAAGATACTCCTCTTCAATCCTCGTTATATTTTGCTAGAATTAACCTTTAACAAAGCTTATGAAATAGCACTGAACATGGCCATGAAAAATATCCAGGAATTGCATTCAACGGAGACAAAATATGAGAATGTGTTTATAATAAAGAATGATAAAGAAAAAGAAGTGTCTGAATATAAGTTCAGAACCTAAGAAATATGAAAATAAAAGTAAATGTTATAGATGTGGAAACGATCATTACTCGAAAAAGTGCAACTATGCAGAATATACCTTTAGAAAATTGTAAGAAAGCCTAGGCAAATTTTGCAAGATTAAAAGAAAGAAGACTTTATGCAAACTAGGCTTTAGGAAAAGATCTATGCAAATCAACTTCCACAGATTAAAATTAGGTACAGCGCGTTTCCTATAAAACTAGGATAGCATCAAGTGCCAGAAGAGTCCACAAGAAGACGAAGCTTTGCACGCTTCGAGTGAGCAGCTGGGATTGCTGCTGTCCTTGTTTTAGGTCCTTTTAACTTTAACTGTTTTTAATTGTTAACTTTCCTTCTTTGAAATAAATAGTTTTACGAAGTTTATCTCCGATTTTCTAGCAAAGTAGGTAGAGAGAATCAACTTGAACAGAACACTTAAATTGTTATCTGAGAGTAGCGGACCTTCTTAGTATTCTCGTACCGCTACCTAACAAAAATATAAATGAGAAAGCCATTTAGCACATTGTTGTTGTAGGACAAATCTAAAGAAAGGGCATATGAAACAAATTCAGGAAAATGAAAATTGTCAAGAGGAAGAAAATGAATTTACATTATTTAATAATTATATAGGAATTGTAAACCAAATAAGAAAATTTGATTCTTTTAAGACTAAGGTATATGTAAATGATACACTTATTGAATTTGAAATGGACAACAGAGTCACAAACACTCTTAATAAGTGAAGAGATATGGAAAAATATAAGATGGAAAGAAAAGCCAAAATTAAAACCGTGCCAAATCAAACTGAAAATTTACACCAAAGAAGATATAAGAATTTTTTTATGGAATAACTCTTATCATGATTAAATTAGTATGAAATAAAGTATGAAGAGGAGCTTCTTTATACACATTTATTCGCGCTAGCTTTCGAACCTATATGGTTCTTCATCTGGCATGGATAGCTTTTACACTAACAAAAGTACTGCAGCACAGGGACCTTATATACACCTTGTTTTTTTTTATATGTAAATATTCCAATTTTAACGTCGGCGTCATATAATCTCTTTTAATCCATTAGCTTAAGTATGTAAATTTCCTCCTAGGTGTATATAAGGTCCCTGTGCTGCAGTACTTTTGTTAGTGTAAAAGCTATCCATGCCAGATGAAGAACCATATAGGTTCGAAAGCTAGCGCGAATAAATGTGTATAAAGAAGCTCCTCTTCATACTTTATTTCATACTAAGATATAAGAATATTAGGTGAAAATAAGGTGAAGGTACAACACAAAGATAATGTGGAGAATTTGGTTCTAATTATTGTTGATGGCAAAGGTCCAAATTTGTTGGGTAGAGACTGGATGATTAAAATTCCAGAACTTTGTGAAATTTCAATATTAACCAAATCAATGGTGTCATATGATGTCAACTCTATGTATTTATCCCTACCCCACCAGCTGATCATTACTCAGCTAACAAAATTCCTACAAGACATCCATTTAGACTCTAAAACTGTTTCTTCTATAGTCGCGCTTTCCTCCATATGCTTGGACATCACAGAGTTTACCTTCAATAACCAATTTTTCAAACAGATTAGGGGCTCACCCATGGGTAGCCCATTATCATCACCCTTAGCTGAAATAGTCATGTCCACACTTGACAACTGGATCCAACGGCAATTCACACCGGGCATTCACATATGGAGGAGATATATTGATGATATCCTTTGTATAGGTGAAACCGGACATGAGGTTAGCATCTTATCTGTTCTTAACTCCTTTCACCCCGATATTTCCTTCAGTCACGAATCAGAAGTTAATAGTGTTTTACCTTTTCTCGACATACTCATTATTCATACCCCTTCACACTACCACACAACAGTATATCATAAAATCAATAACCCAACTTTCTATACCAATTTCAATTCTTCCTGTCCTTTATCCCATAAAATTAATACAGTCAGAACACTTACCAAGAGATTGGTCACACATTGCTCCCTACCCATATTTAGGTCAATAGAATTCTCCAACATCAAAAAACTACTTGCCCTCTCCCAATACCCTCACCATTTCATACACAAATACCAATACAACTCTGCTAATTTGAAACCCCTTATATCCCATAGAAATACCTGCATTTTGCCTTATTCACCACAATCCGCTACCATATCCCGCATGCTTAAATCCCACGGCATCAACACCTATTTTAAAAATAATAAAAGCCTGGCCACCATTCTTAGACATCCCATTACCCGCATACAGAGACCTACCACTGTTCAATCGTCTGGTGGCTCGGTCTACTCGGTCTCATGCAACGATTGTAGTGCAACCTACATAGGTGAGACTGGTAGGTCCGTGGCCATAAGGATGATCGAACATGGTAGGTGTGTCAATAATAAAGACAGCAGATCCCTCATATACGACCACACGCTTAATACTGGCCATTCTTTCAATCTAGCGTCTCCCACCACCCTATACACTAACATTCCCAGTAAACACCAGAGATTAATCATAGAGGCCATTTTATCCATTTCTAAAAACAGTATTAATCGTCATATTGATTTACCTGACCAATATCATGATATATGTATTAACTTAAAAAACGGATAAACCCCCCCCCCCCTCTATTGGTCTTGTATGGCCGCTGATGGCGGGTTGAACATTTGAAAACTGGTACCTTGTCTCATTTAATAGTAGCATAATATGGTCATGAATACGCGTTTGAGGAATTCTATCGTAGATTTTAGATTTTTAGCGTGGATTCATGTTACTTTCCCGAATTCATGTTTTATCATAGCCAATCTGCAGCTGTATCATTTGTTAATTCTTTAACATTACACGATTAGCATACTTCCGTAGTTGTTATATATCAGTAATTTAGATATGCAAAATTTTAACCTGAATTGTATTTTCGCCGTACGATATACATCACATATGCAAATATACCTCAAATGGATTCCTATATAAAGTCAATAGTTACCTTAGTTTGTTACCTGTTGAAGGGCGTGACTGCCCGAAAGCTTGTCACACGTTTATCCGAATAAAAATCTTTTCTCCTTACTTTTCATTACTGTTTACATAATCAATGGAGAAAGTTTTCATGTAGTTCTGATCAAGAGTTGGAATGTTGAAGAAATAAAAGAAAAATATAAAGAGGTTTTCACAGAAATTAAGGAAGGCAGCAAAATCATGGTAGATTTGGGTATAAAGAAGGATGCCCCGCCAAAATTTTTTTAGGGCAAGACCTCTACCATTAGCTATGAGAGAAAAGCTTTTTGAAGAATTAGAATGTTTATGGTGGCCTAAATTGGATTCTGACATTGAAAACCAAGCAAAAGAATGCAACGCATGTCAAGTACATCAAAGGAATGCACATAAAGTTCCGTTGCATCCATGAACATATCCAAACATACCATGGACTCATCTTCACATGGATTTAGCTGGACCTTTTATGGGAGACACATTTTCAGTCATCATAGATGCATACTAGATATGGGTACTTTCACCTATAGACAGGACTATTAACAAGCAGATTAGGGGCTCCCCTATGGAAAGCCCATTATCATCTATAGCTGCAAAAATTGTTATGACCCGCATCGATACCTGGATAAACCAAGTTCACCACTCAGACATCCAATTATGGCGTCTTTACGTCGACGACGTTTTTTGCATTTGTGATGACAGCTGGGAAAACACCATTCTTTCATCCCTTAATAGTTACCATCTGGACATTTCCTTCACCATAGAGCTAGAGAAAGAGCGGGCCATCCCTTTCTTGGATGTGCTCGTCATTCGATCTTATTGCTCATTCAACACACACTTCAGTATATTACAAAAAAGATTGTCCCCCTCACTACACTCATTTCAATTCTCATTGCCCAATTACCCATAAAATCAATATTGTAAAAACTCTCACAAAACGTGTCTATACCCACTGCTCCTTTCCTACTTTCAGAAAAATTGAAAATGAATTAATAATTTCCCATCTCACTGCTGCCTCTTTCCCTCTGTCCTTTATTAAGAGACATTCATATATTCCTGTTCCTCGGAAACCACCGGATATTTACAGATCAATATGTACTCTTCCCTCTTCCTCTCTGTCTGTTGACATTGCCCGTTCCCTTAAATCCTTTGGAATTCGAATTTTTTACAATAATAGCCCTAACCTACTAACTTCTTTAAGGCATCCAATCACTAAGTCCTGTACTCCACCTGATGTCCTTCTCTCTTCTGGCGCTGTCTACTCTGTCTCCTGTGAGCATTGATCTGCCACTTATGTGGGTGAGACGGGTAGAATAGTTGCCACTAGAGTGTCAGAGCATCAGCGCAATATATCTAACTGTGACCCTAGATCCCTAATATACCAGCATATAGCCGATACTGGTCACGCCTTCGACTTTCTCCATCCCACTGTTCACTACCTACATATTCACAACCAGCATCAACGATTGGTGCTGGAATCTATTATCTCTAAAAACTCAATAGCATAAAATAGACATTCCCGACATCTATGGTGTTTTCCTTGCTGGTATTTCTTAAAGCTTTAATGTAATAGTTTCTATGTTATCTCGAGCCTTTTTTCCATATATATTTGTTTAATACCATTTTGGTCTACTTTGCATCTTCTTTCTTTTCACGCTGTTCATACAAATTACCTCTGCTATATATATTTGAGAAGCTCTTGCCATTGGTATCCATCTTGCTATGTGATAACCACCTATAGAAGGGTTTTTACCCGAAAGCTTGTGCTTGTTTTATATAAAAAAGACACCCATCTTCCTTATCGCCTGCTTCATTTCATAGATGCATACACTAAATGGTTGGAAATTAAAATACTTAAGAACACAACTTCAAATGAAATTATAAATGAGCTAAGAACAGTATTCTCCACATTTGGCATATGCACAGACATCACAACTGATAATGGAAGTCAATTTATTTCACAAGAAATCAAAGAATTCTACAAGGCTAATAGCATTAAACATCGCACCGTAATGCCTTACCATCCAGAATCTAACGGAATAGTTGAAAGAGCTATACAGAAATATAGGAAGAAATATCAGGCATTAATCAAATTAAAAAAGAAAAATTCTATAAAGATATATGCCTAGCCCTTCAGAAGACCAAAGATTCTGCCGGATTTTGGAAGGCAGTATCTCTGTTTAGAAAACGGAGCAGCATAACGGGCAAAATATCGATCGCAGAATGGCAAACTTTTTATGCTAAACTTCTCTCTACAACCTCAAATCCAGAGATAAATATATCACTTTATATTAGATATTCTGATCCTCTACTAGACGGTGAAATCATTGATGCGGAAATAGAGACAGAAATATTGAAGCTGAAAAACGGTAAAGCTCCTGGAATAGACGACATTCCCAATGAGGCGATCAAGGCCCTCCATAAAGATCAACTAAAAAGGCTAGTATGCATATTCAACCTAATTTTAGAAAACGGTTCTTTTCCATCGTTATGGTCCAAATTGATTATATATTCACCCTATCTTTAAAAAAAGAGATATTGAAAACCCCTCAAATTACCGCGGTATTGCACTTGTTAGCAACCTCTCCAAGCTTTTTTCATCAATTCTTAAAAACAGAATGACTAAATGGATAGAAGACAAGGGAATATTATTTGAAAACCAGGCTGGGTTTAGAAGGGGACACTCTTGTCTGGACCACATATTTACTTTGACTTCTTTGATACAACTTACATTAAGAAAGAAGAGAAGGAAACTTTTTGCTTTCTTCGTTGACCTGAGGAAAGCGTTTGATACAGTCGCTATTTCACTCTTATGGGGAAAATTGACCGAATTGGGCATAAGTAGCCGTTTTATTACTGTGATACGGAGTTTTTATGAAAAAATGGAAGCGGTTGTGAGATGGGAAGGCTCTTTTGCAGAACCAATTAGGATTCGATCTGGAGTGCTGCAGGGAGAGCCGTTGTCTCCATATCTTTTTATCTTATTTATTAACGATCTAATCAGCATGTCTAACGGCTCTGATTTACCGGGTATTTGCCTTCCGGGTTTTGGAGAGGTCCACTTGCTTTTGTATGCTGATGACATCGTTCTCTTGGGGGAGTCTAAAATAAATCTGCAAACCAAGATTAATATACTAAAGAAATACCTCGAAACGAACTATTTAATACTTACTCAGTAGAATTTAGCTTAAATATATAAGGCTCAAATATATAATGGTTTTATATAATGGCTCAAATGCGTATAAATCTTGTTAGTATATCCATGCTATTCATGCCCGTTGAACCGGAAGGTTCGAAAGCTCGCAATAAATCCAAAAAGAAGCTCCTCAAGTAATCTTTTAATCCTTATATATTTAAACTAAATTCTACTGAGTTCATGTAGCCGAAATTATTGCCTTAGACTTTCTACAATTATGAGCCATTCAAGTTCTGATAGTTCCTTTATCTAAGCTAACTTAAGAAAAAATCCGTACAACTAGTAAGATGGAGATGCCATCTGCGCTTTAATCGGTTATGTAAGAACCATCAATTCATTCCCCCATCCCTCCGCATTAAAGACCCGGTAAGAAACCCATTCTCTGAAAAGTTAACTAAGAAGTTTCAACTGAACCTACTAGATTCGAGAATCCAGGGATGCTATTCCAACATCAGATTCCTATCCAAAACAGTCAAAGGCCTCATCTTTCACATAGTCCAGCATATTTCTACGAAAGAATTTACAGATATAATCATATCCATTACTAAAGACATTAAACTCTGAGAAAAAATTCTCACAGACAGGCAACAGGCAAAAATATCCTATTGGGTAAAAAAATACCACTTCCCGGAATCCGCAGACTTTACAGATAACACCTCTACAGGCATAGTCAACTTGACCTCCATTTCTCTAACAGAAAAGGAGGAGAAGATGTTGTCATTAGGTTTACAGTACATTCCCCCTGCTAAACCCGACATACCCAGAATGATAGCCGGAGTTGAGAGCGTAATGAGTGCTATGAACCACCTGGAATCCCTCAAAATAAGACATGCTGTGGCTCAAGTCTTACACAAAGTTTTACTCATCAGTTAGCATCAGCACATAGCCATCGCCCCATCTAAGTAAAAGAACGAGTAAGAATGAATAAGAGAAGATCCTAAGCAAAAGAAACTCTAACTTTATTAATCCTTTGACCTATATATAGATATCGCGCTTCACGCGGACATGCAAATATACAAGTAAAAATATACAAAACAAATCAATATCATGCAAATGTCGCGAGGTATGCGACAGACTCCCCCTCCATGACCTCTCATCACTCCTGTGATGGGACTCCGGGTGGTCTATGATGAAATTGTCCTCCGGCCACTTGGTGATGGTTATATCCTGCTTCCAGTTGATGGGGGTCGAGGTTACATCAGTGATTTCTGGCCCTACCACCTTTGACAAGGCATCTCATCTTGTACGATTTGGTCAATGTCTCGTTCTCTAGATTCGGGTTGGAATCGAAGTCAAAATGGATTGAAAATCCCATTGAACCTTCATAGCTCTCGACACAAATGTCTTTAAGATATGCCAGAACAGGCTCGTCATAGGGTTGGATGTAATACAATTCCAGGCAATCTACGAGTAATTCCATCTTCGGTCTAGTTGGTCTGCCTATTTTGACATACCACTTCTGAGTTCGAAGTAGCTGCAGGTAACGATAGAACCTCGTGGCCTCTAAAGTAAAGGATAAGACATTCTCTCCAATCATGGCAATGTCACGTAGTCCTTTCCTTGTCCAATTCGCTTTCACAACTTCCTCGTATATATCTACAGGAGATCCTGGTAGAAAGAAGATTGTTTTACCTCTACGCAAATATCCACCTTCTATCTCTGAAATTTCCATCATTCCAATGTCGTATTTATCAAGCATGTTTTTTTGCATCTGGCTGAATTCTTTAGCATAAATCCAAACTTTTTGGCAGCGTGTTAATTTCTTTAATACCTTTAAAATTAACAAATGACATCTTGCGTGATTGCATTTATCGAAATCACCTATTCCATGGCAGATAATAGCATCACATATTCATAATTTCATATTTCTTTTTTCACCGCTTGTTTGAAACGAATAGATTCCTTTTTTGAGAGTTTCCAATAGAATATCGTAACAAGGTAGCTCTCTCAAAGCTTCTTCGCCGGTACCAGGCTTTGGTTCTTTTTTGCCAGTACCAGACTCCTTAGTAGGTTCTTTTTCGCCAGTACCAGACTCCTTAGTAGGTTATTTTTCGCCAGTACCAGACTCCTTAGTAGGTTCTATTTCGCCAGTACCAGACTCCTTAGTAGGCCCTTGTTCCCCAGTAACAGACTCCTTAGTAGGTTGAGAATCGTCAATTGCAGACTTTTCGTCAGAATGTTTAGAGGCATCGTCTGAAGGCTTAGAGGTATCGTCTGCAGGCTTAGAGGTATCGTCTGAAGGCTTAGAGGTATCGTCTGAAGGCTTAGAGGTATCGTCTGCAGGCTTAGAACAGTCATAGGATTCTGAAATCTTCTTTAGAGATCTCAAACAACTCAACATAATATTCCTATAATCTACTGGATTCGCAATCCTTTCCAGTTCAGCACTTTTACCAGACTTTTCTGGAGACTTGCTTCCCAAATTAAGATTTTCCTCTGGAGTATATAATATTGGAGTAATTATAGTTCCAGAAACAGTTTCCTTCGATACAAGCTGCATTTTATTTTTTGGAAAATATTTGCCAATTGAACTTTGTTCTATTGGTTCTCTCTTTACATAGGTGATATGGATAGTACAACTATGTTTAGAAAGCGCTTTACTTTCTTCTACCTTTGATTCATCATATTCAACTATTTCTTTTCCTTCCGCACCATTATCAGGTTCTGTAGAATCTTTAGGCTCCATTCCACTATCAGCAATAACATCTACCTCTTTCGTAAGAGGCTCTGCACTTTCAGTTTCTATAACTGACTTTTTATCAACTTGAGCCTTTTGACTTTCTTCAACTTCTACAACAGACTTTTCCTCAACTTGGGTGGTAGGAACATCAAGGCCATCAACCAAAAGTTCTTCTGTATTTTTCACCGATTCATAACCTTTAATTGCAGTCTCAGAATCCTTCACTCCGTCGCCCTTAGGCTCATCTTTGGAATCTTTTACTCCGTCGCCCTTAGGCTCCGCTTCAGAATCCTTTACTCCTTCGCCCTTAGGCTCAACTTCAGAATACTTGACTCCTTCGCCCTTAGGCTCAACTTCAGAATACTTGACTCCTTCGCCCTTAGGCTCAACTTCAGAATACTTGACTCCGTCGCCCTTAGGCTCCGCTTCAGAATCCTTTTCTCCTGCGCCCTTAGGCTTCGCTTCAGAATACTTGACTCCTTCGCCCTTAGGCTCAACTTCAGAATACTTGACTCCTTCGCCCTTAGGCTCAACTTCAGAATACTTGACTCCTTCGCCCTTAGGCTCAACTTCAGAATACTTGACTCCTTCGCCCTTAGGCTCAACTTCAGAATACTTGACTCCTTCGCCCTTAGGCTCAACTTCAGAATACTTGACTCCTTCGCCCTTAGGCTCAACTTCAGAATACTTGACTCCTTCGCCCTTAGGCTCAACTTCAGAATCATCTTTTTCTTCCTCTTCCTCTTCTTCGTTGAAATATTCTTTCTTATTTTCAAAAAGAATGCCCATCATCAGGCATTGCTGTTTAGCCATTAAGCGTTGCTGCTTTTCCATTGCCCTGATAAGGCTCTCAATAGTTAATCCTGTCGGCTGCGCCATAATTGTGGTGTTCTAAGTAAAAGAACGAGTAAGAATGAATAAGAGAAGATCCTAAGCAAAAGAAACTCTAACTTTATTAATCCTTTGACCTATATATAGATATCGCGCTTCACGCGGACATGCAAATATACAAGTAAAAATATACAAAACAAATCAATATCATGCAAATGTCGCGAGGTATGCGACACCCCACAATCAATAAACTAAGGAAGTCCCTATCTTTAGTCATCACCAAAGCTGATAAGGGAAATCAAACCGTTTTATTAAATCACTCTGATTATGAAGAAAAAATTATGACTATACTCAGAGACGGCTCCACTTTCACAAATATCTCACTATAGGAGAAAGACGCCATGATCAAATCCTTCAAGTCATCGCTCAGGAACATGAAGAAGGCGAATCTCATCACCAATCAACAATTGGCTCAATTTACTGGTTCCTTGGGACATGATGCTTATATGTATGGCACCCCGAAAATACATAAGCCAGGGGTCCCACTCCGACCCATCATTGCATACCATCTCTCCCCGGCATATTCATTAGCTAAATTTCTATCCAATTTATTATCCCCCATCATGAAAAACAACCCCAACAAATACAACATTTGGCATACAACAAAAACCGGCCATGCCTTTAACCTTTCCGACCCAACCTGTCATTACCACAACATCAAATCCAAATATCAAAGATTATTAATAGAATCCTTTGTCTCTCATGATTTAAACAGTATCAACAGGCGTATAGAACTACCATCTCAGTACCACTCATTCAAGAAAAAACAGCCCAGCCCTTCCTTTTCACCAGATCCTTCCTCATCTTCCCCAGTTTAAAATTCACACCCATAACCCCATACACCATGTTTTGTTCGCATGTAGATAGATATACGCCCTTCAACAGGTAAATGGAATAAAGGGACCAATTGACTATGAATAGAAAACAAACTGAGCTTTGGACAAAGATGAAACAACTGC
Organism: Cordylochernes scorpioides; assembly: GCA_030710605.1. Taxonomy (NCBI): domain Eukaryota; kingdom Metazoa; phylum Arthropoda; class Arachnida; order Pseudoscorpiones; family Chernetidae; genus Cordylochernes; species Cordylochernes scorpioides. The sequence goes on from CP092866.1 coordinate 56,311,919, forward strand.
AGCCTGGCCACGAGAAAACGTGAACTCGTGAAATGTGTTTATATTTATTTTATTTTATATTTTATTTTCTATCTTCGTTAGGTGTATATAAATAATATTGTACAACTATATATACTCTTTCTCTCAACTTACAGCTTAGCCTGTGGAAGGATCGATAAGATCCGAAAGCTAGCATAATAAATTTCATGTATAAAGAGACGCAATGCTATCGTTTGTTTTTATTTAATAAATTTATAGCAATTCTTTTGTCTATTTTTAAAATACAACATTACTCACCCACCCAGCTTCATAAAAGAAATTACTCAAATACAACCTCCGGCACAACATATGATGGTCTCATTCGATGTCACCTCGCTGTACCTCTCCCTTCCACACACTCTTATTACAGAAAAACTACAGTCCTTTCTCAAAGCAGCCAATATCGATGACCAAGTAATAGCCCAGATAACCCAGCTGACCACCTTGTGTCTTTCCATCAGCGCTTTCACTTTCAACCACCAATACTACAAACAGATCAGAGGAACACCAATGGGCAGCCCACTTGGACCAGTTGAAGGGCGTGACTGCCCGAAAACTCGTGTAGTCGTTTAATAAAAAATCATTTTCTCCCGGCACTTTAGTTTATAGTATTTATATTCCAAGGAGAAAGTTTCTATGTTTAAATAAGTCAGCCCACTTTCATCCATAGTATCTGAAGTGGTGATGGGATCCTTGGACCAGTGGATCAATCAAACCCTTTCTTCTGACATTCTTTATTGGAGGAGATATGTAGATGACATCTTTTGCATAGTCAAAACCAATAAGCTCCAACATATACTCTGTTTGTGGCTTGAATGTTCAGTAAATGATACTAAGAAGCACTTTGCCACTTGTCTTGAATTATTTTATTGTCTTTGGGTTTTAGAGTTAGGAGTAACTACCACATGATTTTAGAATACATGAATTTGATTTAGATTTTGATACTAGTGATAGAGAGAGAGAGAAAACTAAAAACTATTAACTAACCAAACTGGAAATTTACATACATGTTGATTGCTTTAAAATTTACATATTAAAGATTTATATTGTACAATTGAATTTAGAAGATTTTGACTTAATTTTCATATATAAAATTGAATTTAAGGAAATTATTAACTATAGGATCCAACATACTCCCCTGGCTGGGAAGAGATGACCAGAAAATAAAAAAAAATAAAAATAAAAAAAAGAGTTCCAATAGTATAGATGCTGGACTAATTGGATTCCGACTATGTAGCTAAGATTACAATTCTCATTGTTTGAAAGGTAATGGAATCAGCTTCCATCTTTGAGTATCCGATTGAGGTGAATCTTGGATGAGATTTTCAGATTCGTTGGCCAGTTCTCTTTCGGGAAATGCTGGATTATCAGACTCTGCGGCTGCTAAGTCGGATTCAATAGGATCTTCCCAAGGTTTTGATTCAGCCTTTATGCATGAGCCTTGTTCGGTCGATTCCTCTAAATGTTCTTTGGAGAGTTGTCGACTTTCTGCCGCCTTCTCAAAATCTTCCAGATTGACTGCCTTTTCTAAAGCTTCGGGTCTTAAGACTTCTTTCTTCAAGATTTCTGGCCATTCTATATATGCCGATGAACTGTAATTTTCATCGTCGTCTTCAGATTCCTTGACGTCTTCTAAGCATAGAGAATCGATGGGTTTCCAGCGGGATAATTTAGCCTTTTCACCGCTCTGTAGATAATCCTTTGTTGATGTATCCACAATTTCAACAGATACAGCTTTCTCTTTGCTTGCTGATTCATTAGCTTCTGTAGAAATATTGATTATACCACTGGTAGCCTCTTTAGGTCGATTAAGATCAGCTTCAACCACATTGAGGTGAGCTGGGTCATCATGGCACAGTTCCTTCTTATCCAGAGCTTCTACACTGACCACTGGTTCTTTCGAATATTTGCCTTCCGATTTATCAATAACCGAAACTTCGGAGATTTCAATCTTTGGAGTCCCGATATCTTTGTTAGACTCTTCGTCTTCAATGACAAAAGTGGTTTCTAAAATTGAAGAATCTTCTTGATTCTCATCAATAGCCTCAGGAATGTCGGCATTCTCAGTTAAGAGATTTTTGATAAGTGATTCCTGGCGTGGGGGTTTCGGTTGTAAGAGAGGGAAGTTTTGATTTTCATTTAAATAGGAATACTTGAGTCTACCTCCAACTCTTAGAAGTCCTTGAGTGTCTAAAAAGGGATTTAGAGAAGTTAGCTTGTTGGACAGAGGTAGTTGTTTGTTTGACTTCAGTAATTTTATTTCCGTGCAGAATTCAACTTGCTGGATTGATTTGACTAAGACTTGAATTGCCTTTGTTAATTCTCTTGTTGTCAAAGGTCCTTTCTGACGAATTGGATCAAAGAGGAGGCAATTGTAGTAGAATCTCCAACACCAAGCTGTTATTCGGATCAATTTGGTCATTGTGGAATACCTTTCAATGAATTCTAGATTTAACATAGTTTCTGAATTTTGAATTAAGGTTGTTTGATCCAACACTTGACCCTCACCGACTTCTTCTTGAATGATATTGAGATTTACTTGGGTTGGTGAAGAAGGAATATATCGAACATTATTTTCTTGAAGCCAAATAGGACCCCGCCACCAAATTCTATGATTGACCAAGTCTTGAGGCATGATTCCTCTTGATGCGCAATCAGCTGGATTATCTTGACTGGATACATGGAACCAATCAGTGATTTGAGTCAAATTTTGAATTGACGACACTCTGTTCGAAACAAAGGCCTTCCATCTGCTGGCATCTGATCTTATCCAATCTATGCAGATTTGTGAATCAGTCCACAAAAAGGTTTTGTCAGGTTGAAAAGGAAATGATTCAAGAAGGACTTGATTCAGTTGAGCCAAAAGCAATGCTGCACTTAGTTCAAGTCTTGGAGTTGTAATGGTCTTTAATGGTGCAACCTTAGTTTTTGAGGTTATCAGATTGATTTTGATCTTTTGATTTTTGAATCTAGTTTTCAAGTAAAAAACTGCTGAATAAGCATTAAGGGATGCATCACAAAATCCATGTAGTTGTAATTCTTCTATTTCAGAAGATGAACTGTTCAGGTATCTTGGTATTTTGATTTCCTTTAGGCACGATAGTTGAGTTTGGAATTTATTCCAATTTGACTTTATATCAGATTCAATTGGTTCATCCCATGAAGTTTTCTCAGCAGGAAGTTGACGTTTTCGCCTATAATAGGGTGGTGGCTTTATCTTAGGAATAATCGAAGTTTCTTTCTTAGATGAGAGTGGTTCACTTGACTGAGAAGCGAGAGGTTGTTCTGGAGTGGATGGTTGACTTGATTCAGAAGGAAGTAATTGGTTTTGTTTAGAAGTAATTTGTGGAGTTAACTTAGAGATACGTGACTTTTTAGATTTACTTGGAATTTCTTCAGATTTACTTGGATTATCTTCGGATCTACTTAGATTTTCTTCAGATTTACTTGAATTATCTTCAGATTTACTTGGATTTTCCTGTAGCCCTTTTTCCAATGCTTGAGATCTTGAATCACCTAAATTGGGTGTTGATTTAAAAGGGAGATTGACTGAATATCTGCCCTCAATGTCTCTTTGGAGGTTTGACTTGAATAATATCTCACAGGCCTTCTTTGTACCCAACTGGGCCTTAGAAATTGGGACATCTTCAAGTTCCCAGAATGTTCTTATGCTGGAATCAAGTTCAGTGGTACAGTGATTGATTACCGAAGTATTCGACTTAATATTTGAATGGATTCTCCCAGAAACAAGCCAACCTAACTTGGTATTAAGTGCTATCGGATGGTGCTTTAAATCTGTTTTATGACCTATAATGAATTCTACAAAGGTATCTGCACCCAAAATTAGGTCTATGGGCTTGGTGACATAGAATTCTGGGTCTGCCAAGAGCAAATTTTCTAAATGAGGAAAGTCTGCTGACTGAATTTGGAAGTTTGGAAGGTCTGCAGTTACCCTCCCAACCACAAATGCTCTGGCAGAAAATAATTGATCATTATGATGTGGGGTGAACTCTATTTCAACCTGCGATGTTGTCCTGTTGACAACAATGTCACCTACACCTTTTAGTGTATAAGAATTTTTCATTTTTTCAAGTCCCAACTTGTGGCAACATTGTTCTGAAATTAGGCATGTTTGGGACCCATTGTCCACTAATGCTCTACATAGCACAAATGAGCCATCCCTCGCCTTGACCTTAATAAGGGCTGTTGACAGTAGAATATTTGTTTCCGTTTCCAAAGGCATCACATTACAGATGGTATTTGTTGAAATCAACATCTCTTGAGAGGTTGTTGGTTGTGGAATGGATGGTTCAGAGTTGTATCCATGCAGAAGAGTATGATGGTTCTGCTTGCAGTTTTTACATCTTGATGTGATGAGACATTTGGATATCTCATGATTTGCTCTAAGGCAATTTTGACAAAGTTTATGTTTTTTAACTAATTCCCATTTTTTAGGCAAGGGAAGATTTATGAATCTATGGCAGTCATTTAGTTTATGAATTTGATGACATAAAATACAATTTTGACCTTTGTTGACATAAAGGCCGTGAGCCATCATATTTTTGCTAGAGGTTTTTTGTTCCTGGAACAAAGGAATTCTCATACCTTGCAGGCTTCTAGCATGTTTTTCTAAAAAATTCACAAAGTTTTCAAATGTTGGATATTCTTCATTTGAAGGGTTAATTCCCATTCTTTCCTGAGGGCTTCACCAATTCTTTTTTCAAAAAAATTGATCAGGATTAGATCTGTTAATGTGTTTTTCTCAAGTCCTAGCACTGAGAGATTTCTAATGCCTTCATTGCAAACATCAAGGATTTCATAGAGAGAACCAGATGAAATAGATTTTAATGGCCTTATGGAGAATATTTTGTTGATTTGTGAAAAAGCCAATTCTCTTCTGTTATTAAATCTATTGCATAAGGTATCCCATGCTTGCTGGTAGTTTTTGTCAGAAATGGGAAAACCCCGAATCAACTTTTCCGCCGGACCCTTAACTGATGCATTTAGATATTGAAATTTTTGTATTTCCGTTAGTGTTTGATTTGAATTAATGGTGGAGTTAAATATTTCTCTAAAACTAAGCCAATTGGCTGAATCACCATTGAAAATGGGTAAATTTATCTTAGGTAAATTAACATTGGATTCGGGCAGTTGTTTATCACTATGAGTATTTTCTTTGGTTTCAATCAAAGATAAAGCTTCTTCAATAGACACCAACATATTAAAAATATCCCCTTTGGCCCTTGAATAATCCTCATATTGTGTCTCATCTAACTCTGATTCTAATAATGTGTTGATAACTTGATTTAGGCTAATTTTCCTTTCATTAACTTCTTGTTGGAATAGCTTTAATCTATGTATGTTTTTGGATTCTACAATAGCTTTATTCTTTGATTCCAGATCCTTTATTTCCTGAATAATAAAGTTGAATTTGTGCCGAATTTTAACTTCTGATTTGGGCATGACTTTATTTTAAGAATTTTAAGTTTTCAAATGGCTTACCTTAATTTTTTAAAGTATCCGGCTCGACGAGGGACCATACTGTTTGTGGCTTGAATGTTCAGTAAATGATACTAAGAAGCACTTTGCCACTTGTCTTGAATTATTTTATTGTCTTTGGGTTTTAGAGTTAGGAGTAGCTACCACATGATTTTAGAATACATGAATTTGATTTAGATTTTGATACTAGTGATAGAGAGAGAGAGAAAACTAAAAACTATTAACTAACCAAACTGGAAATTTACATACATGTTGATTGCTTTAAAATTTACATATTAAAGATTTATATTGTACAATTGAATTTAGAAGATTTTGACTTAATTTTCATATATAAAATTGAATTTAAGGAAATTATTAACTATAGGATCCAACAACTCAATACTCTACATACTTTCCATGCAGATATTAAATTAACATATGAATCTGAAATAGACCTAGTTTTACCCTTTCTAGATATCCTGATTATTCGCACCCCACACAAGATACACACAACAGTATTCCACAAAAAGAACATACCACCTCTATACACCCATTTCTTCTCCAATAGTCCCATAGCCTATAAAATCAATACAGTCAGGACCTTAACTAAAAGATTATACACACATTGCTCTTTACCTATATTTGATTCCATAGAAAAATACAGAATCATTTCCCTTTTGACCACTGCAGGATACCCCAGATATTCCATAGAAAAACATTCTTTTGATCCTATAGCTCCAAGGTCAACCACTGTTTATAAAGCCACTTGTTTCCTTCCTTTTTCCCCGATCTCCATTTCTATCTCCAGAATTCTTCGCCCTTACGGCATTCAGGTCTTTTACAACAGTCCTCCTAATATTGCAACCCTTCTCAGGAATCCCATCACCAAGGCAGATAAACCTATTAAGGTAGAGACAGATGACGGAGAAATTGTAAACCGGCATTTAGATCAAGTCAGAGGTTGTGGGGAAAGTGAAGCCTTACCATCTACATCATCGACCCCTCAAGTGACATCTGAGTTTGAAAGACCCCCGGCTGTTCAAGAAACTGATTCTTCAGAAGGAACCCCAAAGCCTGTGTTGAGGAGATCCTTAAGAATAAGGAAACCTCCATCGTTTTTTTGAAAATTAAGTTATCTTTGGCTAATAGGGAGGAGTTGTTATGTATGATATTAATATTCTTTTAATTTCTTATCATCTTTTGTATTTTATTTTGTATAAAAGATAATTGTTTTAATAATAAAGTAGTATGTAAATCTAGCGTTGCGTCATGAATTAAAGCGGCTCTCTAAACATAATAGGGAGCCTGGGAGAAAAGTCCATATGTTGAAACTAGTTTGTGTAGTTTGGGCATAGTTTTGTGCAGAGTTTTTGCATAAGTTTTTCTTGCATGGTTTTTTGCATATTCTTTTCTTTTAATGAAAAGTTTCATTTGTTTAAGTTTGATTTTGTAGTTCTAGGTGGTTTGGTCACGTGCAGCAGACCCTATAAAAAGAAGGCGCGCGGAGAGATTAGAGGCAGTCAGTCTGAGTGTGTAGAGGAGTCTCTGCCGATTAGAAGTCTCAGCGAATAGAAGTCTCAGCGATTAGAAGTCTCTGCCGATTAGAAGTCTCAGCGAATAGAAGTCTCAGCGAATAGAAGTCTCAGCGAATAGAAGTCCCTGCCCATTAGAGGTCTCTGCTGACTAGAAGTCTCTGCTGACTAGAAGTCTCTGCTGACAAGAAGTCTCTGCTGACTAGAAGTCTCTCCTGATTAGAAGTCTCAGTGAATAGAAGTCCCTGCCCATTAGAGGTCTCTGCTGACTAGAAGTCTCTGCTGACTAGAAGTCTCTGCTGACTAGAAGTCTCTGCTGACTAGAAGTCTCTGCTGATTAGAAGTCTCAGCGAATAGAAGTCCCTGCCCATTAGAGGTCTCTGCTGACTAGAAGTCTCTGCTGACTAGAAGTCTCTGCCGATTAGAAGTCTCAGCGAATAGAAGTCTCAGCGAATAGAAGTCCCTGCCCATTAGAGGTCTCTGCTGACTAGAAGTTTCTGCTGACTAGAAGTCTCTGCTGACTAGAAGTCTCTGCCGATTAGAAGTCTCAGCGAATAGAAGTCTCAGCGAATAGAAGTCTCAGCGAATAGAAGTCCCTGCCCATTAGAGGTCTCTGCTGACTAGAAGTCTCTGCTGACTAGAAGTCTCTGCTGACTAGAAGTCTCTGCTGACTAGAAGTCTCTGCTGACTAGAAGTCTCTGCCGATTAGAAGTCTCAGCGAATAGAAGTCTCAGCGAATAGAAGTCCCTGCCCATTAGAGGTCTCTGCTGACTAGAAGTCTCTGCTGACTAGAAGTCTCTGCTGACTAGAAGTCTCTGCTGACTAGAAGTCTCTGCCGATTAGAAGTCTCAGCGAATAGAAGTCTCAGCGAATAGAAGTCCCTGCCCATTAGAGGTCTCTGCTGACTAGAAGTCTCTGCTGACTAGAAGTCTCTGCTGACAAGAAGTCTCTGCTGACTAGAAGTCTCTGCCGATTAGAAGTCTCAGCGAATAGAAGTCTCAGCGAATAGAAGTCCCTGCCCATTAGAGGTCTCTGCTGACTAGAAGTCTCTGCTGACTAGAAGTCTCTGCTGACTAGAAGTCTCTGCTGACAAGAAGTCTCTGCCGATTAGAAGTCTCAGCGAATAGAAGTCTCAGCGAATAGAAGTCTCAGCGAATAGAAGTCCCTGCCCATTAGAGGTCTCTGCTGACTAGAAGTCTCTGCTGACTAGAAGTCTCTGCTGACTAGAAGTCTCTGCTGACAAGAAGTCTCTGCCGATTAGAAGTCTCAGCGAATAGAAGTCTCAGCGAATAGAAGTCCCTGCCCATTAGAGGTCTCTGCTGACTAGAAGTCTCTGCTGACTAGAAGTCTCTGCTGACAAGAAGTCTCTGCTGATTAGAAGTCGGCTGAAGAGGAGCCTGCCGAATAGAAGGCAAGGCCCAGAGTTCAAGCAAAAGGCAGAGAATAAGGCCTAGAGTACAAAGCAAAAGGCGGAAGATTAGGCCTGAACTAAGGAGAAGATAAAGTGCGTAGAAAGAGGGGGGCTGAGTCGGGCTTGCCCAGAGGGCTGCAAGAATTACTTTTACTGGAAAAGGTTCATTTCATTTTGTATTTGCTCATCGTGTAATAAAGCCTCATAATTATTTAAATCAGCAATAAGGGTGATCATTTCCTCCAAAGAAACACCTGCCTATCGCTACCTCCATAGTTTTGATTTCTTAAATAGATTTATTATTATTATTATTATTATTTTATTTTTACAATCTTTTTTGTTAGTTTTAACACCATAATAGAATAGCCGAACATAATAGGAATATTATCAATAGAGTGACCCAAGATCTTTAATAGTTCAACATATAAAAGAAACAGGCCCTACATTTAACTTATCCCAACCCATAGTGCATTATGACAATATCCATGGTAAATACCAAAGACTCTTAATAGAATCTATGATAATCAAACGACAATAAAGCATAAACAGATGCATAGAAATATCAGAAACATATGAAACAATATTAACAAACACTACCCCATAGATTTAAATAATCTTCTATATACACCATAATAGTTCACGAATTTATTAGGTTTAATCTGAGATCACGAGATATCATTCAACCAGCGCGTGGCCTCCATCCATGCACGCATATAATTACAAAAATTGTTTATAACACACAAAGAAGGTAATATATGATTTCTCCACCTTTCAATATCATTAATAGTTAAATATGTAAACATTCTATTATGTAATCTAATATGTAAATATTTTATCTATTATTATTATTTTGTTAAAATTAAAACTTTATAAAATTAAATATGTAAAAATGTATTTTGTATAAAAATAGTATATATGGTAATTTAAGCCAACAACCCCATATTGTATATGATGAACCGCATGCTACTTCAAAATACAGCGCGCCTACGTCACAGGACGACGTGGTATTCGAAGAGCTTCCAACTATCACCACTAGAGGTGCTGTACCCTCCCCTTCACTTCCTGTTATGTCTTCCCTTGTACTACCTGCTTGCTATGTTGTGACATATTAAAACCTATATAATCTATTCTCAATTTGATTGAACCACCGATCCAACAAGTGGTAGCAAAGCGTGGTTCCCTATCTCTGTGGTTCAAGTTCAGCGTATCCTCGTGAGTAAAATTCCTTCAGCGAAGCTACCTCCGTTTGCCCTCGTCGAGAAGTTGCTGCGTCACCATGGCGGCCGTTAGTGCAATAACGGCGGCGGTTGAAAAATTGAACGGCCAAAATTACCGCTCATGGAAGTACAACATCAAGATGCTACTAATTGAGAAGGGCTTGTGGGATGTGATGCTTAAAGATGAAGATACCAAAGATGCTCAACTAAAAGCTCAAAAGGATAGAGCCTTGGCTGTTATCGCGTTGTCGATAAATACAGAACACCAAATCCACATCATCGACTGTACATCGCCACAGGATGCGTGGAAAAATCTGGAACAGGTTTTTGAGCCAAAATCTCATTCGAGGATACTACAGTTAAAGAAGCAGTTTGTGAACATCAAGCTTCAAACTGGTGAGTCAATGTTAGACTATTTCCAAACCAAGACTTTAAAGAAATTGATGCACAGAGATGCATGTTTCCAGATGAATTGGAAGTTGCAAGTGGGGGAATGCTGAACCGCATGCTACTTCAAAATACAGCGCGCCTACGTCACAGGACGACATGGCATTCGAGGAGCTTCCAACCATCACCACTAGAGGCGCTGTACCCTCCCCTTCACTTCCTGTTATGTCTTCCCTTGTACTACCTGCTTGCTATGTTGTGAGACATATTAAAACCTATATATATTTCAATCTATTCTCAATTTGATTGAACCACCGATCCAACAGTATATAACTTATAACAAGATTTTCATGTTGTATCATAGAAACACATCTGTAAATGATTATACGCATGATTGACATGTGTCATTACATCATCATATGTATTGTACTTTGTACAAACTGAGGATGAATAAATAAAACTCTGTAATAGATTAAGAGTTGAGCTAAAGAGATAGAAGTCAAAAACGTCTAAATTCAAGATAGATGGAATTCACAAAACAACAAGGTCTAAATATGGAAACTGCCACGGCACCAGTTTAGATTTTCACCAGACGATCCACGCCCCTGTCGCATAAGGCCCCCGTCTTAACCTATAAACTCAACCTTTACAGTCACTTCACCATCTGCGTGAGCCCGCGTCGGTTGTACCCCAGGTCCACCATGTAGTCAGTAAGAACTCTTCTATCTCCATCTTTCGCTCCTAGCTCAACTTTTATCTGTTCATGGAACTTTCTTAGTGCAACTGTGTCTTCATTTTTTGTGTGGACATCCCCAAGCTTTCCACTCTGCCTCGACCCACGACTGCCTGTACTTTGTGAGAACTTTTAAAGGTCTTCCAAGGTGCAGAGAGGTACTGGAAAACTCCACATCCTGACTGTTCCTCTCGGTCAACACAGTATAGCGAGAGTTGACAGGGACTCACACCACAGTTTAAGTCGACTGGATACCTCATCACAGATTTAGTCGACAGGACTCTACAAGAGGCTACCAGACCTCACCACATATACATACCATCAATTTATTATCGTGATACTCCTGTGGAAGGACTGACAGGTCTGAAAGCTAGATAATAAAATTTGAACAAGAAACTTATCCCTGGAAGCTTTATTTACAATATTAAAGATTTAAATGTCTTCGTGAACAAGGATTACTCCCCTAGCATCAGAGAACAACGCAGAATATTGATTTCTAAACGGAAAGAACTCTTAAATGAACGAATCACTGCAAAACTAAGAGATAACAAACTGATTGTTAAGGGCACGGTTTACCAAGCTTCTAATGGTAAAATTACTACCAAGGAAGGTGCTGAACTATAGCAATTGGAAAGAAATACACAGAGACAATCAATAGATCTTCCAATTTTGTCGCCAAATAGGAAAATCCGAAATACTTGCTCAGTTAATCATTGCCACTCAAATTACCCTACAAATAAGCCTTTAAAAGCAAAAGGAAATCCCTTAAGGATCATATGCTGGAACATAAATGGATTTTTTAGAATTTCTTCGGTCTTCTCTATCTTCGATTACTTGAAATTGTTTGATATTTTTGCTGTAACTGAAACCTGGTGCCACTATTTACTTGACTTAGCTGTAGACGATTTTGAGTTTTACCAATCACCAGCTGTTAAACCTTCGAAACCGAGGGAGAAGCTCTGGAGGAATCCTTGTAGGAATTAGAAAAGAAATCCAAGGCTTAATCTACAAAGTTGAAATTGAGCCTAAATGGATCTCGGTTATATTTAGACTGGCTTCAATAGCAGACTCACCTCTAGTGTGTACAATTTTTGTTTACTTACCCCCAAGTGAATTACAGCTAGAAAATTTGAAAAATTGTTTTGCTATGTTGAAAATAAAATACAACAAGGATTCGAAATAGTTTTAGGCGGTGATTTAAATATTCGCATTGGCTATTTGGGTGCTTTTCACAAATTGTTCCAGATCCCAGCTCTGCTTTCCGCCTACCGTACCACCAGAGATCCAACCGTGTCCCCCCTGGCTGAGACTCTTGTCGATTTCCTTGATGATAACTCCCTCACTATACTAAACAGAAGATCTATTAGTGATAAAAACGGATGTTATACTTTTATCTCGCATCAGGGGTCTTCAGTTTTGGACTTATTCATGGTTTCTCCTGCACTACTGGAACTTGTTCTTGACCTAAGTATCGAAAGTTTGCCTTACTCCGACCATTTACCACTTCTAAAACTAAACGGATCAGACAATACAAAAGCGAAAAGCCTACCTTTAGAGTATATTCCTGTAAAAAAATTTACCTGGTCAATAAATAAAGCTTCGACATATGAACTTTGTCTCGAAGACCTAAATGCTCTCCAACTACAGGAAGACGCCTCAATAGACCTATGTGCTGACACTCTTACTAGCAGGATTCAAACATCAATGATGAGAGCAGGAATGCTAACAAAGGGAAGAGCGGATAGTTCGCGGTCTAAGCCATGGTTTGACGGAGAATGTTATACAGCAAAAACATATATGAAAAAAATCTTAAGTTATATTTGACTCTCAATACCCCTATTTATAAAGATTTGTTTATTACGAGTAAACGCAAATATCTATCATTGCTCAAATACAAAAAGAACAAATACTCTGATTCTGTTCAAGCTACCCTTAGCAATGTTAGAGACTCTGCCGAATTTTGGAAAATAATTGCGTCCTTTAAGAAACGGAATAGCACAAAAGGAAATATTGACATCTCAGAGTGGGAATCCTTTTATCAAGGTTTATTGTCGCCTCCTCAAAGAATTGTGGCTGATGTACTACTCTACTAATTCCTATTGACCCCGAGCTGGACGCCGAAATTTCACTTTTGGAAATTGCAAGGGAAATCGCTAGCTTAAAAAAAATAAAGCAGCAGGTTACGATAGTATACCAAATGAAGCTATCAAAGCCCTACCTGAGAATAGTTTAATCCTTTTATCTAACTTATTCAACAAAATATTAACTAAATCCCAAGTTCCTTCACAGTGGTCAAAAACTATCATCCAACCAATATTCAAAAATGGTGATCCGAATAAACCATCAAATTATAGAGGCATTGCCTTTAAAAGCAACTTGTCAAAACTTTTTACATTCATATTAAAAAATAGACTAAGTAATTGGATTGAAAATAGAAAACTCATAGCAGAAAACCAGGCAGGATTCAGAAGGGGCTACTCATGCCAAGACCATATCTTCACGCTTATGTCACTAATCCAAATGACACTAAACCGCAAAAGGAGGAAACTTTACGCATTCTTTGTTGATCTTAAAAAAGCGTTTGATATAGTTCCACATCTACTATTATGGAGAAAGCTTGCGCTTGTTGGTTTAAGTGGGCGATTTATCAAACTTATACAGAGATCTACTATGCTCAAATGATGGCAGCGGTCAGATGGAACGGCTCTTTTACAGAATTTATCAAAATAACAATCAGGTGTTCTTCAGGGTGAACCTCTTTCACCGTATTTTTTTATTACTCTCATTAACGATCTGGTTGCTACGCTGGATGATTCTGACCTGCCAGGTATATACTTACCGGGCCATGGAACTATACACCTCCTCCTGTCGCGGATGATATAGTCCTCTTTGGTGAATCCAAGATAAATCTCCAAATAAAGATTAATTTAATAAAAAGATATTTTGAGGAAAATGGTTTAACTCTGAACCAATCCAAGTCTAAAATCTTAGTGTTTCGAAATGGAGGCCGCTTGGCCAGATCTGACGCTTGGTCTTGGTGCCAACAACCCTTGACAGTATCCTCAAAATATACATATCTTGGCTACCCCTTAACTACCAAGAATCCAACTGCTTACGTGGTGCAGCACTTTAAAAAGCAAAGCATTGGTTGCTACAAACGCAGTATTGAGAATACTATCTAAGTCAAGAACCAAATCGTTCGGAGCAGTGATGAAACTACTTGACTCCATAGTTTTATCCACGTTGTTATACTCGACCACACTGTGGGCGACGAATCATATAAGAGTTGTAAACCAGATCCAGGATATTTTCCTACGGTGATTTCTTGACCTTCCCAAATATACTTCGGGCTACATCTTACGAACAGAAACCGGAAGGATGTCCCTTGAATTAAACATTACGAAATTGATTCTAAAGTTCTGGATACGGATTTAAAAATGGACAGGACAAGATTACCCTATGTTTGCTTGTCCCAGCTCTGGAAAGTTTCAATTGTGGGAAAAGCGGGGAAACAAACTTTATTCATAACCTGAATAGCATCATTGACTCTAGGGGTTTTTCTTTTCTTAAGAACTGTGAAGATTATATGGTTGTGAGAGGAGAAATGTCTAGAATTATTCAAACCACAGTGGACCAGCTGCTCCAATTAGACCGATCCAAGATACAAAACTCAACTCATTTTATTCACTACTAATCTCTAAGTAGCTCCTTCATGACGGAGGACTACTTACTATCAAACCTCCCTTTGAAAATTAAACGATTTATAGCCCGTCAAAGGATTCTATGGCTACTTTTCCGCGAGGATATCACTGGATTTTGGAAAAGCGACCCTTAAATTGCTACTTCTGTAATGTTGGCATCCAAGACAATTTGGTCCACTATCTATTCCATTGCCCATTCCTACAGGAGAAAAGACTGGAAATTCGCGAAATTTCGGGGCTAACTCACTACAATGAACAACATGTATATAAAATCTTTACTACTCTCCTGCTGGATAAAAAATTTGTTTATAAATATTTTAAATTTTTCAAGGCGATTGATAAATGAGAGAAGAAGTGCTCAACTCCACAGACAATGGCTGATTGCTCCCCCTCCCCTCTAAATTGCTTTTACTCCTCACTCATGTACATACCAGGTCTATTAGTATGAAACACGAAATTTTCAGTGAATTCAAAAGTTCACTCCAATTCCATACAACAAAATATTTTTTATTCAAAGTAATTGCCCTGATTAGCTATACACTCAGACCACCTTTTCAGGCAATTTTCGAATTCCTTGTCTGAAAAATTCTATTCCTTTTGAGTCGAACCAGTCAACAAGCCATTTTCGGAGTATGTCTGAGTTCGAAAATTCCTGGTTTTTTAGGGCGTGTCCTAAAGATGTGAAAAGGTGGTAGTCCGACGGCGCTAAGTCTGGTGAGTACGGCGGGTGGGGTAAGAGTTCCAGCCCAAGTCTTTTATGGTGTTTTTTACCACTGTAGCGTTGTGGGCTGGAGCGTTGTCATGCTGCAGTATCAGCTTGTTGTGCTTTTCACGCAATTCCGGTCTTTTTTCATTCAATGCCTCTCTCAAACTGTGCATTTGTTGTTCGTAGCGACTAGTATTGACCGTTTCCGCCATTTTCAGGAGCTTGAAATATACTACGCCGTCTGGTCCCACCATACGCAAAGCATTGCCTTTTTTCCTAAGCGATTGGGCCTAGGCTTCTGTTTGGAAATTGGCCGAGCAGGCCCCACGAATTTTGGCGCATAGGATTGCTGAAGTGGATCGATTTCTCATCAGAAGTTACGATTCGGTGCAAAAATGACTTCTTTTAATGCCTGGCGAGCAGCCCTTCGCAGGTTACCAGACGCCATTCTTGCTGCCTTTCGCTCAACTTCTGAGGCTTAACCTTGAGACACCTGGAGCTGTTTCGAGAGTTTCTCCTGCATTGGGTACTGTCCTCATCCAACAAAGCTTGCTGTTCAGCGTCCTTGAACTTTTGGTGCGGTTTTCCACGTGGTTCATTATCAAGTTCAAAATCGCCACTTTGGAATTTTTTAAACCACCTGTAACACTGCGATTTGCTCAGAGCGTGGTCGCCGTGAACTTCCTCGAGCATTCGGTGGGCTTCAGTGGCACTTTTATTCCAGTTGAAGGCGAACAACAAAACTTCCCGCAAATGGGCAGTTTTTGGCTCGGAAATCACCATTTCCACGGGCTCCAGAAATTTTCCACGATTTGAATTTTTCTAAAACTCCACGCATGCTGATGCCATGTGAGTCAAAAAACAAAATGCCTTCAACAGCGCCACCGTCGGCTCAAATAAAGTTGCACAGCGCCCTCTGGCAGCCATTTTCGCGTTTCATACTAATAGACCTGGTATATAACCTTTTAGGGGAATTCCCTTGTAAGGCAATAGTGTCTTAATAAAGGTTTTTTGTTGTTGATAATTCCTAAAATAAATCAAATAATAGTAAATATGCAAATACACATTAAATAAGAATATATTCTAACTAAAAATAATATGCAAAAATATCCCAATATATATATATATATATAAATAAATATAGATTTGTAATAGTTTGGCATCAGGTGGTGTTTTATTTATGTCCTCACGGAGAAGGACAGAGATGCATGAAAACTTGGGACTGCTTTAATAAAATAAAGTGAAACTCATCTCCAGAAACCTTTTTGGTCATTTGTGTCCAGGAGATCTAAATCAATTGATATATATATATATAAGGACAGCTTGTATTATTGTGATTAAAAATAAAACTTTTCCCTCAGTGAATTTTCTTTTATTTATAATTTTACTGAAGGGATTTTATATTATTAACAATTTCTCGCATTATTATTTTTGTAATATGAATCTTTCGAATCAGGAAATAGAAAGGTATATGCCTCAAATCCATAAGAAATCATTACAATTAGCCAGATGGCGATGCCACCTAAAGTTTAATCGCCAATGTTTGAGCCAGGATTTCATACCTCCATTCCTACACATCAAGGATCATTTCCGGAACCCATTCTTCATGAAGATCATCCACAATACCTGCCGCCAGCTTCACTGTTCTAGATACCAGGGATTGCAACATAAGATTCCTGTCCAAATCCATCAAAGGTCTTCTGACTCTCACCACACAGCAGGTAGCACCACATGTCCTTACTTCTCTGGTAATACGAACCACATCAGAAATTTGATCTCAGAATTTTTTGCTTAAGAAAAAACATGATAATACAATTTTTTTTCTGGTCACAAATATCTGTTTTCTCTCTAACTTCATAATCCAACGGATGAACATCCTTAAATTTTGAACCTTTCCAGCTCGGAACTCTCACAGGTGGAGATTTCATTGATGTCCAAGGGCCTGAACTATAAGAAAGAGCCTATCCAGATATCTTCAAAACGATAGCAGTGTTGAAGTTTCTATCAAGGACCTCAAGAAAACAGTAACATAAGACATCAAGTATCCACATTACTCATGAAACAGACACCCCAGCAGCATAGCTCTTGCGAAAAAAAAAAACTACCATACAGAGATTGAAGAATCAAAAAGGCCTTTTATAATCTATCTACGGCAAGAAACCTTCCTCCATACTATTCAAATTATATTATTCCCAACTCATCCAAATACACCACAATGTCATAAATATAAAGAAAGATGGTATTAATATATCTTTCTCTAATTTACTAAGTCTACAAAGTATTTACAAAGACATGAAATAACCATAAGCAACACCCCTAAAGATTCCTTGAGCAAGAATAATGTTGTATACTCAAAATCATGACTGCAGTGTGAAACTACATATGTGGGAGAGACAGGAAGAACCATGAGAATCAGAATGGCTGAGCATGAAAGATGTGTTAAGAAAAGAATCCCCGTTCTCTCATATACCAGCAAATCCACAACACAGGCCATTCATTTAATATTAGTGAACCCTCAACCCATTACCAGGAATAAAGAACAATCATCAGTGTAATGGTGTACAAGAAACAAACTGAAGCTAAGCCTAGAGAAAACCAACTTACTACATCTACATGGCAAACAAAAGATCCCAATAGAAGCTTCAAATTCAAAAAGAAACAGTCAATCTGTCAAAAACTGCCTTAACTCCAAAAATTAACCTTCTTAAAGGCATGAAATTCGGGAATATGCAAAAAACCAGACCCTATCAAAATAGTAAGTGAGTCGAGGCCGCCGTGTCAAGGCTTAACCACCAAGAACATAATCAGACACCATGTAATCAACCTTCTGAGTGAACCTGCGACCCTTCCCAATGCAACCCACATGAAAACCGTCTAATTAAAGACTTAAAAAACAAAAAAGAAATTATCATCACCCATTCAGACAAAGGAGGACAAACCGTAATTCTAGACAAATCTGATTACTACCGAAAAATCTAAGCAAACTTGAAGACCCAACCACCTTCAAGCACATTTCCAAAAAAGATAAAACCTGAACATACCCTTCATGCTAAAAAAGAACTCGGGAAAAATTCATAGGGAAACGAGACCCATAGTGGTGGCATTCTACCATTTCCCAACAGCACCTCTTTATAAATTTATCTCAGTATTTCTAAAGCCCATAATAGAACAACAAAGCTTCCTATACTCCATTTTCAACACCTCCATCTTCATAGAAGAACTACTCAAGTACCAAGTCCCACCAGACAAGATCATGGTTTCATTTGATGTTGAATCCCGGTACCCAGTCTCCCACAACTGATACTGAACAGCACTGAAGCGCTCTTGAAAGAAAAATAGATTGATCAGATCACTGTCAAGAAAATATCCGAACTTATAGCGCTATGCCTCTCAAAACAAATATCATAACATACAATTACAAAACTTACCAACAGATAAAAGGTTCTCCCATGGGGAGCTCCTCTCTTTCAACCTCAGACACAGAAATTTTCATGCATTATATTGACAATTGGATAACCTCATTTCCATCCAACATAATTTTTAGGCATCAATAATTTGACGACATGTTTGTATCTGCCTCGAAAATCAAACCAAGAACATTTTGGAAACCCAACAGTTACCATCCCGACTCGAATTTCACCTATGAAAAATAAACAAACACTAGCCTGACTTTTTTAGATATAAAAATCATGCGCATACAGCATCAATTCCAAACAACTGTCTACTATAATAAGCCATCCTTTAACCCCGACTATATCCGTTTTTCCTCCTACTGTCCTCTCAGCCATAAAATCAATACAGTAAAGACCCTTACTAAAAGTGTCCATAGCCACTGCACACTTCAAACCTTTTAAAACAGAAGAGACCCAGAATATCTTAACCCTTTCTGGTCTGGTAGATTTGGGTATAAAGAAGGATGCCCCACCAAAACTTTTTTAAGGCAAGACCTGTACCATTAGCTATGAGAGAAAATCTTTTTGAAGAATTAGAAGGTTTATGGTGGCCTAAATTGGATTCTGACATTGAAAACCAAGCAAAATATTGCAACATATGTCATGTAAATCAAAGGAATGCACATAAAGTTCTGTTGCATCCACAAACATATCCAAACATACCATGGACTCATCTTCACATGGATTTAGCTGGACCTTTTATGGGAGACACATTTTCAGTCAATATAGATGCACAGAGGCATATGCACAGAAATCACAACTGATAATGGAAGTCAATTTATTTCACAAGAATTCAAAGAATTCTGCAAGGCTAATAGCATTAAACATTGCACCGTAATGCCTTATCATCCAGAATCTAATAAACATTTAAAACCTCTTTTAAAAAGGCAAAAGGTACAACTAACCAAATCAAATTACAAAGAGTTCTGTTCCATTACAGGAACACCCCGCATTTGGCTAGAGAGGAAACACCAGCACAGTTGATGTTCGGGAGAAGATTGCGAACACACCTGGAGAATTTGAAACCTGACCCCAACCAAATACAAGGAGACTTCAGTATGACTCAGGAACCAACGAGAGGACTTTTGAGGAAGGAGATGTGGTGCAGATAAGAATGTTTGACAAAAAGAAGACATATTGGACACCTGCTGCTATTCAAGAAGTTACTGGACCTGTCACCTACAAGGTACTGTTAAAGGATGGAAAGCATGCAAACCATATCAACCATAGGAGGCCATGTTCAACCATTAGGGAAATAGATTGTATTCTAAATCCTTATAAAGAGTCAGAACCACAATCAGGAGACTCCATGAGGCCAGAGGAGGAAGCTGTGACCACTGGAGGAGCAACTCAGGAAGAAATAACTTTGTCTACTGAGGTGTTACACCAGGACCTCAGGGACCCTGCGGATGAAGAGACCACCCTCCATCTCCAAGAAGACTGAGACCAAGAGAGACTTTGAAACTACCTATAACATATAGACTAGGGATGTTATGTATTTGTCAAGTTGTTATAAATATTCTTAATATAATTGTGTAAATAAGCAGAGTAACATTATCACTGATTATATCATCATAGATATGTAAATAGAAGAGCTTAAGACTATTCAGATTGATATGCAGAAATAAAGTCAAATCTTTTAATCTAATAGCAAAGAATTCCTTCTCTTCACATAAAAGACAATAAAAGATTTTTGAAAAGATACTTTTTCCTTGAGGCCTGATATTTTTACTCAACTTACAAATGTGCCAGAGCCTTGTTTGGTTATTTAAACATGCTGGTGGGGTTGGACTTTTGCAAGAATTAGGGAAAATTGGAGCATTTTTTTTATAAATTAGAAAAAGTGCCCAATGGGGGATTTGATCCCGGGTCATAGCAATTGAAAAACAACAAAACCCTTCCACCGACCCCCTTTAGGTTTGTTGCACATACCATATTTCTTTATCGAGAAGGAGAAAAATAGAGTTTTATACCAGAGAGAAATGCAGCTTATGCCCTCTGATAACAAGTAGAAAAGGAAGCAGAGGGCATAATATCAACGAGTGATCTTCCAGGTTGAGAGTCAATCGATTCTGTGCCCCATTTAAACTGTTTGGACCAAGATTTTATTTGGTACTAGAAGGGACATGCTTCTCTCCCCATATAGACCAGCCATTTCTTCTTTTATTTGTTTAGAGCTATTACCTTTTTTTATTGAAAATTTAATTATCGAACAATGTTCCACAATTTAATTCTATTTTGAGGCTCACTTTTCTCATTTTCAAATTTATTCATATAAATTTATGCCGGCGAATATAACAAAGATTGTTGCTTGTAACATGCTTTGTATTTATTTATGTACAATATTTAAGTAGGTGGCAAAAAGTTCCTAGCATGTATGAAGATGAAGAATTTAAATCCAAATCAAGAGTGACAGAAGACAACAATAGAAGCTATTCTTGAACAACAAAAATCAGTAAATTCTCTAGTTAAGGCCTTGCATCACCCAAGCCAGTAGAAATGAAAGCACCAGAGTTTTCTGGTAGTAACATGGATCCAGTAACTTGGGTAAGACTATATGTTTGTCTGAACAATGGCTGGGGGAAAGATCAAACAAAATCTATGGCATGAGAAATTATTTAACAGGGACAGCCCAATTGTGGTTTGACGGAAAACTTTCTGACGAAGATAATTTCAACTGGAAAGATTGGAAAGAAAATTTTGTATCATCATTTGGTGATAATCCCATAGATAAGTACGATAGAGCCTTTATATGGAAGATGGGTGGCTCTCTGATTGATTATTTTTATCAAAAGCAAAGAAAGATGCAAATGGGATGCCAGGTTTAAATGAGAAACTCTTGATAATCGGAGTGATCCATGGAAGTACAGGATCAATTGTGCACCAAAAATATATTAAAAATAAAGAAACTCTGCTTCGTCTACTGGAGAATATCCGTCCAAGTTTGGATAAAACCCTATAAGTCTAAACCTTACAAAAATTCTGAAAATACTTGCGTCAAGAAACCAACTTATTTTGTTGAACTTGACAAACACGGTGAATCACCCCAGTGAATAACAAATTATACAAAACCAGCACAAATAAACAAAGGTCACTGCACTCTCCCCTACAGTCCACAATCAGTTGCTATAGCTTCACTACTGAAACCATACGGCATCAAAACATTCTACCACAATAACCCTAACATCGCATCCATAACCAGAAACCCTATAACCCGATCTAACAAACCCACCAACAATTGTAATTCTGATGGCGTGGTCTATGCCGTCCCATGTCATCAATGCTCCGCCATTTACGTGGGGGGAAACGGTAGATCTGCGGCCATCAGAATGGATGAACACAGCAGGAAGATAACCAATAAGAACATAAGATCCCAATATATACCCATATCTTAAACACAGGTCACTCGTTTGATTTATCCAATCCTTACATCCATTATAGGAACATCAATAACAAATATCAAAGATTGATCCTGGTGGCCATGATATCATTACAATGCAATAGTATCAATAGACATATCGATATACCTGACTTATACCATATTCTGTTGAAATAGCACCTTTTCCACATCCACCCGTCATCATGCCTTAAACATCACATTCATAGTTAATTTCTTCTTTTCTTATCCCTCACAATTACAATAGTTTACGCCGTTGTATATTAATTCAGATGTAAATATGTATTCTTACATATTTGTTGTTTTTGTATTTTGTTGAATTTGTATTTCTTACATATTGTCCAAAATCAAACCCCGCGAACAGAACCATAGCCAGAAGACTTAGAGATAAAAGCGAAATAGTCATAACTAGATCCGACAAAGGCGCCCAAACAGTCATTATGGATACAACAGAGTATATCGAGAAGATGCACACCACCCTGAATGATCATAGATATTACGAACCAGCTTCTGAATTAGAAAAAATAGAAATTTACAACAGATTCAAAAAGGAACTAAGAAACCTGCAAAGACAAAAAACAATAACTGATGAAGAACTTAAGAACTTCATATCCAAGATGAATACCGAAGCATACATATACGGATTGCCAAAACTCCACAAACCGGGCATACCATTAAGGACAATAGTTGCCTTTTATCTCTCCACAGCAGCTCCCTTGGCGAAATTCCTAAATCTGTTCCTAACGCCCATACTCAGAGATAGCAATAACCACACTACTTTATTTTTATTTTTCCGTTCGCCATTACTCTTCATATTTTCACCCTTTCATACTTCATACTTCGCCATTGCTCTTCATATTTTCACCCTTTCATACTTCATCTAAAAAAAAAAAAAGTTAGAAATAGTAAATATTTCTCTTTGAAATAAATATTGATTTTTCACAGAAAAGAAACTTATGCGGTGAAACTTTAAGTGTTGTTTTATAATCATACGCCGCAGTCCTTTATAATGTATTATAAGTTACTTTAAGTATTATTTACGAACGGAAAAATACGTCCAGGGTAGCCTAGTGGACATGGCATCTGCCCAGTAAGCGGAAGGTTGTGGGTTCGATTCCCGCCCCTGGACACTTTTATTTTTCCGTTCGCCATTACTCTTCATATTTTCACCCTTTCATACTTCGCCATTGCTCTTCATATTTTCACATTTTCATACTTCATCTAAAAAAGTTAGAAATAGTAAATATTTCTCTTTGAAATAAATATTGATTTTTCACAGAAAATAAACTTATGCGGTGAAACTTTAAGTGTTGTTTTATAATCATACGCCGCAGTCCTTTATAATGTATTATAAGTTACATTAAGTATTATTTACGAACGGAAAAATACGTCCAGGGTAGCCTAGTGGACATGGCATCTGCCCGGTAAGCGGAAGGTTGTGGGTTCGATTCCCGCCCCTGGACACTTTTATTTTCCGTTCGCCATTACTCTTCATATTTTCACCCTTTCATACTTCATACTTCGCCATTGCTCTTCATATTTTCACCCTTTCATACTTCATCTAAAAAAAGTTAGAAATAGTAAATATTTCTCTTTGAAATAAATATTGATTTTTCACAGAAAAGAAACTTATGCGGTGAAACTTTAAGTGTTGTTTTATAACCACACTACTATTAATTCCATTCCAACATTTATACAAGAAATATGCCATACCCCCTACAAGGATAATCATACTATGGTTTCTTTCGACGTTGTAAACTTATACCCCAGTTTGCCCCACCCCTTAATTATCGAATCCACCAAAAACCTCCTCTCGCAACACGGCATCGACAATAGCACCTCAGACAAAATCACAAAATTGATAAATTTAAGTTTAAAAATAAACATATTCACCTTTAACTCTAAACACTACAAACAGACCAATGGCTCCCCTATGGGAAGTCCTTTATCCTCCCCACTAGCCGAAATAGTCATGAGACACATAGACCAAACAATAATCAGTCGTTTCCTAACATAATACAAACCTGGAAAAGATATATAGATGACATTTTTTGCATTTGCCAAACAGATAAAATCAATAATATATTAACTGAAATAAATAGCCTCCATAATGAATTAAACTTTACCATAGAAAAAGAAAACAATAATTCCTTACCATTCCTTGACATCCTCATTACTAAAAACAACTCACAGTACACTTCCACAGTATATTACAAGCCTACATTCCAACCCAATTTCATAAAATATTCATCATACTGCCCACTAAGTCACAAAATCAACACAGTAAAATCCCTAACAAAACGGATACACATACATTGCTCCAACAACACAAGTAAAGCAATAGAAACTAAAAATATAATTCAATATCTTACCACAGCCGGATACCCAAATAATTTCATGTTAAGGCATTTTTATAACCCCAATAACACAAACAATAGTCAAACATATAAATCTATTTGCATCATACCGTACTCCCCTAATAGCGTAACAATAGCCCGAGAAATTAGAAATACGGTATAAAAACATATTACGAAAACACACCCAAGATAGGCGCAATAGTCAGAAATCCCATAACAAAAAACAATAGCCATAACTCACCAATATACAACAGTCAAGCAATATACTCAATAGAATGCAACCAATGCAATAGTATGTACATAGGCGAAACCAGCAGACAATAGACAGGACAAACGAGCACACCAGATCCATAAATAAAAAAGATAAAAAATCCCTTTTATACCAACACACACAAAATACGGGTCACACCTCAACCTAAATAACCCAAAAACTTTCTACACCAACATAAACAACAAACAGAAAAGACTGTATTTAGAAGTTTTTTTATCATTAAAACACGCAAGCATCAATAGACACATTGAAATTCCAGAATCATATACAGAACTCATAAATAGCAATTGAAAAATGTACACTTCCCCATATTTAATGCAATAGCTCCTATTTCGTAACACTTTTCCATAGCTAATTCAAATCTCATATGTTAAATTATTATATAATAGTTTTTACCTTAAGTTTAGAAAGATGTAAATATTCTGGATAAACATTAATAATATTTCAATATTTAGCATATATCAAGAAGTTAATAGTTCTCGATAAATCTAGAATCCGATTGACTATCATAGTGGCAGGTTACCCCTTACCCTTTATAGACAAACACATGTTTGATCCAAGTGTCCCTACAACTACTACAATCCATAGATCCACATGTTGGCTTCCATATTCCCCTAAAGCCGTTTCAATATCCCGCATATTACGCCCATACGATATCAAGGTTCTATACAACTGTCCCCCCAGCCTATCCACCATCCTCAGAAATAGCATTACCAAATCAGATAGACCTACCCTCCCGGTTGACTCTACTGGCGCCATCTATTCCTTACATTGCAATAATTGCCCAGCATCATATGTCGGGGAAACAGGCAGAACCACACGCATCAGAATTTCAGAACATAACCGCAATATTCACAACAAAGATACCAAATCCCTAATCTACACCCATATTGCACAAACAGGCCACAGTTTTGACCTTGAGCATCCACATATTAAATACAGGCATATAAACCATAAATACAACAGACTTTGCTTAGAATCCATTATTTCCTCACAAAAACCAACAGTATCAACCGTAAAATAGACCTTCCCGATATATACAAAGTCCTTCATTAATAGTGCTTACTACTCCTCCCACCCCCCCCCCCCTTCCCCTCCCAATAGTTGTGACATTGAGTGGAGACCCGGTCTCTGCACTTGGACTTTTACTCATTTATCGCAACAATGTTGGCTGTTTTACATATATTCATAATTTTACAAATCTTGATTTCGGTTTTTATATGTAAATATCCCAATTTTAACGTCGCCATCATATAATCTCTTTTAATCTATCGGCTTAAGTATGTAAATTTCCTCCTAGGTGTATATAAAGTCCCTGTGCTGCAGTACTTTTGTTAGTGTAAAAAGCTACCCAAGCCCGTTGAAGAACCTCATAGGTTCGAAAGCTAGCGTGAATAAAATGTCTATATAAGAAGCTACTCTTTGTTCCTTACTTCATACTAAATTGGTCAAGATAAGAGTTATTCCTTAAAAAAACTTAACCTTCGCTGTTTACCATGAGCTATCCTGCGCCAGAACTCCGCTTTTATATACGCCAATGGATAAAGAAATCGATACAACTTGCCAAATGGAGGTGTCACCTGCAATTCAACCTACTATGCCAGAAAGTCAGCTTCATCCCACCATCCCTCAGGATAAAAGATCCAGTTAAAAATCCCTTCTCATCCATAATCACCAAAAAGGTTCAGCTAGAACTACTGGATGCCAGAGTGCAGGGTTCATACTCAAATATCCGAATTCTTTCTCGTTCCATTAAAGGCCTCATCTTCCATATTCAACAGTTAATGCCCGCAGAGGACCTCCACGACCTTGTAAAATCTATCACGCTCAAAGTCCAAAATCAAACAATAGCCCAAAACAACAAACACCTAACCAAGCTGTCTCACTGGAAGCGGAAATATGATTTTCCAGATGTCCCTGATTCTAAGAGCGCTGTCACTCCCAAGATCATCAACTTATCCACAACCCGTTTTGCCCGAAAGAGAAGAAAAGCTACTAGAACTTGGCCTTCAGTACGTGCCTCCAACCAAACTTGACATCCCCAGAATCATTGCTGGTGTTGAAGGCATTATGAGCACTCTAAATCATGGCGAAGCTTTTAAAGCACGGAATGCGATAGTCCAAGCCCTACTAAGACCAGACCGGAACAAAGTACCCAACCACAGCTACAAAGCCATAATCAACAGGTTGAAAAGTCACAAAACCCTGGTATTTACAAGAGCTGATAAAGGAAACCACCCCGTCATAATGGACCGATCAGACTACATAGCTAAGATGACCGACATCCTTCAAGACAGCTCCACCTTCTCATCTATCTCCCCACAAGAAATAGCACCCTTACCAAAATGTTCAAAAAATCCCTAAATAACATGAAAAAATCGGGTCTCATAACAGCTGGACAACATACTCATTTTACAGCCAACTTGAACAAGGATGCATACATTTATGGCATACCCAAGTTGCACAAACCAGGAGTCCCACTCAGACCAATCATAGCTTATCACCAATCCCCTGCATATTCTGTCTCCAAATATTTGGTAAGCCTTTTATCCCCTCTCATGAAGCAAAACCCGAACATATATATAGCATCACTCACCCCCCCACATTTATAGATAACATCACAGCCTTAACTCCGCCACCACAACACATCATGGCGTCTTTTGAAGTCACATCTCTGTACCTTTCCCTACCACATACCCTCATCACAGATAAATTACAACTATTCCTCATAACAGCTAACATAGACACACAGACAGCGTCTACCATCCTAAAACTAACCTCCCTCTGTCTGTCCGTTAGCTCCTTCACATTTAACATGCAATATTACAAACAAATCAGAGGCACCCCTATGGGTAGCCCTCTCTCATCAATAATCGCAGAAATAGTCATGAATTCGCTCGACACATGGATCAACCAAACCCTCCCCTCTGACATTCACTACTGGAGGAGATATGTGGATGATGTTTTTTGTATCATTAACCCAAACAGCCTCCAACGTATCCATAATGCCTTGCACAAATTCAACCCAAATATAAAATTCACTTATGAAACCGAATCGAACTCCGTTTTACCCTTTTTGGACATTTTACTCATACGCACACCGCACACCTTTCAAACTACAGTTTTTCACAAAAAGAACATTCCCCCTCAGTACACACACTTCTCCTCCAGTAGCCCCATAGCATATAAAATAAATACAGTTAAGACCCTATCCAAAAGAATCATCACCCATTGTTCGTTGCCTATATTTAAAACTATCGAAAAATCTAGAATCCGATTGACTCTCATAGCGGCAGGTTACCCCTTACCCTTTATAGACAAACACATGTTTGATCCAAGTGTCCCTACAACTACTACAATCCATAGATCCACATGTTGGCTTCCATATTCCCCTAAAGCCGTTTCAATATCCCGCATATTACGCCCATACGATATCAAGGTTCTATACAACTGTCCCCCCAGCCTATCCACCATCCTCAGAAATAGCATTACCAAATCAGATAGACCTACACTCCCGGTTGACTCTACTGGCGCCATCTATTCCTTACATTGCAATAATTGCCCAGCATCATATGTCGGGGAAACAGGCAGAACCACACGCATCAGAATTTCAGAACATAACCGCAATATTCACAACAAAGATACCAAATCCCTAATCTACACCCATATTGCACAAACAGGCCACAGTTTTGACCTTGAGCATCCACATATTAAATACAGGCATATAAACCATAAATACAACAGACTTTGCTTAGAATCCATTATTTCCTCACAAACCAACAGTATCAACCGTAAAATAGACCTTCCCGATATATACAAAGTCCTTCATTAATAGTGCTTACTACATTGTCATCCGCATATGCTGTTTCTAAATTCCTCTCAAATTTTCTATCTCCTATCCTCCATTCGAAACCTGGTACACATGCCATTACTAACATCCCAAGCTTTATACAAGAAATTACTAATTTAAAAGCACCTAAAGACCATATAATGGTTTCATTCGATGTGAAATCCCTCTATTTATCCCTTCCCCACCCACTCATTATAAGTGAACTCAAAAAACTTTTATATAACACACCAATTGACACCCACACAGCCGATTACATTGTTAATTTAACCTCCCTCTGCTTGGATATGAACATCTTTACCTTTAATCAACAATATTACAAACAAATTAGGGGCTCCCCTAGGGGCAGCCCATTATCATCCATCATCGCAGAAATTGTAATGGTGTCATTGGATGAAAGGATCAATCAACAGCAATCCTCTAACATATACTTCTGGAAACGCTACATAAATGACATATTCTGCATCACAAAAATAGACTCTGTTAGCCATATACTTAAGGACCTAAATTCATTTCATCCCGATATCTCCTTCACATACGAAACTGAAACCTCTCTTGTCCTTCCCTTCCTTGATATCTTAATAATCCGTACCAAAAATTTCATTCACACTACCGTTTACTATAAGAACAATTCACCCCCACACTACACACATTATAGCTCCCACTGCCCTATTACCCATAAACTAAGCTTAGTGAAGACCCTTACCAAGCGGATCTTCACACATTGTTCACTTAACATATTCCAAAACATTGAGAAATCAAAGATAATAGCCCATTTGACAAATGCCAATTGCCCTATCTCATTCATCAACAGACACTTTTATAACCCAAATTATACAAAACCAGCACAAATAAACAAAGGTCACTGCACTCTCCCCTACAGTCCACAATCAGTTGCTATAGCTTCACTACTGAAACCATACGGCATCAAAACATTCTACCACAATAACCCTAACATCGCATCCATAACCAGAAACCCTATAACCCGATCTAACAAACCCACCAACAATTGTAATTCTGAAAAATAGTAGAATAATTCTTCCTGGAGTGAACTTATACGATAATAACAAGGCGAAGGAAGACGAGTATCTCTTATGCACCAATAAAGATACTCGTCTTCCTTCGCCTTGTTATTATCGTATAAATTGTAATTCTGATGGCGCGGTCTATGCTGTCCCATGTCGTCAATGCTCAGCCATTTACGTGGGGGAAACGGGTAGATCTGCGGCCATCAGAATGGACGAACACACACAGCAGGAACATAACCAATAAGAACATAAGATCCCGAATATATACCCATATCTTAAACACAGGTCACTCGTTTGATTTATCCAATCCTACCATCCATTATAGGAACATCAATAACAAATATCAAAGATTGATCCTGGAGGCCGTGATATCATTACAATGCAACAGTATCAATAGACATATCGATATACCTGACTTATACCATATTCTGTTGAAATAGCACCTTTTCCACATCCACCCGTCATCATGCCTTAAACATCACATAGTTAATTTCTTCTTTTCTTAATTCTCACAATTACAATAGTTTACGTCGTTGTATATTAATTCAGATGTAAATATGTGTAGGGGACATGTAAATTATTGTTTTGTATCTCTATTTTATGTAAATTTTATTTGCTTTTAAAAAATCATATTTGTTTGTTGCAAATATGCAAAATTTTTATTATCTAATTTATATAAATATTTTCCTATTTAATTGAATTCTTATAATTCTTCTTCCTCTCATTCTTTTGGTTGCCTGAACAAAATAGCCATAGCGAGGTGTAGCCATAGTGATCATAATAAAAAGGCTTGATTTTATAAAGAAATTATTTATGTGGAGTGTCATTGCTTAACCACCACATATGTATTCTTAGTTAATCTCTGCTGTATGTTAATTTAGATATATACCATTAATTTTCAATATGTAAATTTGAATTTTTTAGCTCTATATATAGTGTTCATATCTTCCATTCTATAGCCAGTAGAAGGACGTCACGGTCCGAAAGCTTGCAAATATTAAAATAAGGAACTCCTCTTCGTTCTCGTTTTATTTTATTTAAGTATTTATACTGAAGAGTTGATTTTGTCTATTTTTATTATGTGTAGCGCAATTTTTCGTTTACTTCAACTATGAACCTCAACTTGAATTATTTGGAATATTATAAAGCGAAACTGTTTAAGAAGTCCCTTGGTCTGGCTAGATGGAGAAGCAATCTGATATTTAACAAAAGATGTGAAGAGGCAAATTCCATTCCCCCTTCTCTCAGGATTAAAGACCCAGTTAAGAATGTTTTTTTCAGGGAAAATAGTCACTAAACTTCAATGGCAGTTACTTAGATCCCGCACCAAAGGATGCCATTCCATGATTAGGTATCTTGGGAAAACCATCAAAGACCTCATATCTATTGTATCAAGAGCTTTACCAACGCAGGAAATCACAGAAATACTCATTCGAACGACCGCAGCAATAAAACTTCAGAATCAGAGAATAGCTAAGAATCATGAAAAGAAATTCACTTATTGGTCTAAGAAATATTTTTTCCCTGTGAAAACCGAAAGCCATTTTGTCAACCTTACAGAGCACACATTTTCTCTGGCGCAAATTACGATCCTTAATCAAGGTTTGAAACATAAAATCCCTAAAAAGACTGATCCCTATAGGACCATTAGTGCCATAGAATCTTCTATAGTGTCCTTTAATCATACTCAAAAACAGAAATCCGTAACCTAGTAGCTAATAAAATCATGAACACGTCAAAAACAGAAATAGAACCCAAGGAAGAAGTACTAGCTATTAAACAGTTAAAAAGAAATAAAAATCTTGTAATATGTAAAGCAGACAAAGGTGGAAACACAGTTGTTATGAATAAAGTTGATTATCATAGGAAAATGTATGAAGTGTTGAACGACGTAGACATCTTTAGACCTATTTCCAAATCCGAAAATTCTAGATCTATAGCTATTTTTCGAAAAACCTTATCGGCCCCTTGTAAAAGAAAAACACATAACAGATGAACAATTCAAGATATTTACCGCAAACACCACAGATCTTCCTTTTATTTATGGACTGCCGAAAATACATAAAGATAATATATCTCTTAGACCTATCATCGCCTACCATCTCTCACCAGCAATAGCCGTTTCCCCGTTATTTGTCTTCATACCTCTCACCAATTATCCGTTCCCATAACACCTTCTCCATAGACAAGATATCGGAGTTCATTCAAGATATTAGAGAAACCCGCCCCGTACCAAACTAAGATGGCTTCCTTTGATGTAGTATCCCTCTTTCTTTGTCTGCCTCATGACCTCGCCTTGGAAAATCTACGTGAAATGTTGGAACAATCCCGCATAAGTCCAGCAGAAATAGACAAAATTACCGCCCTTTTCAATGCCTGTCTTTCCATTAGTAATTTCACATTTCAAAACCAAATATTCCAGCAGATCAGTGGATCACCTATGGGCAGCCCTTTATCTCTGGCAGTAGCAGAAATAGTCCTAATGAAAATAGATGATGGATAAATCGTCAAGGAGGCCTAGGCATAATGAAATGGAGACGTTACATCGATGACATATATTGTGAATTTGCGAATCTGAGAAAGAACAACTCATTTTTTTTAGATACCCTCAATGACTACCACCGCAGAATATCCTTTACCATTGAAAAAGAAATAAATGGAGTCTTGCCCTATCTCGATTCCCTCATAATGAGAACAGAAAATAGTTTTCATACCACCGTTTATTACAAGAATAGTTTCGAACCATCATAACTCCCGTATTGTTACGACCACTAAATTGGTCGTCCTTGTTTTATGCAAATCTAATTGGCTTTAAACTAGGATAAAAAGTATGTTAATCTTTTGTTTTACAAATTGTTATGTAAATCTCTTTGTTGTATAAATTATTATGTAAATTTTCTTAATGTATATATTGACCGTGTTTTTTAATAAAAAGTAGTTCTGAAATTAGGAGATTGTGCGCGTGGTGGTATCCTTTCTTTCGGGCATTCCTCTCCCCTTGGATATAGGTAGCTGTTGACATAAGGCTGGACAAAAGACACTGTAGGGCGTCTCTCGAAGTTAAAGAGAAGACAGCTTTTCTGTATTGAGTAAAAAGGCCTCAAAGGACTCAATATTTGTGGCGAGCCTGCCAGGATTCTAAGATACCAGAATTATAAGATACCAGAACAAGAGCATTTCAGGACTCCAGGATGGAGACTTTAAAGGAATCCATGAATCTGAAAATTTTGAAGAGATCGAGAACTCCAAGAAGAATCATCTTCACCAAGAGAATAAACGAAGCTCGGGAAGAGATGAGGAGAGTCTCCCCTGACGAATGCCTCTTGATGCAAGGGAAAGAGATCATTGTCCAGTGTTACCAACAGATTAAGGAATTTGACGAGAAAATAGAAATCGAGATGGTTGGAGCAGAGGAATATGAAGAAGAGGCTGTGAAGAAAGAATTAGAGTCCACTACACATTATCTGGAAATGTACAGTAACGTACTAAGGGAGATCAATAAGATCATAGAAGCTAAGACTGAGGAAAAAGGGGCAATGTCGGAAGCCGGAGGTGAAGGCTCGAGAAGAGCTCTTCTGAGATTACCAAAAATGGAATTGCCATGTTTTGATGGTGACTTGGAAGGATGGATATCATGGTGGTCCAGATTTAAAAGGATCCATGAGGATAGAGAATTGGACGACGACGAGAAAATGCACTATCTCGTCCAAGCCATGGTCCCGGGTTCCCGAGCACACCGCCTATTGGGGGCTTACACCCACACCGGAAAAAACTATGAGAGTGCCATAGGAGCTCTAAAAGGCAGGTTTGGAGACAGGAAATTATTGATTGAGTTGTACTTGAGAAAGTTAATCGATTTAGTTGTGCTTAATGCACGTAGACAGAGTGCAAACCTGGACCGTCTTTATGACGAGATTTCGGCCAACCTCCAATCTCTAGAATCATTGAGTATTCCTTCGGAATACCTGGAGGTTTTCCTTTTCCCACTGGTGGAGTCCTGCCTACCCACCCAGATATTGCAGGTGTGGCAAAGAACACCCGAGGCCGGTTATGGCCGGGATGACGAGCAGGATGTAGAGCAAGGAAAGGGGGACCGGCTGAGGGCCTTGATGGGTTTTCTACGGGCTGAGATAAAGACTCAACAAAGAATGAATTTTTCAAGGCTTGGAGTAGGTAAGAATAACCCCAAGTACAGTTTTCCTTCGAGACCTTTACATTTTAATAAGAGCAACAAATCAACAGCATCACAGCTGTATGTTTCGAAAAATAAAGAGTACAAATATCCAAAAGGATCATTTTCGACCACGAACTACGAGAGAAAAACCAAGTGCATCTTCTGTGATGGTATGAGCCATGAAAATTGGAAATGTTTCAAAATTGGAAGAATGACTCGGGAAGAACAACTTAAGAAGATGTCTGACGCAGGAGTCTGCTTCAAGTGTTTAAAAAGAAATCATCTAAGAAGAGACTGTAGGACAAAAATTATTTGCCAGAATTGCGGAGGACCCCACTATTTGATTTTCTGCCGGGGAAACACCTCAAGAAGGGACTCAATCACGGAAGATGGAGGTAGTAGTAAAGAGAGAAAAAACAATTCTTCTGTGCAAAACCAACAGTCCACCGTTCTGCTCACACAGTCCTCTGCATCCAAGATACTTTTGATGACAGTGAGAGCAAAAATCTGTAGCTCTGAAACATCAAAAGTTATAAATGTTTTGTTGGATACGGGGAGTCAGTATTCATTCATTAAAGAATCTTTGGCAGAAGAATTGGGATTGGAGAAATTGGGAGAGCGGAAATTGACGAAATGCCTTTTTGGAGGTCGACAAACAAGAGAAGAGAAACACGGCCTTTATTCCCTTTTCATCACAAATCTTTTAAAGAAAGAAGCCGTACAGGTCAGGGCGATGGGCCAACGGATGATCTGTGACAGAGTTCCTACTTTGACAGCAGGAACTTGGATGCGGGATCTCGACAAAAAGGGTGTCACCATTATTAGAAGGAAAAATGTCGAGACATCAGAAATCGACCTTCTGTTGGGCGCTGACAATTTGGGCAAAATCTGGACAGATCAGGTGGTTTGCTTGGAGGATGGATTAACGGCCATCAAAACGAAGATTGGTTGGTCAATATTCGGGGAGATTCCTTTGAGGGAGAGTTTGGCTTCGGAGTATGCATCTCCTGTTTTCTTGACCATGAGTCATAAAATAAAAGATCTTTGGGACTTGGAAATGTTGGGTGTACGAGACCCTGTAGAAAATATTTCACAGAGGAAAAAGAACAGGGATATCAAATCGCATTTCATCGAAAAAATTATTAAGCGAGATGATGGGCATTATTCCGTCTCTCTCCCCTGGAGGGAAGGCTGTGAAGACATTCCTTCTAACTTCCATGTTACACAGAAGCGATTGGAAAGGTGTGTTAACAAATTAACAACACAAGGAAGATTAGAAGATTATTCTAAGATATTCACGGAATGGGAACAGGAGAATATAATTGAAAGAATCCATGATGATAACAAAACCGTAGGCCATTATTTGCCCCATAGACCAGTGTTTAAAGAAACCAATAAAACTACCCCAATTAGACCAGTATATGATGCGTCATGCCGCTCTGTCAAGGGAATGTCGTTGAACGATTGTTTGGAGACGGGACCAAACTTACTGGAACATATTCCAAATGTTCTCATCAGATTTCGCGAGAACAAAATTGGAATTTCTGCGGATATCCGTAAAGCTTTCCAGATGATCGAAGTGAATCCCGAAGACAGAAAATACTTGAAATTTATTTGGAGGAATATTAGCGGCAGTGTGACATTCCAACATACTCGCGTGGTTTTTGGCTTGACCAGTAGCCCCTTTATATTAGGAGCGGTCATTGAGCATCATCTTAAATCAGTCACCGATGAAAATTTTTATGTAGCTCAACGTTTATTGAGATCCTTTTACGTTGACAACTGCCTCACATCGCTGAATAAAGAATCTGACATTGTTCATTTCAAGGAAAAGGCTTCTGAAATAATGAATAGAGCTGGAATGGAACTTCGTCAGTGGGAAACAGCTGAGACGTTCAATCCTCGAGAGGGAAAGGATACGAAGGCTTTGGGACTCTTGTGGAATCGAAAAACTGATACCCTGAATTGTATGATAAACCCAGAAATTTTGCCTTCACTGATAACGAGGAGAGTCATTTTGTCCTTGGTACAAAAGTTGTTTGATCCCCTCGGGTTCTATTCACCAGTGATGATAACGCCTAAAATTTTGCTGCAAAAAAAATGGAAAAAGCGCAGGTGGATGGGATGATCCCTAGAAGAGGATATAAGTCAAGAATTTAAAGATTGGTATGAACAGTTAAGCCATTTAAAGGACTCAAGGATCCCTCGATATATATGCGTGGGTTGGGCGGAGTCCTTGGAACTTCACGTTTTCTGTGATGCGAGCAAGGAAGCATTTGCCACTGTGGCGTACATGAGAAGTCAAATGAAAGGAGGAGTGAAATTATCCTTCATATGGTCCAAAGCTCGAGTCGCCCCTCTGGGGGGGATATCAATTCCCAGACTGGAATTGATGGCCTGCTTAATAGGAGCCAGATTGGCAGGGTGTATTTTGGAATCTCTCACTGTGAGATGTCCACTTTATCTCTGGACCGACTCATCCACCGCCTTGTCCTGGATTCGTAAGAATTGTAATTGGAACATATTTGTAAAGAATAGGGTCGACGAAATACAAAGAACAACCAAAGTATCCAACTGGAGATTTGTTCCTGGATTTAGGAACCCCGCAGACCTCCCATCGAGAGGTTCAAAAATCGGACAATTTCTGCGGAGCAAATAGTGGGAAGGTCCTGATTGGCTGCGTCTTTCTAGGGAATTCTGGCCTTCAGAAGAACCTATCATAGATGAAACTGAAGTGCTTAAGGAACAATGGAAGACAACTCTGGTGGAAATTGTGATAAAACCAATCACCCATGGGATGTTCAAGAAGTTTTCTGAGTTCCAATCGAATGTCAGGCTGTTAGCCTGGATGACAAGATATATTAACAAATGTAGGAAGGCGTCTAATCAGAAAGGCGAATTGACGATAGAAGAAATTGAGTACAGTGAGAGAAAGTTGATCCAATTGATTCAGAGAGAAGTTTTTGATTTAGGGAATATGAAATTCAATAATCTAAAGATTGTGAAGAATGCAGAGGATCTATATTCTGTTGAGACGAAACTAATTCTGGGTGATTTCCCTGAAAATTTTAAATACCCTGTGTTGCTGCCTAGTAGTCATTTTTTGAGTGAACAACTGATTAGACAAGTCCATAAAAATTTAGGTCATACAGGCGTTTTGGTTACCTTATCGAAATTGAGAGAAAAATATTGGATTTTGAGAGGTAGAAAAACAGTCTCCAGAATTTTACGACAGTGTGTCATCTGTCGAAGGTACTCAGCTAAGCCGGGTAGTGTCGAAGCAGCTCCTTTGCCGACCAATAGAATACAACTGGGCAAGCCCTTTCAGGTCACAGGCATTGACTTATTTGGACCCTTATTATTAAGGAATAATACGAAGACGTGGGTTGCCCTATTCACCTGTGGAGTCTACCGAGCTGTTCATATGGAGGTGATACAGGTTCTAGATACCCCAAGTTTCTTGATGGCTTTGAGACGATTTATCTCAAGAAGAGGACGGCCTCTGGTGATTTACTCCGATAATGGAACAAACTTCGCAAAAACCAATAAGTTATTGAGTCACATTGATTGGGATCAAATGTCAAATTATTCTTCGGCTCAAAAAATAATATGGAAGTTTAACCCCCCTGTATCTCCATGGTGGGGAGGTTTTTGGGAAAGGTTAATTAGAATTATCAAAGGTATAATAAAAAGAATGTTAGGCAACAAAAAGTTGAACTTTGTACAATTAGAGACTCAGATATGCCATATCGAAGCAATAGTCAACGAAAGACCTTTGACTTATATGTCAGAAGACTCTGATGATTTCCGACCCCTGACTCCTGCACTGTTCTTACAGGTTAATGATGACAGCACGTTCCCGGAATTTGACCATATATGTAGAAAGAAACTTGTAGAAAAATATAAAAATTTACAAACGTTAAAGGGAGAGCTAAAGATGAGATTTTATAAAGAATATTTAGGCGAACTTGTTCAGAAGAAGGAAGATAGCGATACTAGAGCTATTACTGCTGGGGAAGTGGTTTATGTAGGAAATGATTCTCAGAAACGGATAAATTGGCCTTTAGGCCTGGTAAAGAAAGTCTACCCGGGTGAAGATGGAAATTGTTGAGTGGCCAAGGTCAGAATAAAATCAGGAGAGATTGTGCGACCTATACAATGACTTTACCCTCTCGAGATACGTTCTTCGGACATGGAGGCTTGTGGAGTTCAGAATTTAGGCAAAGATTCTTCAAGTCTGGGCAACGATGACAAATAAATAACCAAATAGTAAAGGGGGACGGGGAAAAATAATTGTATTAATGATTTTGATTGTGTACCCCATACCTCAAAATTCTAGAGGAAAAATTTTCCAATCAAGAAGATTGTGAAAATGGGTATTTTCACTCTTTTCTTCTGTTGAACTCCTGTTCAACAGCGGGGGGTGTATGTTACGACCACTAAATTGGTCGTCCTTGTTTTATGCAAATCTAATTGGCTTTAAACTAGGATAAAAAGTATGTTAATCTTTTGTTTTACAAATTGTTATGTAAATCTCTTTGTTGTATAAATTATTATGTAAATTTTCTTAATGTATAAATTGACCGTGTTTTTTAATAAAAAGTAGTTCTGAAATTAGGAGATTGTGCGTGTGGTGGTATACTTTCTTTCAGGCCTTCCTCTCCCCTTGGATATAGGTAGCTGGTGACATAAGGCTGGACAAAAGACACTGTAGGGCGTCTCTCGAAGTTAAAGAGGAGACAGCTTTTCTGTATTGAGTAAAAAGGCCTCAATACATATTATGGTCCCATATCTCACAAAATAACAGTAGTGAAAACCTTAACCAAGCGTTTATTCACCCATTGCTCCCTCCCAAAATTTAAAGTAATAGAAAGAAATAATATTTACAGAACTTTTAGAAAATTTGTCTATCCCCCACTGTTCATCGATCAACACTGTTACAATCCATCCCATCATAGAACCCAGCAGACTTTCAAAACGACCTGTTATATTGATTACTCACCAACCAATTTAAAAATAGCCCTGGAAATGAATAAATACAGAATCAAGTTCTTTTTCCGCACCCCAAGAACCATCGGGAATATCCTTAGAAATCCTATCACAAAATCGACCACAGACCAGAACCCCCTTCAGAAGAAAAATGCCATATATTCCGTGTCATGCATTGATTGTCCATCTATATACGTAGGAGAAACAAGCAGGAAAATAAAGACAAGATTGAAGGAACATACTTACAATATGAAGACCAAAGATCCAAGATCCCTCATTTTTCAACATACCATGAATACCGGCCACAAATTTAATTTAGACAGGCCAACTTGCCACTACAGTAACATAACCACCAAATCTGAAAGATTAATCCTTGAATCGCTGATTTCCAAACAACACAATAGCATTAATTGTAGAATAGATATCCCAGAACAATTTTGTCATATTCCATACCACAAAAATCAGATTTCTCGCTTATCCAATCCATAGTCTAAAACTTAACTTTATTAAAATATTGAAATTTAATTTACTTCCAATTGTTAAACATAGTAAAATAGTAATAATTTATGTAGATTTAATACTTTTCTTTCTGATAATTTAAGTAAAATTTTTAACAAATTAAATGTATATAACTGTCTCTAAAAAAAAAAAAAAATCAAATAGTTCATTTTTGCCTGTAGAAGGGCGGCTCCAGCCTGAAAGCTCGCGTATATCATAATAAAAGAAACTCATTGCGAAAGGTTGAATTTTTATTTTTATTAACTTTATTTGAAAAGATATTCTGGAGAAATATAAATGGAGTAGTTACCCTTCTAGAGACTAAAATAACCATCATTGGCCACATCATTTCTACTGAAAATGTGAAGCTATAGCTTGAGGGGGGTGACTATCGACGAGAGATATCTGCAGCAGTGCTGAGGGATATGCCTTTTGAGTTGTTGATGGGAAAGCCTACCATGAAACTTCTCGGAATTCAATGGGACTGATCATATCACGTGCTTGTCTTTAGTATCTAGAGAAGTCATTTTTACCAAGGATGATCTAGAGACTGTATTCTCCGAACTCTGTAATGTTTTCGAAGGGAAATCACCTATCTACGAGGTTGACTTTTTATTGAAGCCAGACCTTTTCCAATGTCGGGACAGAGGAGGTCATGGACTGCTGGGAAAATTAGGGAGATGTTGGACGGGGGTAAAATCACTCGCTCTACTTCCGAGTACGCGTCACCTTGTGTTTTGGTTCCCAAGAAGGATTCGTCCTCCCGACTCTGTGTTGACTACCGCCATGTGAATAAAGAGACCCTCTTGGACCCTTTACTAGAATTGACACAATCATTGATAAATTTGGAGGCTGTTGATATTTTACAAACATTAACTTGAATAATAGTTTCTAGCAGGTTGGTCTCACTGAAGCCACCAGAAAGTTTTCTGCTTTTGTGACACCAGATGAACTATATGAGTTTACAAGACTACCATTTGGATGGAAAAATTCTCCGAGATTTCAAAGGGTGATAAGCGAAATCTTAGATGATTTATTGGAGCTCAGGGTGGTCATCT
Source organism: Cordylochernes scorpioides (assembly GCA_030710605.1). Classification (NCBI taxonomy): domain Eukaryota; kingdom Metazoa; phylum Arthropoda; class Arachnida; order Pseudoscorpiones; family Chernetidae; genus Cordylochernes; species Cordylochernes scorpioides. The sequence continues at coordinate 56,352,173 of CP092866.1, forward strand.
ACATCAATGACATCTGTTGTGGCGCTCCCACCCTTGAGGAAGGTGCTGACATTACCTACAAAATCCTCCATAGGCTCAACCAGCATAAAATGGCTGTAAACCTAAACAAGTGCCAGATTTGTGCTTCGGAGGTGGAACTTTTGGAGAGGATTATCAACAGCAATTCGAAGCAAATGAAAGAAGAAGTGATTGTGAAGGCTAGGCTCATGAGACGCCCGTATGACCTTAAGTCACTACAGTGCATCCTCGGATTTACAGGTCATTTCAGAGTATAAATATACCTGATTATGCCAAGATTGTTCGGCCATTGGATAATTTGAAAAAGATTCTGTCTTTACAAGATGAAGCAACGTTTTTACTGGCCTGGTCTGAAGAACGATATCAGAAAATATGAAGCGTCTCGCCTCACATGTCAAAAGTTCAAATTCAAGTTCAAGTGTCGGCCCTTTATAAGATGAGTTTTCTTCCTCAGACCCAAATACAGTTTCATACGGTGCATATAGATTTTGCCGAGGCTCCTTCTGACATTGGGCTTAAAAATTACACCTTTTTATTTGTTCATTGATGAGGCCACAAGATTGGTCCAAGCTAAAGCAATGAAGCAGCATGGTCGTGCTCTGATTAAATAATTTGAAGATCATGAGGATCTCAAATCAGTAAAGACTATCATCTCGGATCAAGGAAGATCATTTGTACATGGAGAATTCCCCAGGTGGGCAGCCTCTAAGGGCATCCGACTGATAACTACTTCTCCTTATCACCCTGCTGGAAATGGTCTAGCAGAAAGAGCTATTTGAGACATAAAAACTTTCCTCTCCTGTTATCCTCATTTTAAGGGCGGATGGAAAATGCCTTAGAAGCAGATATCCATTACCATAATAGATCCCACAACTCTGGGTTGCTCCCCTTTTTTCAAACTCACCAAGTCCTGTCCTACCTGCAGATAAGTAGCTCAACCTTCAATGTCACCTTTCTGAAACTGAGAAAAATCTTGAAGAGCAGAATCGCTATCGACAAAGAACATAATTTTATTATTAAAAAAAGGTATACACCGATCAAATTAATTGCAAAAAGTTTCTTTAATATAAAAATATAAAACGGCTAGCTTTCAAAGCGTTAGCTCATCATCAGTTCACCTCACTGATACCATACTTTCAGATAACCAAATGGATGTCTTAAAAAAAGGCCCCAAGTTTAAGATCCCCTGTTCCACGGATAATTACTTAACGATAGGCGCTCTGGAGACAGCTATAACTTCTTTTACGGATAACGAAAAGAACGAGATTAGAAACCTGGTTGCCAGTAAGATTTCTAGTAGAGAAAACAAGGAGGATACCAAACCGAGTAGAGAAGAAATGACCGCCATTAAACAACTCAAAAATAATTCTAATCTGGTTATTACAAAATCTGACAAAGGAGCCACCACTGTAATCATGAGCAAATCCAATTATTCTAAGATTCATAACATTCTTGCAAACGTTGCTATATTCAAACAGTTCGACTCAGCCTCCAATTCGAAAATCGTTGCCTTATTTAGGAGAAGACTGACAGCCTTACAGAAAGAGAAACTAATAACAGATGTCCAACTTAAGCAGTTCACAGCCAACACAGGCTAAGTTCCATACATCTACGACCTACCTAAACTTCACAAAGAGAACATCCCGTTGAGACCGATAATTGACTATCATCTTTCGCCAGCTATGCCATTGTCCAGGTTCCTGACCTCATACCTAACCCCAGTGATTCGTTCAGCAAACCTCCATTCCATTAGAAGCATACCTGATTTTATCATTAATTTAGGAAATTTAAAACCAACACCGGGATGCATAATCGGTTCCTTCGAGGTAGTGTAATTATTTCTCAGCCTCCCCCACCATTTAATAATAGATAAGGGGGTCAGTGGAAGGCTGGTTAAACCGTTTGGTTTCGACCACTACAACCCGGGTTCGATTCCCGAATTGGACACTTTTTTCTGTTAAAAAAAAAATGCTCCAATGACCCCCGATTCTTGCAAAAGTCCAACCCCACCAGCGAGTGAAAGTAACCAAACGGGGCTCTGGCACATTTGTAAGTGCAAAGTCGAACTGCTTTTCACATGTGTAGACATGTGGTGCGCTTACAGTAAAAGCAGTCGCTAACTACCCACCATGAATATCATGGCCTGTACCACGTGTACTAGGGATAAGCAAAAAAAATAATAATAATAGATAATCTCAAAGACCTACTTAATCAGAATTCGACAGACCCCATAGAAACTAATAGAATCATCTCTTTATTCCAACTCTGTCTCTCAATTATGAATTTTAAATTTGAAGATAAAATGTACCAACAGATTTGTGGTTCCCCCATGGGGAGCCCGTTGTCATTGATAGCAACTGAAATAGTTATGATGGAATTAGACAAATGGATAAATAGATTTGGGGAACTTGGCATAAGGCAATGGTACCGCTACATCGACGATATTTTTTGCGAATATGAACCGGCCAAAGAACAACTCATTTTAAGTACCTTAAACAGTTACCACCCCCAGATTAAATTCACATTGGAGACAGAAACTGAAGCCGCACTACCATACCTAGATATCCTTATCCTCAGAACCGAACAGAAATTCCATACTACAGTTTATTACAAAAGAGGTTTAGAACCATCATACCTTAGTTTCAATTCATTTGGTCCAATAGGTCATAAAATATCAATAGTCAAGACGTTGACCAAAAGAGTTATCACACATTGCTCTCTACCAGGTTTCAAAAGAATAGAAAAATCAAATATCATTCACAACCTGCAAAAGTCCGGATATCCACTGCAATTCATTCTGAAGAACACCTATCGCCAATTCCTTCCCAAGAATCAGACAGTTTACCGATCTAATTGCTATTTACAATATTCTCCAACCAATCAAAAACTGGCTTACGAATTGAAAAAATTCGGAATTAGATTTTTATTCAAAACTCCCCGGTCCATAGGTCAAATAATAAGAAACCCCATTACCAAATCCAGTATCATAAACGAACCTGGAAATCAGCAAAACGCCATCTACTCTGTATCCTGCCAACAGTGCCCTGCCTCGTACATAGGAGAAACCGGACGAACAGTCGCCATCAGAATCAAAGAACACATTCGGAACATTAAAAATCACGACAATAGATCTTTAATTTATCAGCACGAGGAATCCACCGGCCATCAGTTTAACTTACAGGATGTAAAATGCTATTTTCGTAACATTTTTTCTAAATATAATAGACTTATCTTGGAATCACTAATTTCAAATAACAATAGTAGCATTAACCGTAGAATCGATATACCACAGCAGTACCGGCACACATCACGTAGATAAAACCATAGTCCTTATCTTCACGATTTATGTTTCGTTATCCATTCACCTAAGTTTTCTTTTATATTCTATATTTCTTTTTTTTTTTTTGTGATTTCGAAATGAATCATGTTTTAATTATTTTTGGCATTACGTTTTTAATAATTTCATTTCCGTTATATGTAAATGATTTTTATTATATTATATATAAATAATTAAGTAATTCTCAGAGATAATTTCAGTTGTATATATGTAAAAAAAACACCTACCACACCTCTATATATACTGTTGAAATTTGCGAAATTATTTGGCCTGATGATGAGCTAACGCTTGAAAGCTAGCCGTTTTATATTTTTATATTAAAGAAACTTTTTGCAATTAATTTGATCGGTGTATACCTTTTTTAATCGTCATTGCAATTATTCCGCAATCAAAATTTAATTATAACAACCGCAATAAGACACAGAGCTGAAGGTTAGACATCAGAGGAAGGAATGGCGACAAAGGTGACCATCATGGATGTGTGGAATATGAAAATGATCACAAAACCTTAAGAACCATGGCCTACATCTCCAACCTTATATACCTCGAGGAGGGATGGAGTTGCTTAAAGCTGCGGGAGTTGTAACATGCTTTGTGTTTATTTATTATGTAAAATATTGAATTACTCTCTTTAAATTTTCTTCAAAGTTAGGCAGTCACTGTACTTTCTCTAGGCTAGTCTGCGCGCAGATCGCGAGCAGTAAACATCGCGTGAAAAGAGCTCTGCAAAAAAAAATACTTTCTTACCTTAAAATTGCTGTGTTTTCACTTTTTGGAATAAAAAAGCAGTAGGTATATATATATTTGAATAATTTCTCTTATTTATATGTTTTAAAATTTTTTTTTATAAAAGTAGAAAACTACGAAAAAAAGGTAGAAGTTACTAAGCCTAAAATTTGATAAAAAAGAAGAAACAAATTTGTTGAAAGTTAATCTTGGGAATATTTGCATAAGGAAAAATAGAGAAAAACTTTTAAAAATTTCGCATAGTATGAAATATTCATTGTTAAACAAATAGAAATTATAATGGAAGTTATGGAAATTTCTGAAGAAACAAAAAAAATGTTTCCTATGTTGAACAGTTTGATTGAAAACATCGCAAATTTCATTAATTGTAAATCAAGTAGAGCGGAATCGCAGAAAAAGATGGTAACTTTAATTCAGAATGATTTGATGGATTTTATGAAAATTTTGCCACAAAATCTGGAATTAATTAATCTTAACAAAAATTTGGAATATAACGCAAAATCACAAAAGGAAATGATAGAAGATATGAAGATTGATTTTGGTGAAAGGATGGAGGCATTGGTGAAGGAAACAAGGGAAATGATGGAGGAAAATAATAGTAAAATCGATTATAAGTTAAAAAATCTTATGGAAAAAAATGAAAGGACATATAGTCAAGTTCTGAAAACAAACACTAGTTCTCAAATAGCAAATAAAGAACCTCTCCAGAAATTAATGGGGAAGATCATTGTAGAGGGAAAAGCACCTGAGAATATTGGAATTATTACTTATGTAAAGAAGAATATCTCGCTTAAAATGTTAGAAATTGAGAGAGCAAATATTACTCCAAACAAAAATGGCTGTACAATCGAAGTGCCTACTAAGGAAAATGCAGAAAAAATGATTGGATATATGAAAGAAAATGAAACATTAAATAAAACTCTAAAGCCAAGGATCTCAAGGGATAGAATTCCTACAATAAAAATATTCAATATCGAAGAAGAATTTACAAAAGAAGACTTTTAATTGACTATGTAAAAGAAAGCTTACAATTAAACGAATATACAATAAACCCATTTAGTTCAAGAAAAAACAAATATAATAAAATAGATTGGTTGTGTTCAATAGATCCAAAATCTTTCGCAGAACTAAAGAAAAAATCAGTAATGGAAAATGGAATTTTAAGATTGAAATTTGGTTGGAGAACATTAAAATGGGAGGAGATTTTCTTGGTTAACAGATGCACAAAATGCCTGGACTTTCATAAAACTAGAGGGTGCGAGATTGAAGAGAAGACGTGTGGAAATTGCGGAGAGAAAGACCATTTATCAAAGGACTGTAAGAAAGAGGCTGAATGTGTTAACTGCAGAAGAGCCAATGGAAGAAATCCAGCATTAAAACTGGAAGTAAAGCACAACGCATTAAGTTTCAAATGCCCCAGTTACCTTCATAGGGTAAGTCTTCTGAAAAAAGAAATAGTTTATGTTACAGATTAAGTTAAATTGGAGTTCAAAAACATTCTCAATTAATAGTTAAAAACAATGGTGGCATTTGCTTGTACAATGATAGTCTTACAATATTTATAAAGATCTTATGTATTATGAATATTATAGATACTAAATTTATGTTTAAATTGGGGAAATTGGGTTATATATACCTATTTCTATTGATGGAATTAGATCAATATCGATTTTTACATAGGTGGCACTTGATCACCTTATCTCCCTTTTTAGTGGTTAATATACCTTTATGTCTTAATTTTGAGAAATTCTTAATAATTTTTGAAATACTTTTATTTTATAAGCATATATATTGTTTCTACATATACCTACAGTATATTTTTGGAAGGTATTCTGTTTTAAATTTTTTTTTTTTTTCAAAAAAGCATGAAATTAGTGTTGGCAGCCTAATGTTTCACTTCCCTTTTTGTATATACTATAAATTTAAATTTATTTTCTTTGACTTATCATGGCTTTTCATATGTACGGAGGGTGTTTCCTTTCAAATGAAACGATTTTCGCGCGCTCGCGTTTTGCACGTGCAGGCATGCTGCACACGACACTGGTTCCAATAGATCTAGAATCTTCTGGAGAATTCATTTTCATCAGGTATCATGATTTTTGCAACATGGGGGGAGAGAGACTAACGCTCCAAGTCGAACAAACAATTCGGACCCTTTCCAAAGAAGGAAACAGTTATAGCGTCATAGTGAAAAAGCTAAAAGCAGAAGGACTATATGTTGGCAAAGCTACAATATGTAGGGTAGTAAATGGCATCGGAAAGAAAAGGGAAGCTGAATCCAATGGGCAAAAATTTCAAGTCGATCGACCACGTCCGGTGCGGACCCCCGCCACGGTTTCCAAGGTAAAGCGGCTAGCAACTACTGAAAATCCACCATCTCAGCGCCAACTTTCCAGAATGTGTGGAACATCGCTAAAAACGATAAATAACATCATTCACAAAGATTTGGAACTGGATACCCGACGAAAAGGCAAGGTTCACAAGCTCACCCCTTTCCACATGAAAAACCGTGCAACGAATGCCCGGAAGCTCTACGAGGAACACCTGGCCGGTTCCAGATCGGAATATACTGCAACATTGGACGAAGCATGGATGTATGTGACGTATTGCAATGGAATCCGGAAGATCTGTTACATCAAAAGAGGCAATCAGGTCCCGGATAATTGGGTTCACCAATGCTCCGAAACTTTCCCTAAAGGTTTCATGGTTGTCGGGGTAATGACTGGCCGTGGAGTCCTTCCGCTCATAAAGGTTCCATCGAAGGTGAAGGTGAACTCAGAATTCTATATAGAATGCGTTCTGAAACCTGTCATCGAACAACTGAAGGACCTTTACCCAGGGGAAATGGACAAAGTGTTCCTTCATCACGACAAAGCCTCTTCCCATACCTCCAACAAAACCCAACAGTTCCTACAAGAAATGAAGGACACCCTAGGCCTAAATTTTATCAGGAACTCGGACATTCCAGTGAAGTCTCCCGACGCCAGCCCACTGGATTTTTACGGGTTCGGTATGTTGAAACAACGGCTCTTCAACCGACGTCCCAAAACTGAGGCCGGACTTTGGAAAGCCGCACAAGAGGAGTGGTCGAATGTTTCGCTCTCCAAAGTCAAGGAAGTGTTCGCAGCTTGGAAAGTCCGATGCAGGGAGATAGCCAAGAAGAAGGGGAAGCACATAGAACACATGAAAAAAATTCACGTTCGAAAAATAAAGTTCTAACGGACGTTTGAAATCGTTTCATTTGAAAGGAAACACCCTCTGTATTAGCCTTCTTTTCATGTGTCAAAAAAATATCTTTGGAAAAATTCTCATTTTAATATTATTTTTCACAAAAAGGCTAAAACCTGACCTCGGAAACATACTATTTTACCTTCTCTTTTGGGCATATGCTGATTTAAAATATTTATTCTTTGTAATTCTTTTGATTTGTGGTTACAATTGCCTATTTCAAATATGTAAAAAAAATAATTTTGGATTGACTTCAGTTATATTATTATCTTTATCAAAAAAGCTAAAATATACCCTCGGAAACCTATTACTTTACATACCTTTATGTGCTTATTTTAATTTGGGCTTACATAATTTGGTAATGTTTGATACTTTTATCCATATAAATATTTTTCTTAAGAGCCTACCAAATATATTTGTGCTATCTTATAATTTTATCATTATCTCCTCAAAGAGACAAAAAACTACTCTGAGAAACACACAATTTCATTTCCCTTATTTTGTCTGGTTTTCAGTAAGCCCTTTTTATTGGTTAATAATTAAAACTATTGAACATATTAGTTTTAATACTATAGATATACAGGGTAATTGTGGAATTTTTATTTGTTTATTGGTTATCCTTTTTTCAAAAAAACAGAAAAACACCTTTGGTAGATCATCAATTTATATTAATTTTTGTGCTCAATCACAACCTATGTATATCTTTTGGGTGAAACAGCTGGATTTTGCACATATTAATATCCCTTTCATAGCCATGCAGGAGCTTTTGGGGTTGTTTTTGATTTTAATAATTGGTTTGCCAAAAAAGTCCGAGCTAAGCTTGGAAGGCCTATGGTTTCATATAATTTTGTGCGTTTGTGTATTAATATCAATCTTTAATATCTACTCTGTTATAATATATACACAAAAAATTATTTGTTTATCCCTTTCTTTTGATTGTGATTATTATTTTTTAAAAAGTATTGAAATTACTCTCCACAATCATATATTATCAGCCCTTTTTGGCATTTCACTTATTTTGATTGTGGATCTCGGGATGGTTATATATCAAATTTGGTTAATATATATATTTATCATATCTAAATGTCTATAAAGATTTTTTCACAAAATGTGGGGAGGGGTTATATGGCGGTTGAGAATTTAATACATTATGCAATAAAATTGGAGGCGGATGTTATTTTAATCCAGGAAGCTCCGCCTGATAAATGTATTAATAAATTACAATCTTGGCATAGGATTATCAGTAAAAATGATAAAATAATAACTTTTGTCAATCCCAAATATGATATTTTTTGTTTTGATGTTTCAGATTATCATATAGGGATCCAGGTTACTTTGTCGGATGTTTTGAGGGTCCAGATTATTAACTGTTATGTTGCCCCCATAGACACAAACCAAAATGATTCTTATTTTACAAATCTAATAATAAACCTAACAAATAATGTTAGGAAATACTTAGATAATAATATTATTATCGGGGACTTTAATGCCCATAATAGTCTTTTTGGGGGGAATGTGACAGACAGTCGAGGGGATAGTCTTAATGATTTTGTATTTTCGAATAATTTGATGCTGGTATCCGATCCCAATGTGAGTACTTTTGATAACGATAGGACACAATCATTTATAGACTTCACTTTTAGTTCTGCCAATATACTTGGAAATTTGGAATGGAGGGCTAACCCTTTCTTGAGCCTGAGTGATCATATTGTGATATCATTGGCATTAAGTCTTACTTCTCAAAACGATCAATATCATGACTGCCCAATTAGATATAATGTAAATTTAAATTATAAAAAAATATATTTAAGAGAATGTTCGAAACACTTTGATGATATTAGATTAATAGATGTCACAACAATAAATAGTGAGGATATAGATCGCCAGGTCTCAATAATTGAGAAGAATATTCAGAAATGCTGTCTATCGTTATGTAAGAAGAAAGTCACACAAACCAGAATTAATGGGAAATATAACCCTTGGTGGCATCCTAGATTGGATATATTAAAAAAAAGGACAATGGCTCTTAAGAGATTGTATAGAGGTACTACAAATGACCAAAATTTGAGAATAGCAAGATTTATTGAATTTCAAAGGTCAATGGCATTTTATAAGAGAGAAATTAGAAAATTTAAAAATGAATATTACAGAAACTTGTTTAATAAAGTATCACTAAATAATCCTTTCACTTCACCATATAAAATAGTTAATAAAAAAATCTGTAGACCATTCTCCTTCGCATCATTTCAAAAAATTGATAATTCTTACACTAAGACTGCTGAAGAAAGCTTCGAGTATTATATTAAGACAAAATTTAGTACAAGCGATTATATAGATTGGGAAAATACAGCTTGTATTCTGGAAAAAATAGACTTTCCACCTATCAATGAATATGAAATATTATTAGCGTTAAAAAATATGGGGGAGGAAAAAGGCTCCAGGGCCTGATGGGATTATGAGAAATCCAATTTACTTTTTGTTTAAGTTATTTCCTCAAATTCTGGTAAATCTATATAATGCGTGTCTAAAATTAGGATACTTTCCTCAGAGATGGAAGATAAGTCGGATTATCTTTCTACGCAAACCCAATAAAAATCCTTCTAATATAAATTCCATTCGCCCCATCTCTTTGTTGAACATATTGGGAAAAATACTAGATAAAATCGTGTGGTAAACAGAACTTTTTATTACTTTCAAGAATCATCAAACCTTAGTAAATTTCAATATGGTTTCAGGTGGGGGAAATCTGGTCCAGATATGCTCCATGAGGTTATAAGTTTGGTGAGGGATAACAGAAGAATAGGCAAGCACTCAATTTTATTAACAATAGATATAGAGGGGGCATTTGACAATGCTTCCTACGACATAATTATAAAGTCAGCTAAAAAGTTAAAAATTCCAAGTTATATCATAAATTTCTACATTGGTTTTCTGAAAAACAGAAAGGTATTTTCAAATATTTCATCTAAAACTCGAAATGAACCACTCAATATTGGAAAAGGCTGCCCGCAGGGCAGTAATAGTGGTCCCCTTTTATGGTTAATTATGTTAAATTCAGTTTTTGATATAGTGGATAATTATAATACAAAGATCTTTGCGTATGCAGATGACCTGGTAATTTTTTGCACAGAAAATAGTAGAGCTAAAATCGAAAAAATTGGAAATGAAAATATTGAAAAAATATCATCCTGGCTCAGGGATAATAAATTAAATATATCAATCGAAAAATGTCTGGCACTCTACATAGCCCCGCCAGGTTTAAACAAAGGATTAGGTAAGGGGGAGTAAGAAACCCAAGTATAAAGATCTATAATAAAAATATAAAACTTAGCAATAGTATAAAGATACTCGGTATAATTATTAATAAGTTATTAAATTGGATCGATCATGCTAAATACATCAAGCATAAGGTTGGAAAAAAAGGAAAGGAAATAAGACGAATGACATCTAGTAAATGGGGTTTATCCCCTGCGGTGATTAAGAGACTGTATCTAGCAGGATTTGAGAGATCATTAGTATATGGGGCAAAAGTATGGTGGGGGGATAAGGAGAGTAAGAGTGCGTTGACGAAAATATTAAGAACTGCCCAAAGACCGTTCGCATTGGCGATCTGTAGAGGCTACAATACTCTGAGTACTGACGCTGCACTACTTCTCTCGGGAATTATGCCTATCGAGTTGGTATTAAATGTTGAATCGGGGATGGCATCGTTGAATAGACCAAGGGATGTTTTTGAGGTCAGTAACAGTGATGATGTGATAGATGTTGCCCCCCAAAAATTTTTCTGTAATCCAGCCGACCAAAGGGAAATAAATTTTGTAAAGGAAACTCCGAGTGGTGAGGGACTTATAGTATTCACAGATGGTTCGGAATCGGAGAATGGGGTGGGAGCAGGCTGGTGTGCGTTCAATAAGAATGGATTGATATGTGAAGGGTCTTATGTAATGAATTACTATAATAGTGTTTTCCAGGAGGAAAACCTGGCAATCTATATGGCCCTGGACTGGTTCGAACATGAAAACTATAATGAAATACATATTGCATCTGACAGTTTATCCTCATTGGAAGCACTAAGTAGTCCCTATATGAAAAGTTGGTCAACATTGAGAAGTAAACTTAAAATTCATGAATTGAAGAAAAAAAATAAAGAAATTTTCCTATATTGGGTAAAGGCTCACATTGGGATAAGCGGAAATGAAAGGGCCGACAGAATTGCTAGGGACTCTTATAAGTTTCCGAGTCCATACCAGCCAATCCTGATGCCAAAATCATATAGGAAATATATGTTTAGAAAAGAAAATAGGGAAATATGGCAGAGGGATTGGGATCAATCTATGAAAGGAAGAGAGTTATATAAATGGAAAAAGTTAATTAGTGAGAAGCGCATTTTTGGTAATGCATATCTAAATTATTTTATAACCGGACATGGGCCCTTCCCCTCATATTTTCATCGATTCAAGATAAAAGCACCTTCCTCATGTATGTGTAACCATCCTATACCTGATCACTCTCATTTTCTTCTATCATGTAGTCATTTTGATAATATACGTCCAAACTTTTTGAAAACAGGCAATATAAATTTTCCTCATATTATATATAATTATAGGATAGAGTTAGAGTCTTTTTGCCAAAGAATATTTGAAGAAATAAAGGATATATAGATGGAGGGATGGTTATTGTATTATTTTATATATTTCTATTGTGTATATGTTCCTTCACTTGCATATGTATTTATTGTTATTATTATTATTTGTTTATTTATTTATTTATTTATTATTGTCATTATATCATTGTTTTTTTTTTTTGGTGATATGTGTGTGGATATAAAGGCTTGGGTATAATTGTATTTTTGTATATAATTGTGTATATATGTATATAATATATATATATGTATTTTTTTTTTTTTTTCCTGATCTAAAGTTTAGATTTGGATTTTTATCTCCTTTATCATTGTTCCTTCCCCTTCATTAATGTTATAACTACTGCTATATCTCTAGAGATAGTTGTATATTTTAAAATGATATGTAATAAAGTTAACTGTCGTTGGGGCCCCTTCTTGTGCGCCCTTGAGTGTCCTAGTGGAGCCAGATTTGGGGTCATCTTTCCCCGCTGATAGATCTAAAAAAAAAAAAAAAAGAGGGAAAAAAAAAAAAAATTAGATATGTCGTATACAAATGCAGACTGCCATTGGGGATGCAAGGGCTTTAGCCTATATCATCCCTTGCCCAGTCTATTGACTGTGCAAAATTTCTACTCTGTACTTTCTCTAATTTTGCATAGGTTATTTTATTTTGTTTATATATTGTGGTTAACCTTATTGTAATTTGATTAAATATTAAAACAAAGTATTGTAACTATCCCTTATTTCTAAATAGGAAACGTTACACTGCTAATTTTAGAATGGCTGTTACGCTGCTGATGCTATCTAGCAGTGGCTAGGTTGATAATTTTTGGAGCGCCCCTCATTTACTAAATTCACTGCAATAGATAATTGGTATGACATAATGATGACACTCATGCTGGTGAGATAGATCATTATAAAATGAAATGGGATGAATCGTGGAGAAGAAACATAAAATTGGCAAATTGTCAGCAATAAATAATAGTTAAAACATCACCTGCAAAAAAAAATTCCGAAGATGTTTCAGTAGAGTTAGGAGAGAGAGATGGGGACAGAGACAAAGGAACATATGTAAATAGGGATGTAAGGGACATATGTAAAGAGGGATGTAAGGGACATATGTAAAGAGGGATGTAAGGGACATATGTAAATAGGGATGTAAGGGTCATATGTAAATAGGGATGTAAGGAACATATGTAAAGAGGGATGTAAGGGACATATGTAAATAGGGATGTAAGGGAAATATGTAAATAGGGATGTAAGGAACATATGTAAATAGGGATGTAAGGGACATATGTAAATAGGGATGTAAGGAACATATGTAAATAGGGATGTAAGGGACATATGTAAATAGGGATGTAAGGAACATATGTAAAGAGGGATGTAAGGGACATATGTAAAGAAGACCTTCCTCAGTAGTGGTTTCATGACTCTCAATCCACAAGCCAACTTGTCTGCTGTAGGTTCCACATGTTGCCCATTTCTTCTTGGTGGTGTGGAGAGAGTCCACCAATGGCTAGAATGGTGGCAATAATCATCAGGAGGATATGGACCAGGAAGAGGAGGAATTTGTTGTCTGGTCTCTTTGAACTCTGGACACAAACAACCAAAGTTGCATAGAGCAAAACTCCAATTATTCAAATTATTTTGTACAAGAGGATGTTTATATTGTGTTGTGTGTATGTTGTGTTGTGTGTATGTTGTGTTGTGTGTGACCTATCATTTTCATTTTACTACAGTAGACTCCCTTAAAATGACAACACCAAGTTGTGGGGCCAAAGAGTCCTTTAGCGAGAGGTGTCCTCTTACCAGAGAGTTTCTAATTCAAGGCAATCATGGGGGAAGTTCTATGGTATTACAATAGTGCCTTTTTGTCAGCTTTTATAAATTGATAGAATAAAGTTCAAATTTGCTAAAATAAATAGTACACTATTTATTTGGCCTTGCTATAAACAAAAGTGATGGCTTCATTTTAATTATCACATCTTAAACAAAAGATACCACCATCCAATAGACAAGGCCCAGGATATAGTTATGTAGCCCACGGGATGGGGCACATGTGCAGGTGGTAGTTGTTGTACATGGGGGGTGTGGAGCTTCATGTTACCATTGGGGCTGGTGTCCTATTTACAAAAGATACCACCATCCCATAGACAAGGCCCAGGATAGAGTTATGTAGCCCACGGGGTGGGGCACATGTGCAGGTGGTAGTTGTTGTACATGGGGGGTGTTGAGCTTCATGTTACCATTGAAGGATAAGTAAAAAAAAAATGTAACCATTGGGGCTGGTGTCCTATTTACATATCTCCCAATTATGTAGCCAAGGGGGTGGGGCACATGTGCAGGTGGTAGTTGTTGTACATGGGGGGTGTTGAGCTTCATGTTACCATTGGGGCTGGTGTCCTATTTACATATCTTCCAGTCACCTATCATTAGAACCATCTAACCGAGTTTTCAAACTTTTGAAAAAGGCATCTCCTGATCTAAAAGTTTCTGATGTCTTAATTTATCCACCTGATCCCAGTACAATTTCAATTTTGTACCATTTCCAAACTTGCTTGTCACTTCCTTCTTCATATTACACAACAGTTTACCTTCCAGCATGCACCTTTATCTCAGAATTTTTAGCAAATCTGACTGGATACTTCATGTTGATAATGCACGGCTGCACACAGTCCATATTGTTTTGCAGTATTTGGCTAAGCATTCAACCACATGGCTCTCTCATCCACCCTATTCCCCTGACTTATCTCCCGATACCTATTTCCTCTATCCTAAATTGAAAATGAATTTAAAAGAAAAGAAAAAAATTGACAACATTGATATGATACAAGCTGAATCGAAGGCAACCTTGAGGAGCCTCTCAAAATATAATTTCATCTCCTGCTTCAACAATTGGAAAAAAAATATGGAACAGATGTATTGAGGCTGGGGAGCTAATTTTGAAAATATTAAATTATTTTTTTATTTTTAAATATGTAACACTCATGGAAATTAATAAACACACCTTGTATAAGGTAAAGCAAAATTGAGTATATATATATTTTTTTAAATCTATTCTGAAAACTACGTTTCAACTTAAAAAAAAAAAAAAAGAAAGATATAGCATATGAATGCTATTTTGATAATGCATAATTTGGATTAAAGATTATAAACACAAGTTAATATGACCAAATCCAAATAAATAAATAGTGTGTGACGTTTCGGTAACAGCGTTGTTACCATCTTCAGACAAAAGTATTGAATGAGAAATTTTACCACAGCATGTTTTAAATAGTTACTGTTATCAAGTGTGTAAACAAGATAGCATCTGAAATGGAATAAAATTGAGAATTCTGCACTTGTAGAACATAGAAAAATCACAGGGCATAATAATTTTCCCCTAAAAGAAACAAAGCTACTAGATTATGAGAAAAATTATTTTAAGAGACAATTTAAAGAAGCCTTTTTCATTTAAAGATATGTGGTACAATTAATAGAATGGAAGAAAGAGGAAATATAAATGATTATAGATGCACTAGCGCACCATCTGTTATCAAAATACGAAACTATTATAGACGCGTATGATTCATTTCAAAATAAAACAATTTCTAAAACAATTTCTATTGCCCTTACTGCAATGGAAAAATTAATGGGAGGGCCTGGCTCATCAGTGTGAACCCTCCCAGACATTTAGTCATATTGTGGTTGTTGCGAATGCTTTACCCACAGTAAAAAGGCTGTCTTAAACAGATTGTGTGCACCTGTGTTATCTATCCAGCCAATTTCCCTGAGCGGGAGGATTCACCACTGATGAGCCAGGCCCTCCCATTAATTTTTCCATTGCAGTAAGGGCAGTAGAAATTGTTTTATTTTGAAAAGAATCATACGCGTATATAATAGTTTTGTATTTTGATAAATGATATTTATAGATATGCTTTTAATTATATCTAAAAAGAGTGGGGTTTTTTTTTCCACTTTTAATTCTAAAAATATTATTCTGTGTTTCTCAAAAAACTATCTTCTTCTTATCTGCTATCTTGTTTACACACTTGATAACAAGAACTATTTAAAACATGCTGTGGTGAAATTTCTCATTCAGTACTTTTCTCTGAAGATGGTAACAACGCTGTTACCGAAATGTCACACACTTATTACCTTGTGTTTATAATAAAAATAAAGAAGGTATATCCTGACCGGGAGCACATGTGCTTTTTAGATGGCAGAGTGCTCTTTAGTGGAACAGAAATCAACAAAAGGTAGATTTAGCCTGTTCCCTGATATTTGGCCTACCCATTTTCTTGATAAATCAAGAAAAGCCATCCACGAACGTGTTTTGGACTGTTGGCTCTCATCAGCATGGAGCCGGCTGTACCACTGTGACCAAAAATC